>JARHVA010004079.1:915000-1300000 GCA_037957365.1 Torreya grandis | reverse complement strand
AGCTATGACATTAAATATAAATTAGGTGTTCCCTCTTTATTTTGGTTTATTCATGACATCCCAAATCTAATTTCTGTTTTAACCACTATTCATGGGGATATTGGGAAAGACACTAATTTTGATGTACCTTAACTTAGTTTTATAACCCTAAGATTTATTATTTTAGGAGTCATCCACTAGATAAACTTTTAGATGTTTCCTCACATGTATTGGCTATGAACATTGCACCAAATCATATGCAAGAATTTGATTTCACCATATGTATTATTATGGTATGGATTTATGATCAATTGTGGTAGCCTCATAAACATTATTAATGTGATATCTATAGGCATGGTATGCCCACTATTTTTCATCTTCATCCATATATTTATTCTTATAGCTATTGATATATATTTGTATTATTATAATATATTTTTAAGTGCTCCATTGTATTAGGAGAATCGTGCATATTTTTTATCAGATAAGGACAATAAACTAGGTTTTTTAGGGATCTTACAACTAATAGTCCAAATAAAAGAATTACATAATGAAATATAAGTGAAAGATTAGTAGCAATTCAAAGAAGGCTTTCAACAGATCAAAAATAGACCAATAACCAAAAAATAACAAATGAATATAATTATAACCAAAACACAAAAATAACACAACCAGTTCCTTATTTATAACTAGATATATTCTAAGAGATATTATTATCTTGTGTAGTCCCCTACTCTATCTCTTGATTGGTTTCCTTCAACATAACCTTATTAATTCTTCCCCTAGTACATTTTAGGGGAACTTCATTAAATTTGAAGATGTTTTTTCCTAAATAGAGCTTAGGTCCCTTTATGATGATAAGTGGTTTGGTTAACATGATATTTATGAAAGATAACCGCTATTTTAGTCATAGTTTCTAGTAGAGTGTCTTCCATCTTTAGTACCATATCCAATTCATTCTTGAGTCTCACAGTTATCAATTTTAAATTATTATAGTTAACAATAAGCTCAAACATGGCCATCCCAACATTCTCAAGATTGTATAAAAAAATTCAAAGTTATTTGTTATGATGGCTTATAGATTATTCCATGGGGAAGGTTAGTGTGCCATTATGATTGGTTTCCACCTTAGCAGGAGTGAAAATGATTTTGCATTTTTTGGTAGAGGGCAGTGAAGGGGCTAGTAGATGATTAAGGGGTGTATGTTATAGGTTGGTTGAAGGGGTGAAGGAGTTGAGGGTGGGCAAACCATAATCATTATTATGGGTATTAAGGGAATAAATATGAATGTATTCATCAAGAGAGACATAGTAACTTAATAAAGGCTCACCTTTTTGAACCAACAAATAAATTAGACCATGGTGAATTACGTCATTTTTATTACTCATGTGCTCTCCAAGGATTTAGAAAATAGAAAGACAAAATTATTTTATAACCTTTGAAATGGTTAAGGAAATGGAATTGGTCAGAGAAAATTATAATTAACTTACCTTCCAATGTAATATATATCATCACTTATAGACAAATTTCTAGCCATCACTTGGTAAGGTTAATCTTGGGGAAGACTTTTTTTTGTCTAACTTCATATCGTCATTAGTTTTGAAGAATTTATATGTTAGTTTCAATTTATAGATGATTTATTTAAATTATTTCATCTTATATCAATGGCAATCCTATCACCTCACCAATTCCTTCCTCTAAGATAATTATTCATAATCCCCACATTCTGATTATTCTCTTATTCCAACAAAGAATAAAATTCCTTGATAGGTTATTATTATGACCTATAATGTGTTTTATGAATGAATCCAAACCATATTTACTAATTTTTTTCTAAAATTTCCTCTTATTGGAGACTTTTGAACATGTGAGTGGTTTAATACAGTCTCTATCACCCCCCATTATCAGCTTGCTACAAGAATTATTTGCTGTTAACTTAGCATATGTGTTTATGTTTATGGAAAGTTCAAACCAATTTTTAATACCAATGGATTTAAATATGAATTTGGTGTGAGAATAATTAATTAGTCAATTCCACACACTCTTCATTAATTTAACTTTTAGTTCATGCCTTGACAACTCATTATGAAGATCGATTATAATCATGATTGAGGGTGTTTAGGATTTGGATTGGGATTTAATTGTGGTTATCCCATGTGACCAGATTTTTAGCACTCACTCCAAAGTTTTCAAGGCCATCCACCACATATTTTTCCTCCTAGTACATGTGGATAATGTAAAATTTCTCAAATGAATAACAAAGGATTTGGGCATCATCGATAATAGGTTTATATATAAATATATAAAATTAATGTGGTGATCATATGACCAACCCCCAACTTACACATTTGGTAGGATTTATAAGGCTTATGACCTTGTTCATCTCAAGAAACATTAGTATCAACTAATTAACCATACTTACTACCACCATGTGGCCATGTATACAAAAAGCATTAGTTATAACTATCATAAATCTAAGATCACTTGCTGTTAATAATTAATTATAAATTTATTTAGGTATTGGTATTTGAATATAAATATATCCTTTCCACCATCAACTAGTTACTACCACTCCTATACTATGCATGGCCTATGAACTAACAACCCATCACATCACATTGGCAGCATAGTTTAATGACTTGATGGTATCTTCTAAAGTGATTATAGACTTTTATTGTCAATCAAGTTCACCACCCTTAGGCATCAATCATTCACTTTAAATTTATTGGTAGCATTAACTTTGTTACTATCATTGATATTGACCCCACTTTGTCTCATTGGACACCTCATGCCTAGGCCTTCCCCATACATGTGACTAAAATACAAACAACCAGATATTACCATCCAACACTCAAAAAAACATGTTTCATTATTATTTTTGAATTTTAAATTTATTTTAAGACATCAAATATAATTTTTTCCATACATAATTTAACAACCATTGCATTATCCAGTGGTAACAAATAATCTAGTTAACACATTCCCACTCAAAAAATTTAACATTTCAAAACCCCCTAGAGTTTTTTTAAAAAATAAACAAGGTGTTTTTTGAACTTTTATTACATTGTTTGATTTGTTCTTTTGAAAAAAAAATTATGCATTTTGTTTAGGCACATCTGAAAGCCTAAGGAGGTAAAGTTTTTTAATTATGTATATTTATTTTTAGATACTTAAATTAGTGGGTCAGGTTTTCAAACTAAGTATAATTTTTATAATTTATAGTTTATTAAATAATTTTCTTCAAAATCCTTAATTTTTATTATTTTTTTAAGGTCATAACATATAATAGGAATCTCATATTAAGACATCATGTTTTTTAATGTGCATAGTTTTTTCATGATCTTTGCAGCTATGCCATGATATTTGTTATAATTTCTCTCCAAAATGTACTTTTAATAAAATTGTACAAATTTATAACTATATATTGTATTGTAAATATGTTATTTAGGATGTGTCACTTATTTATATTAGGGCATCAATTTTTCCATATTTTGGTGTTTACTATATATTATAGTGTGGCCTATTTCATCTTAAGTTTTGTGTTAATCATTGTATTTTTGACAAAATTTTGTAAAAATTGTCATTATAAGTAATTTTTTATGGGGGGTAGTTCATCTTGTTGAGTGTTTTGTTAGGATTAATTATAATGTCTTTATTTTTCCTTATTGTAATGTCTAGATATCAATACCTTCAAACTCTCATGTACGCTAGTAATAACTTTCATCTAGAAAATGATATGATTTTCTCTAAATTATGGGAAATTTAATAGAATATGGTCTCTTTAGTTAATAAGAATAGGAATATAAAGAATTAAAATGCCCTTTTACTTTATCTCATTTTTAAAAATGATTCCATCATACTCTCATTACATAATAAATTTACACATTTCAAAAATCAAATTGATACATTGTACTTACTATCCATTAAGCCTTGACCTCCTATAGTCAGTAATCCTTCACCTTTTAAACCTGATTCATTAGCATCTAAGTCATAATGTATATAATGTTATTTTTATATCACCTTTTGTACATCCCAGTTTATATCCACCTACATATGTTCTTAATTATTTGAAAAATCATAAAGCTTCTTTTGGTTCTTGCATACTTCATTCCATGGTTAACCTTGGGGGAAGGATTGGTAAATACTCAAAAGGTATTATTTCCCCTAACCATCCTATTCACTAGATTTCTAGCTGTGACATTAAATATAAAGTAGATGTTCCTTATTTATTTTGGTTTATTCATGACATCCCAAATCTAATTTTTATTTTATCCAATAGTCATGGGGATATTAAGAAACATATGAATTTTTATGTACCTTAACTTAGTCATGATAACCCTAAGATTTATTATATTAGGAGTCACACTAGATAAACTTTTAGATGTTTCCTCGCATGCATTATCTATGAGCTTTACACAAGATAATATACAATAATTTGTTTCCACCATATATATTATTATGGGATGGATTTATGATCAATTATGGTAGCATCATAAACATTCTCAATGTGGTATGTATAGGCATGGTATGCCCACTATTTTTCATCTTCATCCACATATTTTTCTCATACTTATATATATACCTTTGTATTATTACACATTTATTTTTAAGTGTTCCCTTGTATTAGGAGAAAATTTCATATTTTTATTAGATAAGGTCAATAAACCAGGTTTTAAAGGGATCCCAAAACCACTAATCTAAATAAAAACATCACCTAATGAAATATAAGTGAAAGATTAAAATTAATTTAGAGAAGGCTTTCAACCAAGAAAAAATAGACCAAAAACTGAAAACTAACAAATGAACATAATGATAACCAAAACACAAAAATAACACAACCAGATCCTTGTTTATAACTAGATAGATTCTTAGAGCTATTATTATATTTTGTAGTCTCCTATTCCATCTCTTGACTAGTTTCCTTCACCATAACCTTTTTAATTCTTCTCCTAGTACATTTTAAGGGGCCTTCATCATAGGTGAGGATGTTTTTTTCTTGAATTGAGCTTGGGGTCCTTTTATGATGATAAGTGGTTTATTTAGCATGATATTCCTCAGAGATCACCAATATTTCAATCATATTTTCTAGTAGAGTGTCTTTCATCTTCATCACCACATCTAATTTGTTCTTAAGTCTTACAATTATCACCTTCAAATGATTATAGATAGCAATAAGATCTAACATGGCCATCCCAACATTCTTAGTCTTGGCCAAAAGAATTCTAATTTATTTTTTATGATAGCATATATATTCCTCTATGGATATGGTAAGGGTGCCATTATGACTAGTTGTGTTCCTAGCAGGAGTGGAAATGATTTTGAATTTTTTGGTAGAGGTTGGTGAAGGGGCTAGTAGATGATTGAGGGGTGTATGATATAGGCTAGCTGAAGGGGTGAAGTGGTAGAGGGTGGGGGAAGAATCCTCAATTGTAGGGGGATTAGAGGAATAAATATAAAGGTCTTCATCAAAGGTCATGGATTTAATTGAGAAAGGCTCACCTTTTTAAACCAACAGATAAATTAGTCCATGGTGAATCATGCCATTTTTATTACTCACCTAGTATGACAAGGATATGCCTTCTAAGGATTTTAGAAAATATAAAGACAAAATTATTTTATAACATTTGAAATGGTTAATGAGAATAAAGTGTTGGGATAAAATTAAAATGAACTTACCTTCCAATGTAATCTATTTCATCACTTGTAGACAAATTTCTAGCTATCACTTGGGAAGGTTAAGCCTAGGGATAAATTTTTTTATCTATCTTCATATCCTCATCAGTTTTGAAGAATTTATACATTAGTTATATTTTATTGATGTTATATTTAAAGGATTTAATCTCTTTTTAGGGCATACCTATCACCTCACCAATGATTTCCTCTAAGACAACTATTCTCAGTCTCTGCATTCTAATTGTTCTCTTATTACAACAAAGAATAAAATACTTTGATAATTTTTAATCATGACCTATAATGTGTTTCATGAATGAATCCAAACCAAATTTACTAAGTTTATTACACACTTTCCTCTTATTATATAATTTTAAACATGAGATCCACTCCAGATAGTCTCTATCACCCCCCATTATCATCTTTCTACAAGAATTTTTTCCTATTAAATTAGCATATGTGTTTATGTTTATGGAAAATTTGAACCAATTTTTTATACCAATGGATTTAAATATGAATTTGGTGTGAGAATATTTAATTATTCAATTCCACTCATTATTAATTAATGTAACCTTTGATTCATACTTAGGAAACTCATTATGAAAATTTATTATAATCATGATTGAGAGTGTTTAAGATTTGGATTGGGATTTAATTGTGGTTATCCCATGTGACCATACTTTTAACACTCACTCATAAATTGTCATGTATATCCACCACATAGTTTCCCTCCCATTACATGAGGACAATGTAAAATTTCTCAAATGGGCAACAAATTTTGTGTGCATAATCAATAATGGGTTTGATGGTATGAGACGGGGTGAATTTACCTTCAAGAATATGGAGGATATTAAGGAAGTTGCCTTTAATAATATGTTTAGGATGAAAATTCCAGATGCAAGATGAATCCCCAAAATGAAGCCATGGATTTGGTAATGTGGTTATTTTGGTTTCGTAAGGGATCCACACAATCATAAAACACGAATCCATCATGATCCTAAATAATGCCTCCCCCTGGCTAGACCTAGATTTCCTTTTGATGTGCCATTGAAGTTGAGATTGAACCAACTAGAAAGGGGAGTCAACCACTTAGTAGATCAATAGGTTATCATAGAGGGTGGTGTTTCAACCACTTCAAAAATGTTACAGAAGGGTAGGATATATGATTCAATATGGGAGCACCTAACCTTATCTTTGGGGGTGAAAGCCTTCTAATTCTTTGAGATAGGACATAGTCACTTGAAAATCAATCCAGTTGAAGAACTCCAATTTTTAAAAATTCAATCATTTCTAGCCTTCCAAATAGCCCCAAAAAAAGTGAGGGAGGGTAAGGATTCATATGAAAGAAAGAGAAAAGAGTGACCAAAGGGGTTTCAATTATTGAATGAGATCCTAAATGGATCCTGGGTAGACCCAATAAACCATGAAATTATTAAGAAATTGATTAAGCACCAAGAGACTGAGGGGGCACTCTAAGAAAAAATGGAAAATAGACTCAATGGAGGAAAAGATGAGCAAATATTAATTGTGGATTTTTAGGCCCATCTTGATAATATTATATATGGTGAGTATCTAATTTTGTGCTATCAGCTAGAAAAATATTTTCATTTTATGGATCAAATGTTTGATCTAGAGTGGGATTCAACACTCCCAATGATCCTCTAGATCTATATCCACCAAATATATTAACTTCACCTATTAGGAACCACTATATTTTGTAAGCCAAAAAATAAAATCCTCCTTAGGAAAGCAAGTGATGTGAATTTGATGGATTTTAATTTTGAGCTCAATAAAATCTTTAGATTCTTCATAGGTGACATTATTATAATTAATAAATTTATATTAAGGGGAGCCTTTGGAAATATCCCACTAGCCTTTCACTTTTATGCCCCATTTATCTCTAAATATTATAGAAAGATTGATCCATAGGTTTTAGAATTTGAGGGGGATTTGGGATAACCAAGGATCATACCAGAAATCTACCAATTCCCCATTGCCTATTTTCCACCTATAGCCTTTTTTAAGAGCTTATTTCCATTGTAGATTTCTTTCCATAAGGTAAAGACATCTATTGAGTCTTCCTCCCAAAAAATCTCATATTACTAATGGATTGTTTTAAGATATTAATAATAGCATTATATGGAACTATTACAGTGAATATAGTTTCAATTTTTCTTTGTTTTGTAGTTTTATTTTGGGTTGTATTACGGTAAAATAAGCTATAAATTTCCATGGTAATGTTTATAATTTATCCTCATCTACCTTCATGTGTGAATCTATTTTATTTTGTGAACCTTTTAAAAAAATTAGTTTCTTGACTCTCCCATCACTACTAGGTTCATCTTATTTGTTGATAATTTTTTTTTAATATTTGACACTTCTCTAGTAGCTTGATAGTATCCTTATAAAAATCTATTTTGTTTCATATAGTTTCCACTTATCTTACTTAATGTTTTAGTGGATTTTATCACTAATACATATTTTCTATCCACCCTTTCTATATTATATTAGGGTGTATGTACACATACTAATTATTCGAGTGTTGAGTGTCTATTACAATTAATTCAATAGTTTTTTTTGTTTATGAACTCCATAATTTTAAAACATCAGTGAGTAGATTAACACTCTTCTTGTACAAATCTATTCTAGTGTATATAGTTTCAAAATGTCTTATTTAGTGATCCAATTAAAAAATATAATATCACTTGCTACACCTTAAATGATGGATTTCATCCCATCCAATTAATATTTAGTAATGGGTGTAATCCTATCCAAGTCAAACTTTAGTGGCTTCTAGTCCCTCTAGTGTGTTTTATGCGATGGCCTTCATTCCATCCAATGCACCCTATTAAAAATTATTTTAAATTATTGTGTTGTGTTACTTATTTATATGACTTCAAACATATTTTTTATGAAAAAGTACGTATTCTTATTTACTAGTATTTTGAGAAATAATGTAATTAGTCCATTTTTATAGTTGCAATAAAATATACATATTTACCTAATTAGAACTAGTTTCTCAAACCAATATCTAACAATATTTCTCTTTTATTTTTCTAATATCTCTCCCTATTTTTTCTTAAGGGAGTGTGTTGGGGTGTTCACACTATGACAGTAGCAGTTTGAAGCTAACTAGCCTAGTTTTGTATAGATTCAAACTAGAACAAGAATAAGATTATATTCGCTAAAGTTTTTATTAGTTGGAGAGATATTTATGGTGGCTTGTTATTTTGAATGCAATATTTAATTCTCTAGTGATAAATTATATAACTCCTTCAACCACTTGTAGTTGTGTATCAAAACTACATTTTTTATTTATTTTAAGGTACATATTTTATAATACATGATGAGATATGAGACACATATACATAGACATATACTCATAAATTTATTGTATTATTTTTTTCTTGATATTTTTGTGTTTATAATGGACTAGTTACACTATGTATATGGTATGTAGATAGATCTTGTAAATTATTAATCTCATTTGTAATATTATTATAGTATTGAAATAAACTAAAATCCTAGAGTAAAAGGATAAATATATCTACCTGATTGTGTACAACATAGTTAATCTTTGAGATAAGGATCAATATGTGAAACTTACTCCATTAAAATTGAAATGAATAATATATATATATATATATATATAGATATCAATTTCCATGTATTAAATATAAAATATTAAATGTAATTAAAACTTAAATAAAATATAAGGAATACACCTATAATTGGGCAAATGGTATTGTTAGAAGGAATACACTTGTAATTGGGAAAATGGTATTGTCATGTGTCATGATGTTGGAAATGATGCTTTCTTTTTGAATCATTGGGAGGATATGCATCTTGATTAAGAACTTGGAGAATGGGTTTGATCATGCCCCGATTATTTAATTAAAGAAATTCCATGATTTTGGAAGATAAATGATCCAACTATCACTTAAAATTATGTAATACCTAGGTCATGGAGCGTCACTGAATATTAATTATAATATTCATCTAACTAATATTAAACCCCAAGATGAATGGAGGGAGCCACACATTGGGATTAATTTCTTTAACTTATAGGTTAATGATTGATGATAAACCTCGACCATATTTCCTCATTTAACATAATCAAATATTGTATATGGAATTATATATTCAAAGTGGCAACTTATAAGTACCATCGATGCCATTTTTGAAAAAAATAAAACTTTAAAAGTGTGTAAGTGAATATAAATTATTTATGCACATGTTAATATAACATACAACTATCATTTTTATCTAAATAGACTAGGATATGAATAAGGTAAATCAAAATGAATGTACATATAATTGGACAAGTAGGTATGGACCAAGGATATACAAAGATTTAGTAGAGGGTAACCTACAAATAAAATGTCAAGAGGAAAGAGATCCAAAATATAATCCTATTACACAATTAAATATCTCTCACTTAACCTCAATAAAGGTAAATGATTGTAACTTAGGTTGTAAATATTCAAGTAAAATATTATAGATGTCTATGAGTAAATTAAATAATGGGTACATAATTTTAAACAAGGTAATGTGAAAAGGTCAACCAAATAGGAGTCTATGAAATATAAAATGATAAATGGAAATCCTAAGAAACCCTATATATATACCAACATATTTTTTATAAGGATGATCCTAAGTAAATAAAAACATATACACTTATAAATTAATAAGTTACTTATAATCCACTAAATATAAGAAAGATTATAGGGATATATATACTCAACTTGGGGTGGGAATATTGATGATTCAATCTCACCCATTGCTCAAATGAATTTTTAAAAGATATGTTGTAGGTTCAAGACCAAAATTTATTGGATTAATACCTATATTTCCTTATTTAAGAACTCTTAATGATCTCTCCTATTAATATTGAATGATAAAATAAAAATATATCTCTAATATGAGATTCTAAACCATTAACTATCCCTAATAATATTTTGGAGTAGAAATGCAAGTTCAAACTAATTGTAATAATGTTATATATCTGTTAGTAATCAAATATGACCCACATATATATTTTTATAATACAAAAAACTAAACTAAAATTCTAAGCAAAGGGTATGATCCATGATGATACAATTGGAATATGATGGTTGGAATAATATGGTATGAGTAAGGTCAATATAGTATAAATGTTAGAAGATAAACATATAAATATATTGTGATCTTAAATATAGTGTGAGTATAAAAACATGACACACATGATATTGATTAGGCTGATACCATATCATATAGGGAAGCTAGAAAATATCTATAAGAATTATATGAAAGGGAAATATAGATAGAGAATAAAAGGAGGTTAGATTGCTAGGTAATGAAGGTGTTACTAAATAGTACACAAACTTATCTCATAGATTTCCATGATCCAATTCCACTCAATTCTTGGTATACCCTTTAAGGTGTGAACTCAATAATAGTGATGCATCAAAATTACACTAAAATAAAAAGCATCAGTAAAGTGATAAAGTGAAAATATTAAGTGTATACATATACCTCACTTAAATATCATCATATGTCACACTAGTCTAATACAAGATGGTCCTTTAAGATATAATCATATCAAAAATAAAGAGCATAAATGAAAAATAAATGTTGAAAGAAATGAATGTAAGCAAAATTAAAATATGTATAATCACTTACCTTGATGATTTTAGATAATTTTATATGTGTTTTAGGTGATGAAAGGTACCCATCAATAAGAATAAAAGACACCTAAAAAATAAGACAAAAATCCATATTTTTTCAAAATAAATTATGTTAGAAATTTAAAATTATCTATCTCATAAGAAGTATTTTGGTTCATGAAAAGGGCCTATGGAAACAAATATATGGGGAAAAATGGATCTTTGTACAAATAATGAAATTTTTAAATTTTGATTTTTTCTCTATAAATAGGTGAAAATTATTTATTTTCAAATTTGTTATTTTTGGTAAATCAAAGCACTATGTAACCAAAAATATCACTATAATAGATGATGGCTTATCAAACATGCTTGTGGACATATTGTATCTATGTTCAAAGCCCTAAAGGTATGTGATTAATTTATTATTTGTTAATAATGAACTAGAGTAGGAACTCTATATGTTGGGGTAAACGTGTGTAACAAAGCATTCCCCAATAAGTGTTAAAATTTAGTTAGATTTAGGATAGGTAATGGGTAGTAAAAAAATTTAGATTATGGACAAGGACATTTTTCATGTCTATGTAAATAAATCACCACACTTGAATAACTATATCATCTAGGCCAATATGCCCTATAAGGGGGGAAGTTAACTCTTTTACCATACCATATAGTATGGCTAATATAGATAGGTGAAGTGATGGATAATACCATAGGGTATATTCAATATAATATAAATTGGTCAACTAATCAGTATCATAGGGAAATCCAGTAACATTAGGTAGATGAGCATGGCCAATGTAGTTTAATGCTTAGTTGATGCAATAGAAAGACAAACGTGACTGATACCATATGGTACAATTGATGTAATAAAGTGACATGATAAATAATACCATATTTTATGGAATATATATTTATACGGTATATTTTCTAATACAATAAGTTATGAATGGCATGTAAAAATTTTGACTTGTTTAGTACCATAGGGTATTATTAGTATGGACAATGTAGTAAATGTCTTACCATAGTATGTACCATAGAGTTTTTTTTTAGTATAATTTTTGTTTTGTTTTATTTTAATGTTTACTTCATTTTATAACTTTACTTTGAAATTTATAGAACAAAATATGATTATGATTAGTTGTTTAATATTTTTTAGAGATGATAGAGATTATGGCATAGCGTATTTTTCTACATATAATTTTATTAGTGGATAGATATTAGATAATTATGTTAGGATTTTGAAGGATCATGTAGATGTGTCATGTGTCTCTCAGTGTAGATTTCATCTGCATGTTCTTAGGGTTATGGGATAGGATGAATTACTCCTTAATATGGGTGGTGGATGGGGATATGATCGAGGTGGCCACCAGATTGGAGTATATCCATGCCTTTTTTGGTTATCATATTATGGAAACTCTTGTGTAATGTGACCCACCATATACCATAGGTGACATGATATAATTATCATGGTGTTTTATAGGGTCATATTGATGTGATGAGAATAAACTCATCCAACATATATTCTATATTTACATATAAAACATTATGGAATTTTAGAAGGCTCTCATTGGGCTTATGACAATACATGCATTATCATTAGTATAATATAGATATAATTACGTATATTATGGATATATTTTTATCTATTTAGATTAACATTACTTAAATGCTATGGTATTTTTAATAGGGGTGTAGATTATTCATTATTTTTGTGGTTTCTTTATTCAAGGTTAGTAGATGATGGGACCCATCATTATTTTCATGGGATAACTATAGTGCAATTGATGGGCCAAATTTTTAGTACTATATATTACACATGGTGGGTTGAGATACATATGTGTAACCATGTACCTAGTTAGTTCACATTGGGATATACAACAACACGTCCAGTTCTCCTAGCTTACTAGGAGAGACATGAAAGAGATCCACAAAGAGTGGTGGGACAAGGGGTGTGAACTATAGTCCCATTTGTGGCTAGATGCAAATAAAAATCATATGGAAAAAATGAAACATGAGTGATAAATATAACTAACATAACATGATTGATAAATATATAAAAAATTCCTCCATATGTATTTGTAAAAATGAAACATGAGTGATAAATATAACTAACACAAGAGTGATTGCATCTATCCATTTGAGAGGAGAGATTAAATACCATGGTGCCTATAAGAATCTAATACTTTCCCGATGTGGAAGAATATAATATTTTAATTGAACTAAGTATTCCTCTAATGAAGTGAGATGAAAAATTGAGATTTTATGAGTTATTACCATGTGATAAGGGTGATATAATGATTAATATTCTAGTAGCTAACCATAAGAACGTATAACATTATAAGTAAATAAGCTAGAATAATGGATTTGAAAATACATGAAAATGTACGTCAAATCTCAAAGATGGAATCCAAATTAGGGAAATTATATGAATGTTATTATTCATGTCATTTGAGAAGCTGCACTAATAAATAATGGATCTATCACAATAATTTTTATTATAAGTCATCCCAAAAGAGGGGGATTGTAAAAGGATGCCAAATAATCATAATTAAACTAAGACAAACTAGAAAAATGGTATAAAAATGTGATAGAATAAACCTAAAGGTGATACTTTAGATCCATAAGGGAAGATAATGACAACTGAAAATAATCCTAAAAGAGGGGAAAGCTAAAACATTAAAAAATAAAACTAGAAGGTGATACCTAAGATCCATAATGGAGACAAAGGCTAGCTATAAATTGGTTGGAAATGATAAAAATAAAAACCCAAAAATGATACCTAAGATCCATAAGGAAACAAAAGTTGATTGTAAATTAATTATCAATCATATAAAACATACCTACATGTTTTAATGTTTTTAAATGCCAAAGAACATGATATAAACAAGATATTCACAACAAACATCACATACTATATAAATTATAATATGGAATCCAACCATGTAACAATGTGAATTAAATGGTGTGAAAAAATTATTTTATCACAAGTGTTATGAAATATCATGACATACATCATCAATAACATTTTTAAAATCTTACTTCAATTTATATTTGACCCAAACCATGGTCTCTTCTACTCTTTCTAAAAGTAGTGCTAATACTACCTAGTGTACATGCTTTAACAAAAATGTAGGTGGATTAGAAGGATGAGTTCATGGAGCTTCTTGATGAGAATAGTAAATTTTGGGAATATGTGGTGCCATAGAGCACATATATTATGATCTAAGAGATTTATATAGTCATAGGTGAGGATAATCCTCTATCCCATATGTATGATGTGACTTATATTATGAAACTTTATGTGAGGGCCTCATAATATCTCTAAAATGATGCGAGATAGATATACATCTCTTTATGTGACATATATAAAATTTATTCCAAATTAAATATACCACCCCATGTTTATGGATATAATAATGTGTAATATTTCTTGGAGGAATGTTTGATAGACTAGGAGACTTAGCTACTTTGAGATGAATTGAATTAAGATGATTTTTAAGATCTCAACAATGAGTTAAAGAATGTGTACCAGTTCTATAGAAGTAAAAAAATCACCTAGGATTATTAGACCAAGGCGGTTGACTAACCATATTATGATATATGTCTTGCATCTTATGTTGTGCTAAAAAATATTTGATAATCTCTACACTCTTTAGATGAATTACTAGAGACCTTGTGAATCTCATAATATAGTTCATTCTCTTAGGTGATGGGTCTAGTACTACATGAAACATATGTGGAAAATAATAATTATTTATATCTATAAATTTTTCAAAAAAATCATCACTATTAGAGCATAAAATGGTTAACTCAAGATTTTGATTTTACTTTAGATATCTTTGGTACACATTGCATTATTTTTTTTGAATGATCATATACTCTATGAAATTAATAAAATGGTAGTGTTATTTATTTGGGATACATCATTGATGTGTGTTGTATACATGTTTCTAAAATATCTATAGGAAGTGAACTTGATGGATCAATAAATATGGTGAATTGATAAGGTCTAGTCATAACACAATCATTGAGCATGCTCTAAAGAGGATCATAAACAATAGGTACTACAAATGAAGTATGATTTTTAATCCCCTTTATATTTTAATTTTAAACATCTACCAAAGAGGGATAAATATAAGGTAAGCCAAAATTATAGCTAGATTGAATGATACAAATTAATTTAGTACTCAGATGAATATTTATTGAAAGAGTGCTTAAGAAAGTAATTATATGACATTATTTTTTCATCCTTATCTTGGACATATGCAATTAATTTTAGGTTATCTAGGGTGTAACAATCAAGTTATAATATGTATTTAATGATTTATATAACTATATTTATAAAGGATTAATGAGAAGTGGAAATATTAAGAATTACCATAGGGGTTGGAAACTTGTTAGTGGACTTCTAGAGAGAATGAGGTTATAAGGTGGGAGGCGTCTAAGTGATAATTTTAGAGTGGGGATATGATTTTTTAATTTTCAAATTAATCTCATTAGGAGTGACACTATCAATATAAATTATATTATGTGGAGTATTTCCAAAAATATCTAGGTGGTAATTATAACCTTGGTTTGAGCTGATTCGATAGTTTAAAAAATTATATTTGTAGAAATTAATGTTAGTTAAATACTTAAGGGTTTTTATGTTAAACACACAACATTTTTTTTTTAAAAAATTTAACTTCCAAGGGTTAGTATCACCTTTAATATTTTAATATAACCCTTGTAAGGTAAATTTACACATTATCAAGTTGAAGAGGCTACAACCATCATATTATGAATCGAAGGGTGGTAAATCAAGGTGTTATATGATAGAGAGAAGGTTAAAATCACAACCTTAACTCTAATCATGATAGGAGGTACTATTATAGGGAGGAATACACATCCTAATGGAGTTATTTATCTTTAACCATATCCTTGACACATTATTTGGGTATATTTAATGTTACATTCCAAGTATCCTAAAGTTTTGATGAATTTGAGGAAGGCAACACAAGTTTTAGATCCTTCATTGAAAAAGGATTACTTGACTTAAATGTCACAAACATGGATTTTAAATAAAAATAGAAGGTAATCCACATGAAGTAATATGTTTTCATGGATCATATATGTTATGCTAAATTCTAATGTAAGATATGAAAATGTACATTGAGAAACCTAGATGGACATCTCTTCACATTTTTTTATAATTTTTTTCTTAAACTTGGGAAATATATATTATTACCCATAGGTAGTGGTAAAATATGTTCATATCAGACAAAATATACATAAGATAGTTTTTGTGATTAGGATAAGTACTTATAGTCTTAGTAAATGGAATTATAAATGGAAACTTATGAAGTTATTCTATGGGGTCTCAATCATTAAAGATGGTGTGAGTTAGACATGATTGTAAAAGTGGGGACAAATTATGAAATGAACTAACAAAAAGGGAAGAAAACTTGGAATAAATCTGATTTGGAATAAAATAATGTGGTCTCATCAATATAGGTATAGTTGAAGCAAGTTGATACAATGGTATCAACTTGGTTAATGCAATTGGTTTCATAGAGACATAATAATTATTTTTCATCCTTATTGATACATTAAAATTATAATTAGGGGTAGAAATAGATTGTGTTTGGTGGTTGATATAGTTGAAATAGAATCACACAATGATATACATTGTATCATATTGGTTGGTATATTTTGACCTGATATGGAAACATAAAATTGTAACAAAATAGATGATATGGTTGAAGCTGATTTATTTGGAGAAATAAAATACATCATGTTGGTTGATACCATTGTGAAATAAGGAATTTCATTGGGTTGGATGGTACACATTTGAAATAATAAACATTTACAGGTTTAGTCAATATATTTGGTATATTTTAAATCATAAAACTTATAATTTATTTTAAGGTGATAGTTTCTAAAATATTTTGAGGATTATCATGAAATATTTTATATATAGGATAATTAAAATGATATAAATGGATAAGTATTGTTTTAAGACACTACACATTTCATGTTGTTCCTATACACACATTTTTCCTTGTCATTAAAATAATTAGGATTAACCATGGTTTCAACAACACTAGCAGATGGTTAGGAAGGGATTTGATATTGATTTTCAGGTTTTTGATTGGAAGTGTGGTTTGGAAGTATATTTGAATATGTGGTAAGGTGAATGTTGGCTTGGTGAAGTGCATCATACAAACATTTGGATTTAGGATCCCTAGATGCTTTATCATAGGCTTGGTAATTTAATGTGATCATGGTTCCATTCTCAAAGTTTTGGGAATTCAACATTTTGAAAGTTAGATTTTTATGATATTTAAAATTATCACAATAATGACCCAAATTTTGATGAAATCAATAATTTATTTAATATCATACCAATGACAATTATGATAAGAACTTTAAAATTCTCTAGGTGAGGATATATGAAGGTGTTTCCTAATCTCAACTAATGAAAGATGTCAATGGATTTCATAATTGTTGAATTTTGAAGGTGTATGAGGATGTTTGAAGGGAATTACATTTAGAGGTAGGGAAATATCCACTTAGTTGAAGCTTATTGGAAAAATAACATTGATGGTTCTCTTAAAATCATAAGTGTTAGAGACACCATAATTTTTAGTGTTCTTGTTTTTAGATCTCATATGTACTCAAGTTCTATTCTTGGGTTTGGGAAGGCTTAAATTGTATTATAAGGAATTATTGATGTTTAAATTGATTTATGTCTTCATCCATTGATTTTGGATAAAGGGTCATAACTATATATTATAATTCATGATTTAGTGCATTGGTGAAATGTTGGAAGAGTTTGTATCCCAAAATGTTAAATTTGAATTTATTTCCTAAAGATTTCCAATGGTTGATAAAATAATTGATAGTATAATTGTATAATTATTTATAATTGATACAATGAGCTAGGTTATTCTCAGGTAGATCATTGAATTCAAACTCCTAAACCAATTCATTAACTAGGTCTTCAAAACTATAAATGATGTTAGAATCTAGTTTACATTACCAAACTAGAGAATCATTAGATAAGGTTTTGGAAAATAGTTTGGTAGTGGAAATGGTGTTGATTTTAATTAAATTTTTATAAAGGTTACAGAGGCCATGAAATGAAAAGTGGGAATGGTAGATCCATTATAGGTGATTTAAGGAGTGATACAACCTAGTCAATTTTTGTGATTTATGGGACCAAGATTGCATTTTGGAGATGTTTAAAGATTTTTTAATGAAATGGTGGTTTAAAAATGAGGTTACCATGAGTATATATAGTGTGGGGATAAGGGGGATTATTTGAATTTATCACTCACCATTGAAGTTTGTTGAGGTCAATTTTAAATTTGAAAGAGCCAATTTCAAATTTTCATCAACTAATGATTATTATTAGCCTTAATGTTATCCATTTGGATCATTTATTGTAACATGATTTGATTAGGATTAGTACCATTCTGGTTATAATTTGAGGATTACGTATCTTTTTGGGATGTGTTATATGTGGTATTAATATTAGTGTTAATATGGGAACTTTGGGTAGGCTTACTAAAATATAAGCCCAACATGTTAGTATATATACATGGTATGGTGGATAAAGAAGAAATTGAGAAAGGAACACATTTATTTATGCTAAGTATTCTGTAAAATTTATGAATAGGGGAGGAGGACATTCTACATGAGGTTCCATAATGAGGTTATATAAAACCACAAGGTCCTTCCCCTTGTGCGTAGGATGTTCATGAATTTAGATTATCATATCATTTTATATTCAATGTCATATTCAACCTCAAACTCATGGTTTTATATTATGTGATCTCATCTAATTATTTTAGGATTATTATATGATTCATAAATTTTAGATCTAGTGTAAACCACATGATAATTGTTTGAAATTTTGTATTGATTCATGGAAAAATTATAATGTATGTAATCCTTTTTGGAAAATTTATTGGGGTTAGTTAGTTCCATAAAATTAGGATTGTTATATAATCCTTGGAATTTATGGTGGGTTTTATCTTTGGATTCATAAAAAATTTGTTCCATAGTGGAAGAGAAAATATCATCTATATTGAGATAGATGGTATAGTTTATTGCATGATAATTTTAAGAAACTATTGTATCATTTTTGCAAATATAGGTGGGAACTAAAACTAGAGATATAAAACTATTTTAGGCTACCCTATATATTATGGTCACATAAATTAATTTTTTCAAGTTAGAAAATACAATTAAGAAGAGGGTGATATAATTAAACTGTATTGGGATGGATTATAGAGTTGAGAATACAAATATAACTATATCGAGATAGATGATGCATTTGGGAAGATGTTCATAATTATATTAGGTAGGTCGATATAGTTTTCACATAACATATAATAGTACCACAATAGTCGATATAGTCTAAAATAAAATAAGATAAGAATATAATTATTAATTATAAAAAAATAAAGTATGAAGGTATATCTAAACAAGGTGTGTTTAACTTATATTCTCTCATATTTATTTATCCCAAGTATAAATAATGAACATGGACCAAAGGTCACTAACTACAGAAGATTACAATATCTCATAGTTATACCATCCAATCTCTAAAGATGTTGAGAGTAACTTTCTGGGGCTAACTCTAACCAATGAACTTAAAAATAAAACCACTTAGATACTTTCTAAAGGATTGAATATAACACTATGCATTTATGATATACCATGAGGTACATGGAAACTAACATTCATATATAGTGTTGTATAATTTTTGAGTATTAGGATAGTAACCCTAACACAATGGCTCAAGTAAAACCGATAACTACTTGGCCCATATTGACAACTCATTCAATTTTTACAACTACCAAAAAATAGTTATAGTAAGTGAAAATGAAAAATAAATATGAAAATGATATAGATCAAAAGTGAAATTTATAGCATTTAACAAAATGAACAAACACCTACAACTTATCAAGTTGGATGATACAATAAAAAACATAAATTGATCAAACAAAATTGTATCAATATATTTGATAAAATTTTAAGAACACACATAATTTTATTTGGTTATCCAATAAATTTGGTAGGAAAATATGAAATTATATTAGTCTAGTCGATATACTTGCTAATACTAATAAAAAAATCATGTTGTCTAATATAGTCTTATTTAAAGACATATCATGATTTTTATGATGTCACTAAGAAGATAAAATGAAAAGAAATAAAAGGATCTAAACAAATATGGATAAGATTCATATTAGATTAAATAGAATTTATTCATGGGATAATTTGACCTAAAACTATCCTCTTTCTCTCAATAAACTAGGACTCGAATAAGGTTAATTGAATAGATCTTATGTATACTTGGACAAGTTGCCCAGAAAGAATGAAATATTTAGATCTACTAAAGGGTAACCTATAACTCAAACATCAGGAGGAAATCCTAATTTTATGACATAAATATACAAATCTCACTAGACTTAAAAAAATGCAAATGATTGTAACTATGGCTGTAAATATATAATAAATTCAATGATTTTATATAAGTAAATGATGTTTAAGTTATTTTAATAAGGTTAAGGTTCAATGGCCAAAAAATGGGATTTCATGAAGCCTCAAGTGATAAATGGAAATCCTAATCAACCATGTGTGTGTGTGTGTGTGTGTGTGTGTGTGTGTGTGTGTGTGTGTGTGTGTGTGTGTGCACGTGCGCACGTGTGCGTGTGTGCACGTGTGTGTGCATGTGCATGTGCGTGTGCATGTGCGTGTGCGTGTGCGTGTGTGTGTGTGTGCGTGTGCGTGTGTGTGTGTGTGTGTGTGTGTGTGTGTGTGTGTGTGTGTGTGTGTGTGTGTGTGTGTGTGTGTGTGTGTGTGTGTGTGTGTGTGTGTGTGTGTGTGTGTGTGTGTGTGTGTGTGTGTGTGTGTGTGTGTGTGTGTGTGTGTGTGTGTGTGTGTGTGTGTGTGTGTGTGTGTGTGTGTGTGTGTGTAAAGTATAATGAGGATCATAATCAAGGATACATTTATACATCTATAAATTAGTAAGGAAAATATACTATACTAAGTAAACAAAAGAGTATACAAATAGAAATAAATACATTAGGTTGGACCCATTGACATTTTAATCTATTAATTTGGATTAAGTGGAGTTTTAAAAGAGATGTTTTATGTTTAATACCTAATATTTTTTTATGAATAACTATATATACTTAGATACAAACTCCAAATGACCTTTTTTTATTGATATTCAATAACACCACAAGATAAGACCTCCAAGACAAGGTTTTAAACCACTACCTCTTAATAATACTATTTAGGAGTATAAATGTTAGTTTAAGAAAAGTTTGAGAATGTGATTTATATTAGGAATTAAATGTTACCCATAAATATATTGTTTTAATACCCAAAACCAACTCTAAACTCTAAGTTGATTGTATCTTCTCGGCCAATACAATTGGAAGTTGTTGGCAGGCATAATACTATATCAACTAGAGCAATATAGTACTAACATTAGAAGAGAGATTTATAATTATATTGGGATGGATCATATAATATAATAAGGATAAAATCATGAAATATATGTATCACCTAGGCCAATAATATAAGATATAATGAACCTAGAAAATATGGATAAGTAGGTAGAAGGGAAATATGGATATAAACTTAGAAGAGGTCAAACTAATAATAATGAAGGTGTGACAAAATATTACACAATAATTTCTTATAAAGTGCAATGAGATGATCCCATCTCATTCCTAGCGCACCCTTTAGAGCATGGACTTAGGGATATTGATGCATTGATAAGGTTTTATAAGACGAAGAGTTAGTAAGTGAAAGTTAAAATATTATGTGTATGCACAATGTTCATGCCTTGTGCTCTGATCTAATAGAAACTAATATGATATATAATGTTATACATCTATATTTTATCTTTACCAAGCTAGAGAATATTTAACTCATGTTAATGAAAAATGTGTGCACGTGCATGGAATATGCCCCCATATGTGTTTGAATCTATGAAAATATGAGAAACATGTTACTTATATTAGTATAAAATGTGTTTGAATCTAAAAATATTTTCCATGTATCTAAACTAGAATAATTATCTCAACCACTCTAAACTTTTTGAATCCTTTAATATGTGCCAAAAATGAGTTTTTTTCTCATGGAAGATTAAATATTTATAAAAATCCCACTAATAGGTGCCTATTTTTAGGGGAGGGATGTAGCCTTTAAATGACTCATCTTGAAATAAAAGAGTTAACTACATCATGTTATGTTAAAATATGTAATCATATAGAATCAAATCCTAACATGTCATCATGGTAATTAATATATCATAAAATCATATATGCAACATGTAATGTAATTCATAATATTTTCTTATATATATATAAAGAACACATGAGTAACCATCATTGATATAAGCAATGAACAAGACTATGTGATAAAGTTGTATGTTATGAATCATGGTACCACACATAGTTATGAAGGTGTGTGTTGTATATCATATCCCAAAACCTGATAAATCTAACAAATCTCAGTATAAAATCCTAAATTTATCCACTCATAAGAACAAATTTTCATAAACATGACACACACAATTGTACTCAATACCCCACAAGGCCAAGGGCCATAATGAATGGAAATCAAATGTCACACAAGGAAAAGGGACCAAATAAAGAGGAATAAAATAATTCATTAAATTAGTAAAAATTAATGAAATAAGCCCAAGGGAAAAATAAATCGTAATCAATGTTTAACCTATGAAATCTAATAACAACGATGAATCACATAACAAGTAAAATTTGTCTACACTATCAATTTATGTCAACCTCACAATATAGAAAAATAACACAAAAATGAAACTTATTACTATGAATAATATAAGTAATATAAATACATGTGTATGTAATCAATGTAGCTAAAATGATAAATTAAATGATAGAAAGATATAACCTATAACAATTTAGCCTATAGAATAAGGTTCCCCTAGCATTGGGATGGCCCCTCAGTATAAGATGACCTGCATCTGTTAATCCATTTATCATGTATAATCTATGTCATAAATAACATTAATATATACCATAAAATTCATGTGAATAAATAAAAGTAAAAATAATATATGAAACATGTGATTTATAATATAAATTAATAGAACAAACTACCAAAAGATGTTATTCTTAGATCTTGATTTTGAATTTATTTTTTTGAAATATTTTCACACATACATATAATGGAGTTAAATTAGTATGATAAAAATATAACAGTGAGAGGGATAAGAAAAATAAATATAATGGAGTTAAATTAGTATGATAAAAATATAATAGTGAGAGGGATAAGAAAAATATATAGCATATGTTAATACATATGGTTCACAAAATGTAATAACATGGTGATGAGATGGAAATGAATGCAAGTAACATGCTCCAACTATGTATGTGAATGATAATAATGTAGATCAATAGAGTATGTGGAGGTAATAATAGGCATTCCCACAATGGTAAATAATAAATGTATGTTATCATGGCATAGCATGTAGGGACAAATTTATGACATAGTTTAATATTAATGTAATCCATAACAAATATCAATATGTAGGGGTGATCTAGTAAGATGTTACAAAGAATATGAACTAGAATGAAACTAAAATTTTAGTGTAGATCATAATAGGATAAACATTACAGATATTCTAATCATTTTATTAAATAAAAAATAAATGGATAAATTAAAACATAATAGTCATAATAGATTAATGGATATAATAATGATCAATGAAAGACCATATGAAAAAATCTATGAGAAGATAAAAGAGTAGAATAAATAATAAAGACATCAAACATCAAACCACATGATAATAATAATTTTAATTGACTTCATCCTCATGAACCAATGAATAATGATTTTTTAAATATAGTGTTACACTCTTAGGGGCACTCATAGTTTGATGGCATACATTGCATTAATTATATATTGCAGAATATGTATGAAAAAGTACACCATGTTTTTAAATTTATTTAGTATCTATATCATCATTTATATCATGCATTTTAGTTTCCTTTGTACAATAATAAAAATTTGAAAATATAGTTAGTGGTTGTTTTTATTGTTTTGAATAATCTTCCTCCCTTGAAATGTTTATATTTGCATAGTTGAAATCAAATGTAACATATTCATGACTCTTACCTAGTATGGAACCCATTTTCCTTACCCATTAATTTCATACTATTGCATTGGATTAATTTAAACTAGGGCCAATGTGAAATATATTGAAATATTTTTTGACACTAAGGGTTACCACAAAATCAATGGATTCAATATATTTATTAGGTTATTTAATATTTACCAAATGTTTAATGCCATACTCAAGATATTAGACAAGTGTCATGCTACATATATTGAATTTAGATAAATTTGTAATCCTAATATTGGTGAGTTTATTAACATCTATGTGAAGGCTAAGAATAAAAATCTTTAGATATAAAGAATTATTTGTAGTTTTCCCCTTGTAAATCATATTGTGTCATTAGTCTTATTCAATTCCTCTTTATTTTGAACTTATTTACTAGTAAAATATGATTTATTAGTTTCATCTTTCAAACAACACTTTTTTATCGTAACTTTTCTATTAATAACCAATCCTTTTGCAATTATTTTATATAATTTATTTTTCCAATTGATATTTAGGTAAATTTTCCTTTTGAAAAATTTCCCTTTTTAATTTTAACTTTTTCATTTCCAATTTAACCCTTTGTATATTTCCCTTGTCCAATTGTTCTTTATAAGACATACAAAAATTTTAAATAGGTTTCTCAACTATATGAGGTGAATTTGAATTTGGTGGTGCTTTAATGGATGTATCTAATCTAATATCATGATTATAAATGATATTTTTTATTTATATATTTTAATCCTAGTAATTATATGTATGATGTTCATGAATTATAAGATAATAAAAATAATACTTAGATATATAAACATGATTCATAGAAGGCAAGGTGATCAACTTATTTTGAATCCTATCTCTTAAAGTTTCAATTAAATTATTTTTAACCTTGTGATTTTTTTGAACCATTATTTTTTGGATTCATTCTTAAGATTAAATATTTAAGCCATTTTTCTTTAAATTAGGAGGTAAAAATTTAATTAACACTAGCATACTCAGATTCCTGGTATATGCAATTTTATCCTAAAGTGATGTAATATTTTGATAGTTTATTTCTATACACCTATATGGAATCTCTCATAGTAATTATATGATCCATATTTTTAAAAAAAAACATAAACCCTAGGTACTTCGTATTGGATATTAATATAAAGTACATTAATAGGATGTGTGGGAGGTGGAGGAGGTTGAGGACAAACTTATAATGACCTCTACTTTGTACTAAAGGATGGATCACCCTAATTATTTGGATTGTGTCAACATGGAAATAAATAATATAGTGATGTTAGATACTAAAACCTTAAGGAGGGATAAATTAATTCAAATATATTTATTATTGGAACCATGTAAGTTTTTTAATCTCAAAGTTATATTTGAAGCCACTCTCGAGTCCACATGCATAAAATATGTATTAATAAGGAGATTTAAGAATTCTTCCTCATTAATTTGAGCCTTTTTTAATTATACATCAAGTTTACCCTTTTAATTACATGTTTATGAAATATTTTACATATTTCAAGCCATCAACATGTAATAATAACAATTATTTCTTGAATTTCAAAAAAAACCAAGGTAATAAATGGTAGGGGAAATTGACTTTCACAATGCTTTCTCAGGTTATTAATTAAGGATAACAAGAGGATGAAAGAGTATATAAATATTATCAACCAGTATGGTTTGGAAAATTTACACTAAATTAGAACTATAAGAGGTCATTACTCAGGTCACAAGGATGAAAGATAATGTCAACAACATTGACAAAGAGAAAAAAAAAAAAAAAAAATCCTTAAGGAAAATCTTGTTATTTTCTTTAGTTTAGTAGAGTTTTGTTACAAAATTGTATTTAATGTATGTATGGCCTTAAAATTTTAATTAAGAGTAATTGGGATGAAGAGGGCCCTCTTATAAATAAGGCTAAGGTCTTGACCAAGGAGATTTAAATTGATCCTCAAACTCATGATTACATAGTATGGACAAAGTTGTTAAAATAATGATGGAAAAATAGGAGAAAATGTTTGGAGGGTGTATGGCCATGTGACTATTTCTAATTTTGGATATTTGAATTATCATTCTCCTATTATTTTTCTATTTTTTAGTGGTTTATTGTTTATTGTTTTCTTGATTAGGCTCTAATGTGTTATCTGGATGGTATGGCCGAGCCTATTTTATCTTTGTAAAGATTTGGGTCCCTAATTAAATCCTAATTTTAACATTAATGAAAATAATCATTTCTTGAATTAGAAAATATAAACTATGATTATCCATTATATCAATCATACAATGGCCATAATAAAGAATTAACCACCTAAGGAAGACCACACAGATTTTTTGTAAGTACAAATATGTTTTTGATGTAAAAAATATTATATAAATGAAACAAAAATAATTTTAAAAATATATGCACCCTTTTCCATTGATAATAAATTTACTAGAAATAGTAAAATATTTAATCAAAAAACTCCATATAGAATTTGGAGGAAAAACATAGATTTTTTAATCTAGTAACTATGAATAATAAAAGTGTTTTGAAAATAAAATAGTTTTGAATTATAAGAATGAAACCATATGTAGAAAGATAATAAACATAATATTTTCACGTATGACTATGATAAAAAATAGGTAATTGGGTGTAAAATTCAAACACCAAGGCATAAATTGAAACCCTACAAATAATTACTAAACCCTAAAGAAAGACATGGAGTTTGATGTACACACTATATAAACATGTTCACAAATATGATTTAACTTATTTTGATAATGTGAATCTAGGATAAGTGAAAAAAATTTGGGGATTAAAAGGGGCCTACTCATGAACATATTTTTACTAAAAAATGATAAATATAAACTTATATAGATAATATGAAATGTCTACACTCAAATGTCGAGGATGGTGTAAGAGCATGAATTATATAAATTTGAGTATAGTTTCAAAAAAACTAAATTTCAAAAAAAATGTTTAAAAATATCTAGGTTAAACATGTAAAATTTTAATAGGAATTCTTAATTTTTAGAAAAATAGAGTATATAGTTTGTCATGTATCCCCTCATTTTTCCAATTGTAAATGGGTTTTTTTCCTCTCATCTATATGATAGATTGACCTCTCCCATGTTTTAAGCCTTGGGTACCTCCCTTCCTCATGTATTTTTGTATCAATTACCACCTTAGGCTCAATAATTCCTCTCTACATATATGATTTATGAGCTTCCTAGTTAGATAGATCTCTCTTTCTATCTATATAATTTTATGCTATGTATGTGTATATATAGACATATATACATTGGGGGATAAACTAGAAGGCCTAAATGAAAATAAATCTAGGTACAGGGGTTCATTACACTCTATAATATGAATTCCTTCTAAATCTATTACTTTCTAAGTAGGCTATACTTCACTTGGCCCATATATAAATAGGGGGCTCCCTAGTGGGAGGAAGGCTATAAATATATTTTGTGGGTGGTGACTATGGATACACTACAATATTGGGTTGTGCTAAATGAAATTTCACTATTATATGTATAATAGTGGGAATATTGGCTATATAGTGTTGCATATGCCCATCTATATCATAATGATGTCATTCTAAGTGATTAGATATATTTTAGATAAATGGGTGGTTATTGTTCACCTAGATATTATCAGCCAGGGGGAAGGGAAGGATGAAAGTTGTGAGTGTTCAAAGAGATAGGGGAATAAAATTAGGCAAATACATATATGGTGGTTTTTATTTTATGGATTGAGGGTGGTATCTATATATTATATCTATATCCATATTTATACCCTCCGAATGGGGTATGTCATAAATCCATCAAATTAAATACATTGTGTAATGTTTGATTCTGATTAACATTAGTAGGCCATATCCCATATCTATGTCCATTTTTACATGAGCATCAATATTTACAACTGAGAGGGAATAAACCAAATTAAGTGAAGGTTATTACCATGGTAATTAATTATCTTTAGTTTTGTTTCAATGAAAATAAATATATTAATAAAAATAACTATCTTATATATATAACTATATAACTCAGCTATTATCTATTATGATCTCTATATAGATGGTATGGGGAGCCTACCAATCAATTGTAATTAAAATGTGGGACTTATATCTAGATGGAGAGCCCACTATATGGTTAATTAGGCCCTATAAATTTATTTATATGGGGATTATACTTGTAGATAGGGATCTATTGAATATATTAGGCCCTTTCTCTAGATGTGATTCATAATATAAATAGTCCTTTAGATTTGACTAGCTATTCTTTATTTAAATATCAAGTGCTCATTAGAGACAAGACTGACTATGAACATCTAAGATTAATTGAGCATATATATATTCCCTCCAATTTGATGAATTATTATTTATTAGGCTCTCTCCCTCCCTTTTCCTTTCATTTCCTTTTCTTCCCATTATTTATATGGGGATGGGGGTGGGGATATTACCAATTTATATTGATAAATATAAACCCAACTAGATATTAAGCTACATATAGTTTATTAAGTCTATCAATTGATTATTTATAGTCTATTGTTATACCTCTCATTTAACCAATCAATTTGTTAATGTCATTTTCTAGTAGGTCCAATTTACAAGGCTATATGCAATGAGGTCATTTGATAGTAGATTTTATAATATTCTATTTGGGGGTTTACTTCTATTATGATGTCTAAATACTAAAAATAGTTAATCATATTCTAAATCTATTTTAAATTAAAT
This sequence comes from Torreya grandis, assembly GCA_037957365.1. Classification (NCBI taxonomy): domain Eukaryota; kingdom Viridiplantae; phylum Streptophyta; class Pinopsida; order Cupressales; family Taxaceae; genus Torreya; species Torreya grandis. The sequence continues at coordinate 1,270,844 of JARHVA010004079.1, read as the reverse complement.
TAAATATAAAGGTTTTTATAAATAAATATATCTTATCACATTCACACCATCAAAATATAGAAATTAAACATCTAGCATAAGGCATTATGGTGTGCTCACTCAACTTGCCTAATTGGGTAGGATAATGTGATATTCTAGAATATGAGAATGTTTTCTATTGTCACTTGAATGGATTATAAATAATTATAAATATGGAGATAGGTTAAAAAACATTAATTTAATTCAAAGACATGCTCTTACATTGAATTGAAAAAGCCTTTTCATGTAATGAAAACACAATTGTATTAAATGAAATCCACACTTTATTTCGAAAAGGAATTTCAAACTTGCATTGAAAATGAAATCATTCTTTCATTTAAAAGAAGTCACTTTTGTATTTTAAAAGGAAATTACAATTTAAATTCAAAAGGAAATTCACACTTTATTGTAAATGAATTATACCTAAATTAAGGAAATACTTTTAAACTCTAAACTAAAAGTATCGATTTATCCTAATCATCAGAGAGAAGTAGGCCCTTAATCCTTCCTTAGAATAGGAACTAACTTACTCAACAATGAAAAGTAATGAAAAACTTTATTTCATTATTAAAAAAATATATACATATATGTAAATTTGGAATGATTCTTCTAATTTTTGATTGATTAACTATCTTTAATAACTTTATAACTCTCTGTTAACTCTCTGGAATGAGATATGTATTTAAAATTCATCTCAACATTTATTCACATAATATAAAATCTATAAATTAAAATGGATAAATATGCTTATTCAAAATATAGATGATCTAGGAATCAAATCCCACACTTTTAGGAAGCTATTAGAACTAACTCAACTAATAATAGATAGAAAATAACTAGCATAAATCTAAAGATATTTATTTGGTTTAATAGAATAGAAGTACAAATATATCTAGATCATTTTAGACCATTACTTTGAATAGTAATGTCTAAAAATAAGATATCTAAATATAGAAGGTCTATTTATATATAATAAATATCTTTAAAATAACTATCTTGATCAGGAGGATCCAACTAGACATCTTTGTAACATGCCTAGGCAATGTCAGAGTATTTTGTATAAGTCTTTGGAGCACCTTTGGATCATATTAAAATCATATTTATAGTTCCTTTAGAGCATCCTTAGAACATCATATATTTGGATCTCATTATCCAAATCCTTAAAACTATAGACATAAATAGTTGCCAAAACTATTTGATGTCTTCTCAAAATTATCCCACCATACGGATGTGTTTCTATACACAAAAACTATGCTCATTTAATCTAATTTAGACACAATAACAAGATAAAGAATAAAAAATATATCATATACAAACAAATGATAGATTGCATTCATTGTCTACTTAGATAAGAGCTTAACAATTAAATGCAGTGAAATGTATAACCAAAAGGAAACCCTTATGGATAGTTTGTATTATATATAATTATGTATATAGAATACTCATCATTTATCCCCCAGACTTTACCTTATACAAGTCCTCTTGTAAACAAGTGGGACACCTAGTCTTCAATCTAAAATTCCAAATTCTAGCCACTAACTATGATAATAAATCTAAAAATGGTGTCCCCAATCACAATGACCTCTATGAAAGAATCCATAATCCCTTACTAGTGTGTGGAGTGAACCCTAAAATTCAAATTATACCTAATTTTGCCAACTATACCATGGAGATAGAGGATAAAGAATTATTGAGACTTGAATTTCATTCTAATCTGTATGTATGAGCCTCCTTCATCGAAGAGCTGAGTGATAATCTTTATAATTGCCTAAGCCCTCCTAAGACTCCAACTAATGGTGGTGGGACTCATGAGTTTGATACATTTTAAAGCAATAGGTAAATTCTTCCACCTAGCTATGCTTGAATTGATGGAATTGGTGGAATGTTGGATCATAAAATCTCTAAAATCTACACATTAGATCTCAATAATTCATGGTATTTATTCTTCATGTACATATGGTACATGGGTTAAAAAGTAGTAAGAAGCTCCTAGGCCTCTAGAAATTGTGGTCTCATATACAAACCTATGGTGTTTTATAATTCCATAGATTTATTGTGTGTTTATTACCTTGATATCTAATTACTTAGAGTAGAAAAGAAATCACACAATTATGTTTCCCCTGTAAATAAATTTACTATAAAACTAGACTGATAAACCAATAACATGTTAAAAATATATAATTCAAAAATTTCATCTTTTTTTTATGTTGTACTCTTGAGAAAGATATCCATAAAATGTGTTCATATTTAGTAATATGAGGAAATCCAAGAGAAATCAACTGTATCTATCATTTATAGAGTTATTCATGAATAAAGAGAATATAGATAGAGGAAGGTTGTCTATATGATAATAATTTTTCATAAATTACACAAATATTTTGAATAAAATTCTAAGATTTTTGAAATTGTTATTGAGACTCTGCTTTAATCTTATATTTCTTTCTTTAAACTCTATGTTTTATGATAGGTTCTATTCCAAATTGAAATAAGTTAATGGAGCAGAAGGTAGAAGGAAGGAATATCTCTTGTAGGTCCTTTAGTTTGGAATATTATTTCCCTCATCTCCCATCTACATGAATTGGAAAGAGGCTTGTAACTCAATAGTTTAAGTGGTTAACTCTTGTATTCTAGTAGTGTGTTGAACAATCAATACATTTTTAGTAGAAATAGTCTATAATAGATTATTAATCTAAGTTTCTTTATCAACAATTTAGGTATCCTTATGGTAAGAGAATTATGTAAATTACTCAATTCTTGAGTTTGATAGAACATTAGATTATGTACTCTAGTTTGATCATAATTAATTAATGTAATAATTAATTAATTTACCATAACTTGAGTAATAGATTATTTACATATTAATTATGAATTAGAAATAGTATGGTTCTTACCTTGCAGAGTTGAACAGAGAAAATCTAATTTTGCCTATTCTTTCCAAATTATTTTTTCATGCTAAGACAAAGTCATGACTTGATAAAATTCCTCTTTTTGATCATGCTAGGGAGAATATGGACCTTATTCTATCAATGGCACTTTACCTTTATCAACTATAGAGGGTAAAAGTCTTTTTGCTTCTTGAGCCACAATTTCTTCTACAAGTGTTTCTTCTTCAACTATAATTTCTTATACATAGGGTTCTTCTTCAGTTACTTATTCAGCAACTATAACTTTTATGGGAGATTATAATCTTACCAAAATCTCATCTACATATACATATCATTTTTCTTCCTACTATAGAATAAGTCAATGACTTTTTCAAAATTTAACTAGAGGATTAGGTTTTTTTGATAAAAACCCCATTCATATTTTCAATATTTGACATAACATATTTGGAGTCAAGGGCACTAAAGATATGCCTTATTAAATTTTTACTATTATCAAGAAAGGATAAACATGGTGTAGTTTTTTTTTTGACATAAATTTGGAAGCATTTATGGATAAAGGAGGATCAAACCTTTTCACCCTTGGGTCTTTGAAAAAAATGATGTTGATAGATGAGGGTAATCAAATCATAGTGTCAAATAGACCCAGGTCCTCTTTTTAATTTTTGAGTAACATTAATTAGGACATTATGATGAAAAGATGGAAGATTCAGCTAGTAATCTACTTTGGTATCTCCTTTTCTCAATTGAATAAAAAGGTCACATGGCATCTAAATAAAATAGTATAAGTTAACCATCACAAATAAGATATTTCATAACCTAAAATTCAACATTCTTCCATAGCTTTGGATGGATGTCTCCCATAATTCATCTAACCACACCTTGTATGGATTTGGCTAGTGTAAAATGTGTCTCATTTTACTCAATGAATATTCGAATTATGTCGACAAATTTTTATTTATCTACGACTACACCCTCCTCAAGAATTCTAAATAATGCATTGGTCATAGAGAGATCCACTAGAATGTGTTTACCTCTGATAATAGAATGGTCTTCATCAAAAAAATTAAAGAATTCTTGCATAATATTCTCTTTAAAAACATAGAATATTTTTAGGAAATTCAACCATCCTACCAACTCAAAAATATCTCTAAATGATTCATCTTGAAGTAACACATTTGATGATTCTATTTCACTTTTCTTCAGCTTACCTCCCATCTTCAGAGATATCACTATTTTACTAAAAACCTTATTAAAATATGACAAATGGAGCTCATAATTACACAAGATACAAAGAAAGGCAAGAAATTAGGGATATGATGTAATAATGGATAATGGAAATAATGAATGGAAAGTAAAGATATATCATGGAATTATGATAATAATTATGGAAAGTGATTTAGAGTATGTGATATTTAATGGGAAGACACTTTTTTTATCATTATCAATGGTGTAGTGTAAAGGTCATAATTGGTAGCACTTGAATCAATATCCACAATGATTTTTGCATCACATCATATCTTTTTAAAATGGTCCTTTTTAAAACAACTTCGCATCAAATATTTAAATTTGGTGATTATGTTGACTTCATCACATCTATGTGGTATCATCAAAACTTGTCTAATAGAAAAAAGTGTTGACTACCTAATTATTACACATACATAACATGAAATAGAAAATACTATATAGTCTCGGAAACAAAATACTATTGTAATTTTGACATACAAATCCATGCCTATTTCTTAGAGTTTCTATGTGTCCTTAAAGGATAAAAAAGTATGATAAGATTTGATAGTTGATAAAAATTCTTAATTTATTATAGAATATTTCTTTTGAAAAGTGTCATTTGTTGGTTTTCAACTTTTAATTTATTTTATACTTTTTTTTTAATTTTTTAATTTTAATTTTAATTTTTTAATTTTGAAGGGAGGAAAATTTGTTTTTTATGGTATTCAACACTCCTCCTTTATTATATGTTTGCTACAAAGATCACTTGGCCTTAGTATAAGAACCAAGTTCTTCCACAAGGTCAAGTTGGTCTTGATTCTGCTCAATAAACTCCTCTTGTTGAGTGGTCTTTTATACACCTTAAGCTTATGAACATTGAAAAAAAGTGTTATTTAGTCACCATAAATTGGTTGAATCTAGACAAAAACATTTATAAACATGGTTTTGATCAGGTATAGTCCCAGCCATATTTTCCTAATCTTACTCTCAAAATTTGAGAATTTAGAATCAAATAGAAGTGCCCAATCTCCTTAAAATTATCTTATTTTTATGTATCATGTCAATATTTTATACATATATGGATCATGTTGGTTTGAGTGAGTACATCCATTCTCAGTTCATCTATACCATTTAATTATATGATTCTTTCTTTATCAAGATCAATTCCCATATCAACTATTGTCTTTCATGCCTATAATTCAAATTCTATTGGTAAGAAAGATTTCTTTCCATACACAAGTTCATATGTAAATAATCCTATAGTTGTCTTCCATGTTATATTATAAACCCAAACTACTTTAGGTACTTTTTCTACCCAATATCTTATGTTATTGTTCAAAACTTTGGTTAGAGTTTTTTTCAGCTCTTGATTGGTAACCTCCACTTACCCATTATCTTTAGGATAATATAGTGAATATTTCATGTGATTTATCTCATATAATTATCTACTAGCCTTAATCATGTTAGACATGAATTAGGTCCCTTGATTTGAAATAATAGATCTAAGAGATACAAATCTCAACATGATCTTATGATATAGGAAATGAACAACCATTTCTTCCCTAGCAAAGGTGAGTCACTATACTTCAACCCACTTAGTAACATAATCAATATATAATAATATATATTCTTTTCCTTGACATAGTCTATTAATTAGTCCAGTAAAATATAAACTCATTTTTTCAAATGGTTCTAAACTTATTTGAAGATGGAGATACATTTTACAGGATAGAGTAGGCTTACCCATCCTTGGCATGGATCACATTCCAATACAAACCTTTTGACAATATTGTAAAGAGATGGAAAGTAAAAACCTACACTAAGGATCTTATGAATGGTCCTTTTCAATGAATAATGTCCTCCTTTTTGTTCACTATGGCATGATCTTATGATGTCATCCACTTCATCTTTTCTAACACACCTATGAAGTATATGATCATTTCTAGTTTTAAACCACATGCCTTTAAAGTATTTCAAATGAGAACTAGATCTTATCAAAGATTTTATTTCTTTACAAGTAAAGGGATGAAAAAAACATTCCTATTTCCTAGTAATTTTCCATGTATGTAAACCATAGGGAGTATGTGGATATATAAAATAATTATTCATTTAGAAAAGATTTCACAAGTTCATCTTTACTTATAGTGATTAAGTTAGACAAAAATTCAGAAACAATATTATACTTCTCAATTTTTTTGATAATAGTAATGTTAGATTCAAGTAACAACAATATCCATCTAATTATTCTTACACCTAATATTGGTTTATTCATGAAGTACTTAATAACTGAATGATTTGTATATATGAATACTTGATAACTAGTAATGTAATGCCTAAAATTGTTTATAGCATAGACATCAACAACAAACAATTATTTTTCTATGGTAGTGTAGTTATTCTTTGTGGGAGTAATATTCTTGTTAATATAGTAAATGGCATACATTTTTTCATCCTCATCTCTTTGTCCTAAAATTGCGTCTAATGCATTATTGTAAGCAACAATATAGATATGAAAATGCCTTTCCTAATTAGGTCCTTTTAAGACTATAGAAGTTAGGAGTTTTTTATTCAATGTTTCAAAATATTTTTAAAATTTATCATTCCATAAAATTGACTACTTTTTTTAACAAAGAAAACCTAGGTGCAACTATCTTGTTGAAGACGTCAATAAATATCTTGTAATATCCTACATGACTGAGAAAAATTTTAACATCATTTTGTGTTTGTGGAATATGGAGATTATAAATTACCTCAATATATTTGGTAATTAATTTTATTATTTATGAATAGATATGACCTAAGAATATCCCCTCATTAGTCATTATGATGCATTTATCATGACTCAAAGATACCTCATGTTCTTCACATTTGGCAACTAATTTATTTTAACTATTTATAGCTTCATTAAATTTAGTAGCATAGATAATTAAATAATCCATGTGAACTTCCAAATAATCATTTATAAGATCAAAAAATATTTCTAACACTGATCTCTAAAAGGTAGCAAGTGCATTACACAATCCAACAAGAAGGACTGTATAAGCATATGTTGCCTATGGATAGGTAAATGTTGTCTTATCTTGATCTTTAGGGACCATTATGATTTGAATATATATACTAATGCATCTAAGAAATAAAATTACTATTTTAAAGCCAATTTTTCTAAAACTCAATCAATAAAAGGCAATGGAAAGTACTCTTTGATAGTGGCTTTATTCAGTTCTCTATAGTCTAAATAAACTCTCCATTTTCAAATATATTTAGGCAAAATTATTAGAGGTGAAACTCATTGACTATTAGATATGAGATAAATAAAAAAAACTTCCAATATTTTTTATATCTCCTTATTAACAATTCCTTTCAAGGTTGGGTTAATCCTCTATTGTGGTTGTCTGACTAGCCTAACATATTTAGTGTAAATGTGATGTGTATAGACACTAAGATGTATTCCTTTAATATCACTATAATCCTGAGAAAAATATTTTGTGTTTTATACCAATACATTAAATACCTTTATTTACTACTAGTTAGTTAACCAACTGTTGATATTCAATAGTTTACCAGGTTATATTGCAATCTATTTAATGCTTAGAATAATGGAATTTAATTGTTTGCATTCACTCATCAATGAATTCAATGTAAATGTGCATGGTAAAAACATATGAAGTGTAGATAAATCCTCATAAAATGTTTCACTTATGGAAAGCATATTTGTTAATGGATAATGAAAATCATGTAACTAATGAACTCTACCCTTTTTTATCCTAGTTAACTATGGCTTGTTGGATGTCTTGTGGACTAGATAACATTTTTGGTGAACTTATGGCATTGCATTATTTTTCAATAATGGAGGTGGATTCTTTCCATTCATGAGTTTTCATCTTCAAATCATAGCTATCAATATTAAGAGCTAAGCCACTAGTATTTAGAGCTAATATTACAGTATTTAGAGCTAAGCTATCGATCTTTAGAGCTAGGTTTTCAAACTTTAGAGCAAAATTATCAGACTTCAAATTTATGATTTTTTGTTCTACTTTTTTAATTTTATCATTAATGTCTTAGACATGTTCTTTGATGGTAACCATGGCTAAGGAAGAGACACTAATATATATTTATTTAAGATAATCCACACATACTTTTTTAGAAAGACTCATTTAAGGTCTAGCAAGAGGATAGAGAGATATCTATTTATCATTAATTCCATTATAAATAGTCATGTTTCAAGATCTATAGTCAATTAATGTTGTAATTTTATCTAACCAAGGTCTACCTTGAATGATTGGTTATCCTACCCTATTTTTTTTAAGGTTGAAGGATCATGAAATCAATATGATATTCCTAGGATTTTATGGTTATTGATATATTCTTTGTGGTTTTTTTAGGGACATCAATGGATTAATCTTCCATTTGAAAGATTGTAGTGGTAAGCTAAAGCCCTATGAGATATAAAGATTCTACTATGTTGATAGTCATTATGTTTATGGAAAAAACTAGATATATAAGCACATACAGAATGGACTTATTCCCAATTTTCATAGTCATCATATGAATACTAAAATCTCCATATTTAGGAATAAGTATGTTTCCTACTAGTAAATCAACAATTTTGCATGTTACCCATATTATAGTAGAATATTACTTATTTCTTCCTAGTGATTTGATACATAATACCTTAATGATTTTATTAAACTAAAATATATATTAAATGTATCTTAATAGTGTAATTTATATCATCATCTATTTTAATCCATGCATTAATTCAAAATCTTCCCTATGTCTTCCTTAAGTCTCTTAGGAATTGTGGTTAGTGTGGTTGTGGCTTCTATATTTTATATAATTAGTTTTAGATGATAGGTGATTCATGATTATTTTCATCATTGGTAATTTAAATTATGATAATAGGTGAATATCATACTACCTTCCATGATTTGAGTTGAACATTATTACATACAATTAGACAACTTACAACATTACTTTCCTGATTAGCTCCATAGACAAGTGTAATTTTCCTATTATTTATGGTTATACACTAGATGGGTAGGTAAATGTGATTGGTTAACCTATCACTCAATTGGTTTTGGTTGAGGTTGTGAATGCATCAAGGTCTGTGATGGGGGAAACCTTCTTTGTGGCTGATATTGTTGATTTGCCCATTGAGGTGGTGACTGATGTACCTAATGTGGTTATTGGTTTTGATATCATGTCTGACATTTATTTTGAGTCATTCCCCACATTTGTGTAATAAAATACTTATTACCCTATTTTTATGGTTGTGGTGTTCCCCACATTGGTTATTTGACTTGTCCAGCCCATGGTACCATCCATAGATTTGAAGGAAATCTTGGGCCAAACTAATTTTGAGGTTGGGAGTACTAATTTCCTTGTTTTTGGATAAAATTTACTTCCTAAACTATATGTGTTACTTATTTCACTTGGTTTCTTATTTTATGAATGTATTTAAAAATTTTATTGTCATGGTCTAGGTCCAAAATACCACATACCTATATTTTGTCTAAAGGACAATATTTTATCACATGTTTGAGTCTGCATCTAAGATAATATATTGATAATTATTCAGTTTTGGTATCATTAAATTTTTATTTGAGGTAATATAATGTGGATATAAATTATATTAAAATTTATATCTTCAAATTATAAAATTATTCCATTAATTGGCCAAGTCTAGGTGATTTTCCTAACCTTGATTTCCTTATACTAGCTCTTATCCTGGAGTAACTAGTACACAATGCTAAAATGTGATGAAAGGTTAACTTGTCAATGTCATCATTTCCCATTAGGGTCAAATTAGCACATGAATCATCATTTAACCCTTTAATAAATACTATTTTGACAACCTTCTCGGTGAGTTGGTAACCACTTCTTTTATGGGTAAATATAAACCTATCAAGGTAATCTTCTAAGGTTTCATCTTCATTTTGTTTGATCTTGAAAAAGTATTCCTTCCATTATTTGACTCTAAAATAATCCTAATATTTATCCATAAATTCAATTTCCATTTCATCCCAAGTTGTAAGAGAATTACCCTCAAGGCCCATGAACCATCTCATGACTACATCCTTGAGTGTAAATGGGAATAAATTCAACTTTTGATTATCTGTGACATAATCATATGTTTGGTAGAGAACCTAAAATTAAAATATGAACTAATCTATATCCTCTGAGTATTTACCTCTAAAATTAGGTAAAATTAATGGTGAACTTTTTTTCATGTAAGTTTTATCATTAGGACCCAAGCTAATCAAATAGGAAATTTTTTCATCGTATTGGGGTTATCGATCAAGGTTTTCTACATGTACATGTTTGTCTCCCATATTTTATTCCATAATTTGGTTATTAATCTAATCTAAATTCTCTTCTTGGGATCTCAACCTATGATGTATCTCAAGAGGGGGGAATCTTCATTAGTGATCAAATCTTCTTCTTGTAGATCTTGTGGATCAAATCTAACTATTCCACAAAGGAGATTTTCAAGATCAATTCTCCCTATAGGAGAAGATATCTTGAATGGGATTCTTATTTTAGGATCCATTTGTGAGGATGAACCTTTTTTAGGAGAGGAATCAAAAAAATATTGTATCATGGTAAATTTTAGTGACAAATATTTGTTAATTCATGAATATTCTAATTTTATAATTTTTTGTTTGGAAAATTTTTAGGGTCAACAGATGGGTCTAGATCATAAAAAACATGGGAATATATATATTAGTTTTGGGGTTATATCAAAAACCATTTACAACAATATCTTATATTACCCTTCAATTCACCACACACACACACACCCACACACACACACACACACACACACACACATATGAATATGATATACCTTCATCCCTTGATATCAATCAAGGCAACCAATATAACCTAAATTGAGGAACTAGATGATGATACTACAAAATGAATACCAATAGTGATGATTAGAGGATATAAATGATAGTACCAAATGAAAATACCTCTAATAGTGTTGAATGGAAAACCAAATGGAATTTCTTAATATTAATATAATAACATTCACCAAAATTAAAACCTAAGGGCATGAGAAGAAGAAAGGAAAACCAAAAAATGAATGACTAAATTCCCAAACACTATATTAAAAGTTTAGAAAGAATAAGGAAACCAAGGTTGAAACCTTGAAATATAGAAAACTATTAAATGTACCTCACCTATTGAAGGATACCAATGTGACTTTCAATGGAATTATGGATAACAAACAAAATAATTCATGTACACCTTTACATTTGCCTGACTATCCTATAGAAATATGAAGTTCACATTTTATTAAAGGAGATATTTTTGAATATAAAGATAAATCAAATTTACAAGGGATATAAGGGGAATTCAGATTCCATATGTCAAGAGTTATCAAAAATGATGGTGATTCTTCTTAAAATATTTCCTTTATTTTAAAACAAGATGATAAGAGAAATATTGAATCAGGAACTGGTCAAGTTACCTCTAGTGACTATGTCATGAATCCATTTGATAAAACCAAAATTCATTTTAAAATCATATGAGATAGCTAAAAAATGGTCATAAATGTTTATTTTGAATATGTGGGGTGAAATTTAGATGATAAGGATAATGAAAAATAAGAGATATCAATTGAATAATGACCAATTAATAAAAATATGAAACCCTTGGTGACATAAAGATTGAATTATTTCATGGAATTTAGGATTAGTGACCACCATATAGATAACCAAAATAAGATGAAGAATTCAAAGAGAAATATTAGTATGTGTCAATATTAAATAAATGAATATTTAGAATGATCCATCAATCATCATAAATGATATAGGGAGAGCATTTTCAATAGGAAATAAATCTCATGCTCACAAATTTAATACCAAATACACTAGTGTTGTGGCAATCCTCAAGTCAACAAATGCATTGTAGACTATATATTATAAGTTTATGGATAGTATATGCATTGTAAATATAGTTTGTAATGTATTTTTTTACTTGAGGTTCTCCATAACACTAGTGCATTTGGTTCTAAATTTATGAGGATGAGATCAATTTTCAATATAAAATAATCTCCCAATATCATTTTTGATGATTGATGCATCAACGTAAAAATCAATTGACTAAATATTACCACATGTTGAGAGTTATCTTTAAATTCCTCATTTTGTTTTGGCTCTCTATATGGTGGTTTGTAATCCTAAATTCCATGTGATAGTTCAATATCTATTTCACCAAGGGTTTCATATTTTTTATTGACTGATCATTTTTCAATTTCCATCTCTTAGTGTTTTTTATCCCTATCATCTAAATCATTCCCCATATATTCATAATAGACATTCTCAACAAGTTTTTTGGCTAGCTTATATGATTATCAATGAATTATTAATTTATCTAATGGATTCATGACATTTGTTACCAAAGGTAGCTTGACCAGTTCCTAATTTAATCTTTTTCATATCAGCTTGTATAAAACAATGGCAATACTTATGGAAGTGGTACCATAATTTTTACTAACTCCTAACATAGAGAATCTAAATTTCCCTTATAAACCCCTTGTAAATTTTATTTATATTCATATTAAAAAATCTCTCCTTGAACAATGTGAAATTCCTATTCCTCTATGATATATCTAGGTAAATCTAAAACATTGCATCAAATCTACATTTTAAAATCCAATTGTTGTATTGTGTATGCATTTGGCAATGGCCACTATATGATCTTCAAAATATATGGGCTTAGAAAGTACTTAAAAGCATATTTTATAACCATGGTGAATTTTTTTGTGTGGGGCTAAAGGGAGGCAACAAATATAATGTGTAAAATGTTTAAAATAAGGATTGAGGGTGTATTTATAGAACTAGGTAGGTGACCATGCAACAGGATAGTAGACCAATTGCATTGGTAACCTGGTAGCTTGGCCTAACTTTTATATTTGACATAACTATATATTGAAACCATTCCATATAACCATTTGATGTATTTTTCCAATACAGCTATCCATAAAAACCATTGAGCACATCTATTTGACATAGCCATTTGGTGGATCCATTTAGTTCAAACTTCTAGTGTAGTATTTTGATGGTTCCATTTGGCATCTAATTTTTTATGCACCTAAATGATTTTATGTAAAAAATGAAATTTTATGTTTTCTCTCCTTTATAATCATCATATATTCTCCATTTCCCAAGGAGGATTTGCCAAAACTATGAATCAAATATTTTAGGATTTGTCAAATATTTCTAAAAGGTTATCCAGTATGGCTTATTAAAAATAGCCATAATTTGTACATATCTTTCAATTGCCTTTCTTTCACTTTATAATATTTATAGTAATAATTATGTCCTATCTTCTTATTTATTTATTTGGGATCATTTAGAGATAAACCATCCTTGAGAATCCCTTGGGTGGTTCATAAATCTAAATATTCCTAGATTGTTTTTGTGTTTTTGAGTTTAATGAATGTATTTAAATTTCCCTATATAACTCTAATGTATGATCTCACTAAAAATTATTTATGATTGTCATTAGAAATGGTGCTAAAAATGATAGGCTATTTTTATACCTCTAATTTAACCAATCAATAGATTGGTGTAATTTTCATCCAGGGCTAATGTCCATTTGATATTAAAGTTTATAGTTTGCTATTTGAGGGTTTAATTCTAATATGATTTTTAAATCCTAAGAATAGTCAATAAGATTCTAAATTTATTTTTGAAAAGGAAATTACACTTTGTGTTGAAAATTAAATTCACACTTTGCTATAAATGAATTATACCTGAATTAAATAAATAGTTCTAAACTATAAACTAAAAGTATTGATTTGTCATAATCCTTGGAGAGAAGTTGTCCTTTCTTCTTTCCTTAGAATAGGAACTACTTTACTTAGTAATGAAAATAAATGTGGAACTATATTTCATTATTAAAGGAACATATATAGATATGCAAAACTAGAATACTTCTTTTGATTTTGAATTAATTAACTATTTAACAACTTTCTAACTCTTTGCTAACTATCTGGAATGAGAAAGAGATATGCATTTAAAGCACATCAAAAAATCTATTCATGAAATACAAAATCTAGTGATTAAAAAGGCCAAATCTACTTATTTTAAATATAAACAATCTAATAATTAGATCCCACTCTTCTAGTAAGGCATTAGAACTAACTCAACTAATAATAGACATGAAATAACTAAAATATATTCAAAGAGATTTATCTAGTTTAAAAAAATATAAGTACATATATATCCAAATCATTTCAGACCATTACTATGAATATTAATGTCTAAAAATAAGATATCTAACTATGAAAATTCTATTTATTTATAATAAATATCTCTAGAATCACTATCTTGATCAGTAGGATCAAGTTGGACATCTTAAAAGCATGCATGGGCATCTTCAAAGCATTTTGTATAGGTCTTCAAAGCACCTTCAGATCATCTTTGGAGAATATTCAGAGCATATTTAGAGTGTCTTTAAAGCATCATATCTTTGGAGATCATTCATAAAATCCTCAAAATTGTAGCCTAAAAGAGTTCCCAAAATTGTTTTATGTATTCACAAAATTATCCCACCATAGGGATGTGTTTTTGTACACAAAAATTATCCTCATTTCATCTAATTTAGTCACAATAATAAGACAAAGAATAAAATATGTATCATATAAAAACAAAGGATAAATTGCATTCATTTCCTACTTAGATAAGACCTTAACTAGTAAATGTAATTTAATATATAACCAAAAAGCAACACTTATGGATAGTTTGTATTAGATATAATGAGAAATATGGAATGCTCATTCTTTAGGATAAATACATATAGTTATGTTTAATTTGGATTCACTAAATATGAGACTATATATATTTAACTACAAAACATAACAAATGAGATGAGACAATAAATTATAGACTAGAGCAAGATAGAGTAGAATTGAACCACTATGAGCATGAGTCTATATGAAACTGAGGTGAGGAATTGACCACTTGTCTCTCTCTCTCTCTCTCTCTCTATATATATATATATATATATATATATATATATGTATAATAATAATGACCACTTGTCTATTATATATGTGAAAAATCTATCTTTAATTTAATTATTTGGCTCCCCATCCAATCCATATAGATTATTTGATTGTCCATCCTAACCGTGCCAATCTATCCAACCATGCCTATATATATGACCCTACCTACATCATTACTCAATCAAGACAAATTGAAATACTTGAGTAGGGTAGCACTCTAGTCTATCAACTATAATAGTTTATAGGTTATAGTACCTACACAACCTATATCCATATGGTTGGGCCTTGTCTATAGACATAAGGTGACTAGGGTATTGTGTATTATATTAAGGGTGGGGTAGGCGGTGATTAAGTTCCTACCCTAATATAGATACAATAAAAATAAATTCTATATGGCCCTTAATTCCTAAAATGGAGAGGGGGCATATCAATCTAGTCATTATGTTAGGCTCTTCCTCCTCCCCATCTACCCCTTAGGCCCTTCAAGTAAGTAACTCCATTATTTGGGTTAATGTGCATGGTTGATTAACCCATAGCTACTTTAGGTCCAAGGTTAATAATGCTCCTTTTGTCCTCTCCTAAGGTTGAGAACTATGCAACTATTAACTTAGTACCATTTTACATCTGGGGTTAATAAATATTATTTATGGTCTAGGGATGAGTCTTGGAGTTAGGGGATCAAACAATCCTAGGATCTTTTTTCTTGTGGTATCCATTTATTTCATGGAGTGAACAATAGATAACATATGACTGATATATGTGGCACACATTCATAAAATATAAATTCCCTAATAGGGGAGGTAAATTTCATGGAAGGCCTTTACTTTTATTGTACCTATATATATAAATAGGGGTACATTCACTCTTATGACTTATATAATAGAATATTCTTGATTGGTCCCTCTCCCTTCCCTTTCCTTACCTTTCCTTTATCTATATGGGGATGGGGATAGGGAGGATATAGATTTAAACATGAAAATGAGATTGCCTAGTGTATTTCCTATTCCTAATTGGTTTTTATACCTCTCCTTTCCTTTCTTTTCATTCATCTATATGGGGGTGGGGAGCCTACTGATTGGAATTTATTTGGATTGATTGGTTATGAGGATATAATTGGACCCTCTACCTTCCATTTCCTTTCCTTTAATAATATAGATGGACCCACCATGAGTGATTGGGATTTGAGTGATATATGGGTATTGATCAACTATCTATATCTACTTTTAATTGGAATACCAAGATAACTTGATGATCATAAGGAACCATTTAAAATGTGTATATGGCTCACCCTCTCCTTTATGCCTTAGGTATTCATTTAGATATTCAATTAGGTGTCAAGTATTAAAGAAATGGTTAGGTTAAGAAATATTTGCAATCAAGATTAGATATAGGCATTCAAGATCAATATATGCATTGGATATTTTATTAGGTAGGAAATTTTCAAGTAGGTATAGAACTAAGGATAGGTAGGTATATAATAATCATGTATTTAGGGAAATAAAAATAGGTAGGTAGGGTGATGTAGAGGAAATACTAAGAAACTCACCACTTATCTTGCCGTTTATGCTAACTCTCTCATCAAAAGTTCTTAGGCTCACTATCTCATTTAATGACTCAAAGAATATCTTATTGTTTTATGTCTCTTATCACATTTATCATTCTCATTATACCCCTCATCACTTCTTTCATAACCTTTGCACCTTTTTTCTATTAAGTAGACAATCCTAGTAGCCTTCTTTAAGGCCTTTTTGTCCTATATAGTCCAATATGGACTAGTTTTGAAAAGCTATTGACATTTATTGACACCCTCTATCTTTTTACAACTATATATAAAGTTTATACACCAAAAAATACTTGGAAGACACTTATATATTCCCTTTTAGGTCTCTATTTAGGCCTAATTAAGCCTATTTAATTTATCTCCACACAATCTTCTATAGTCATACATAGGTGTATTGTATGAGTCAAAAAACTCAATAATCACTTATAGATACACCAAAAACATAAAATCACAAAATTTGAAGGAATTTTAAGGTTTGAGTTGCAATATAAACACATTTTTCTCTAGAAACCCTAACACAAGGTTTGTGAAAATTGAGACAACATACGAGTGGTTAATTTGAGGTATTAACCTTCCACACAAATTTCAACCTTTTTTGTTGATTGAATATGGTATATATTAGAATATACACCTTCTTAATACATTAATACCTTATTTGACACCTCTATTATTAAAATTACACAAGTATTTTGACTTGACTATATGTTTGAATATAAAGATACGGTCATCTACTCAAGTCTGAGCATAATAATTAATGTAAATTAATATTAAAAAGTTTTGGAACCACATAAATAACTTCAAAAATATCAAAAATATAATTTAAAAATGTGTATATTCAATCCATCAA
Organism: Torreya grandis; assembly: GCA_037957365.1. NCBI lineage: Eukaryota > Viridiplantae > Streptophyta > Pinopsida > Cupressales > Taxaceae > Torreya > Torreya grandis. The sequence goes on along the minus strand of JARHVA010004079.1, from coordinate 1,253,292 downwards.
CCTCTAATACGTCTCTCATTACATATATATAATCTCAAACTTCATCCACATAGATTAGAAGGGATATAATAGGTCTGTATAGTAGAACCATTGATTTAAGTGATTTTTTTGATTTCTTTATTATTATCCTTAATACATATTTAACTAATATATCCTAACAAGTCTCTCAAGTTTCCACACAATATTTATTAACATACAATGTTTTCAGTCTCTTTTCCAACACAATAAATAGAGTATATAAGGTTTGGAAGTTTGATCCTTCATAAAAGTCTTTGAAATCAACTAAGCCATTGTGTGAAACCCCATTAGGAAACACATATAAAACATTACAAATACATCATAGTATAAATGAACTATCTTTATTGGGTTTTTATAACATAATAATGACTTACACAGTCAACATAACATTTATACATAGAAAATTAGAGTCTACCATTAGTTTGGCCTTTAATAATGAGGACTTGATCAATTTCTTAGAGATTTAAGTCTATCCATATTTTAATTAATCCTCCATAAATGAATATAATAAAAACTTACAAGTTTATAAATCCTATAACTAATCTAACCACCTTTAGACACTCCAATAGTCATAAAAGGTTACTTTAAACATTAAAAGTATACACTAGGTGTATTTGACCATATGTATATGATCTAAAGCCCATGGTACAAACCCATGGTTTATACCATAATGTTTACTTAACAACATCAATGTTGATTCATCCATAAATACATTCAAAAATACTATACCAATCTTCATAAGTTCAAATATTCAAATCATGGAATTTGGCAAGAAATTACCAAATTTGAAATCTGACCTACCTAATCTCCTCAATACACTTGGAGAATATTTTGAAGTGTGATTTAACACTCCTAACACCCTTAATACACTCTAAACATGTTATTGATAATAAAAAACACAAAACATGTCATCCTTTGAAAGATGTTCTTGCATCATACTACTGAGGTGCAAAAGAAACTTTACATTAATGTTTTGTCAACTTGTTTTGATCTCCTTAGAATCTCTCTCTCATGTTCACTAAAAATGTGCAATGTTACATTTTATTTATTTCTAAGGCCTATTAGTTACATATAGAACTCTTTATTCTTTGGCTAATCCCACCTTACTTTCATCTTTAAGGTTAACTCTTTGAATCTTGATCTCCACCCTGATCATCTTAGTTATCTTAGTGTTATCCTGCATTAAACCTACACATGGAACACATATGTTAAATATAACCAATTCCTTCTTATCCTTTACTAATTAACACTCTATCACTTTCATGATTGTATTTTCTATGCTTGTATATGTTTCTTATTGGTTTATTGTTATTGGTTCCATCTACTCTCCTATAATACTCTCATTCTCATCATTGATTTTTTATTATTGTCCATTCTTTGTTTTATTAATCACAAGTGCTCTCAACATGCTTATCTTATCAATAAACTCTATTAAATACTCCACATTATTTATCATGGATATCTAATTAGATAAATTTATAATCATCTTTTCCAAATGAACTATTGGGATGGATTGTGATTTAAAAGATAAAATAATTTCTTTACTGACTATAACAACCATTTATTGAGGTTCACATTATAATGTACTTACCTCATCATGATTGACTAGTATTAGATTCTATTTACTATCTACAATCAATATTTTGGAACTCTATTCAAATGCTAAAATTTTATCTTCCCTTTTTTTATCAACTTGCACTCCACCTTCTTCCCCTTGACAAAGGTTAAAAACTCTTTAATTACTACTTATTATTCATTCTTGTTCTCCTCTATGAGAACTTCCTTTATCACTTATTCTTATTCCTCTTCATTTTTTAATTCCTCCATGACCTTATAAGTTTTTAGCTTTCATCTCTCTTCCTTTACTAAGGCAATAAAATTTCCCCCCTCCTTTCAATAAGTGGTCTTATAGGCCATTGCATCTTCTTTCTCATTATCAACCTATTCCATGGGATTTTCATGTTATTGACCATGGTTTTCATTAGTGATATCTATTAATTTATCTCATTCATCTCTCTTTGTAAGTCTTTCTCTTGTTTCTTACTTCTCAACTCTCCTCTCTACTTTCTTAGTTGGTCCTTTGCTTTAGGAAACTCTCCAAACATTCTCTTTATCATATGTACTCTCTTAAGCAAGTATATTTCACCTTAAGCCATCACTTATCTAATCTCTCTCCTTGAATCAAGTTATTTTAGTAATCACTTTTCTCTCTCCCTTTAAGCTTTTCTAGTTCCTTATCTTCTTCTTAAGATGCACTTAGCTTTCAAACTGGCTGACCAACTTCTTGCAATCACCTACAATTTGATCACTACAACATTAGCATTGAAAAAGAATTTTAGAAAAATAATTAGTTATTGAAGACCTTATATATTCCATGTGTCCTTAATATTATCTCAATATCTTCTAGGATCTGATACGAAATGATACAAAGGTAATACTAAACAACTCACCACTTATCTTGTTCTTTATGCTAACTCTCTTAACAATAGTTCTTAGGTTCATTATCTCATTCAATGACTAAAAGATTATTTGATTGTTTTATGTTTATTATCATATTTAACATGTTCATTATAGTCTCATTATACCCCTAATTCCATTCCAAAACCCTTCATCACTTCTTTCAAAACCTTTGTAACTTTTTTCCTTTAAATAAATAGTCCAAGTAGCCTTTTAAAGGCCTTTTCCTTCTTTATGAAATAGTTTTGAAAAACTATAGACATTTTTTTACATCCTCTATCTTTATCCACCTCTATATAAAGTTTTAACACCAAACTCTAGTTGGAAGACACTTTGCTAGTTCGTTTTAGGTCTCTCTTTAGGCATAATTAGGCCTATTTAACCCTTGTCTCCACATACTCTTCTATAATCATACATACATGTACTGTAAGGCTCCCAAAACTCAATAACCAGATAGGGATACAAAAAAAACATCAAATAACTAATTTTTATGGAATTTTAAGTGTTGAGTTTCAAGATAAACACATTTTCCTCTAAAAGCCCTAATAGAAGTTTTATGAAGACTGAGACAACCTGAGAGTGATTAATTTAATGTATTAAGATTTCATATGAATTTAAACCTTATGTGCTGAAAAAATAGAGTATTAATTATACCTATGTACCTTATTGATATGTTAATGCCTTCTATGATACCTTTCTTTACTAAATTACATAAGTAGTTTGGCTTGAATGTGTCTATAAAGATACAATCTTCTACTCAATTTTAAGCATAATACATTGTGAAAATTCATATTTAATCATTTTGGAACCACATAAATGACTTAAAAAAAATAAAAAGTATAACTTACAAATATTTATATACAATCCATCAACCTTCAAGATGTCTTTCATTACTTATATTCAATCTCAAATTTCATCCACACAAATTAGAAGGGATATAACAGGTCTGTATAATAGAACCATTAATTTAGGGTTATTTTATTGATTTAATTTTTATTAAACTTAATACATATTAAAATTATCCCTACTAAAAGTGTCTCAAATTCCCACACAATCTTTCTTAAAATATAGTGCTCCCAATCTCTTTTCCAAGATAACAAACAAAGCATATAGGGTCTATAAGGTTGATCCTTCATAAAAGTATTTGAAATAAATTAAGATAATGCATGAAATGCCATCAATAAATAAGTACATAACCTTATAAATACATCAAAAGATAAATAGAATATCTTTATTGAGTCTCTATAGTAGAATATTGACTTATATAGTCAACTTAACATTATACATAGAAAATCAGAGTCTACCATTAGTTTGGACTTTAAGAATGAGGAATCCTTGATTAATTTATTATAGATTAAGTCTATCCATATTATAATGAATTCTATATAATTTCCTACAAAAAAAAAACTTAAAATTTTCTAAATCCTATAACTAATCTAACCACCTTTGGACCTTCCAACAGTCATAAAAGGTTGTTTAAAACATTAAAAGTATACACCAAGTGTATTTAACTATACATACATGATCCAAGGCCAATGTCACAAAACCATGATATCTTAAATAATTATTAATTAAAAAAATAAATGTTTATTCATTTTTTAATTCACTCAAAATTCTTAGACCAAGCTTTACAAATTCAAATATTCAAATTATGGAATTTGGCAAGAAATTGTCAAATTTGAAATCCAACCTACCTAAGCTTCTCACAACACTTGAAGAAGATTAAAAAGTGTGAGTTAATAATTATAACACTGATAAGACACTCTAAACATGATTTTTAACCATAAAACACTTGATCAAACCAAAATTCATTTAATAAGCACAAAACATTTCATCCCTTGAAGGATGTTCCTGCATCATAAGGCATACTCAAGTATAATAAAGCAAGTAGGTCATAGCCAAGATCAATATATGTGTTGGGTATTTAGGTAGGGAATACTTAAGATCAAGATGTGGCTCATATATTCAATTAGGTAGGGTATAATAAAGTAGGTAAAGTAGATAGGACATCCTCAATGGTATAAATATATTACACACGTAACACAATTCAAAGGTTAATTTCTCATTTTATCTAATGGGAATCATTCTTACCTTTCCAAAAATAGAAGATAATTAGGAAGGGTATAGATACTTAGGTAGGTAAATAATTTATGCAAGATATACATCAGGAAGTTATCTTTCCTTGGTATCTAATAATCTATTCTTTAATTAGAAAGTAAGTATGATAAGAAGAAACATATATATTAGGGGAAAAGTTTTCATTACCTTATAAATTAGGATATAGTTAATTAGTTAGGGTAAGAAAACATTTATCTATAAAAAATAAGACTCCCTTAATATCCATGCCTTAATCTATAATCAAATCAAATCTAGGTACTAGGAAGACAAACTTCCATTGATATTTTTTCCTTACCCTCTTGTTATCCATAAAGAATTAAATCTTCCCTTGATATGTTATTAGGTGATGAAAAATTAGATATAAAAAAATCAAGCTTTCATTTCCTTATTCATTTTCATAGATGAAGTAGGTAGGGAAAGATTTCATTTCCTTAATTTTAATATCATGGTAGGGCCTTCATAATGGTGCCCCTATGAATCTATGGTTTTGACCCCATTCCTATGTTATCCTTTAATATATAATATTGGTGGCTGGGAAATACTCAAAGTATGACAAGGTCCCAATTTGGACTCTAGGGCCCACTAAGGCATGCCCAATCTCTAATTGTCCCAATCTCAATAAACTATATTAAGGCATTTGCCCTTCATTTCATTAATATATTAAGTTGTGTATAGATCCAATTGTGTATTGATCAAGTTAGGTTGGAAAACAAACTCTATCATCTATAAAATTAGAACACACTCTACCATTTGGTGATAACCTATCTATCTATCTAGTAATCCCATGTACTATGGATATATGATCAACTATGGGATTGGGCTTGGAATTCTTAACTAGTTTCCAATTTCCTCTATCTATATAGATATAAATTTGGATTATGAAATCTAATATTGGGATTATTAGATGTTAAAATCCCAATATGTGTGTGTGTGTGTGTGTGTGTGTGTGTGTGTGTGTGTGTGTGTGTGTGTGTGTGTGTGTGTGTGTGTGTGTGTGTGTGTGTGTGTGTGTGTGTGTGTGTGTGTGTGTGTGTGTGTGTGTGTAATTAATAAAATTTCATTTCACCATTTTCTCTATTTCTTGCATATTTATTCTTGTCTAGGTCTCTAGATACACACTTTCTCCATGGTTTAGGTATGGATCACCATATATATATTTGAATCCCACCAAAAAATTAGATAATATCTTTGAGTTACTTATTTTAGTGAAATAGGATGAGTGGAAAAAGATTGTATTTGGGCCTCATTTCAATGAGTAAATTTTGGAAGTGTAAAATAAGCCAATCGAACATTATCAAGAAGCTACTACACCCACCATAAAATTATTTTATATCATGATTAAGAATGAGGAGGAAATAGGAGGGAGTGAGTATATATGATGAGGGATGATGAAGGAGTCTTTAAAGATGGTAAGGGATAGTGAGAGTTATTGAGGGAGTGATTAGGTAAGATGAGGGAGTGATTAAGGATGATGAGGGATGGTGAGGGTCAATGAGGGAGTGATGAGGGCCAATGAGGGATGATGGAGTGATTAGGAATGATAATGGATGATGAGGTGTGGTGAAGGTTAATGAGGGAGTGATTATGGATAATGAAGTATTGATTATAGATGGTGAGTGATGGTGAGGGCCAATGAGAGGGTGATTATAGATGATGAGGGAAAAAGAGAGAGATGAAGGATTACAAGGGATGATAAATTAATTATTATGGATAATGATGGATGGTGATGGTCAATGAGGGAGTTATTATGGATGATGAGGGAGTGATTAGAGATGATGAAGGATGGTGAGGGTAAACTATGGAGTGATGAAGGATGATGATGGAAATTGGGGGAGTGATTATGGATGTGAAATGATGAATTAGTTATTAGGTATGGTGATGGATGGTGAGAGTCAATGAGGAAGTGATTAGGGATGATGACAAAGTGATTAGGTATGGTAAGGAATAGTTAGGTTTAATGATGGAGTGATGAGGGAGTGGAAATATATGATGAGGTATGGTGAGGTTCAATAATGGAGTTATTATTAATTATGAAAGAGGATGAATTAATTATTAGGGATGATGAGTGATGACGAGGGTAAATGAAGGAATGATTAGGGAAGATGAGGGAATGATTATAAATGATGAGGGATGGTGATTGTCAATGAGAGATTGATTATGGATAATGAAGAATAAGGATAGAATGATTATCACCAATTAGGGATGAGAAATAAGTGATAAGGGGTGATGGAGAAATTATGAATAAGTGAAATTAAAATAAAGTGGTCATATGATGTGTGTGTCATCAATATGACCTATGTTTCTCTAATCATGTAAATTTGGCTTGACTTGAAAGTAAGTGGTTTGTAAACTTCCATTTTGATAAATATAGGACTTATAGAATTGTTAATAAACAATCCAAAAGGAATAAAAACCTAGAGAATGACTATATTTTTACCAAAAATAGACAACCATTACAAAACATTATGCCCCAAAAACCCTTGGTTCAATGCTGAGACAATGAAAATTCTTAAGTACTAACCAAATTGGATTTTTGAAATCTATCTTCCACATGATAAGGCATGCATATATGAGATAAAATATATTAGATATAGAGTGACCCTAATTTATTATATTTACCAAAATAAATTTAAATTATAAGTTAAACTTATAATTAATAATTATTTTAGTAAACAATCTAACCCTTCAAATATGTCTTATATATTTTTTTGTGAAATGTTAAGATAATGTGTACATGTAATAATGCCTAAAAATTTATATTTTATGGTCTTTTGTGAAAGTTTTATATAATGGGTACATGTTATAATGTATATGTGTTATTTGTAGTATAAAAACATGTATGTATTATAACACACACATTTTTGTTTATTATTTTTTATCATATATTTTAATAATGTGTACATGTTAAAGATGTTACATGTATGACTAATATCTATAATACATTTTCATTAGATTAAATTCCCATGGGGTTGTCCCAAAACTTCTTGCACTCACCCCTAAAAATAAACTTTAGAACTATTAAGTGTTTAATGTATTATAATAGCACACAGATATTAACATAAAAGTAATAATATTATTTGAAAAATTATAATTTATATAAATATAAATGACCTAATAAATTAATAAAATTAGTGTTTCAAATAATATGTGTAGGTCTAAGGATAAATTTAGGTGATAAAAGGGTTGGAATTATACTTTGAGTATCTTAGATTAGGAACAAGGCCTTTAGATGCACCTAGGTAAACTTTTAATCCCATGGATACCTACACTAAATGATATCATATTTATTTTTGGTTCCCCTTTTATACCAACTATGTAGACCATGCCAATTTGACCCATTTCAATGTGAGGAAATTTTGTTCAATAGTTGCTCCCCTTTTTTACTTTTGGTGCCAGCTAGAAAAATCCTTAAGGATCCCATGCTAGCCAATAGGAGGTTGCATTATTACACCCTTCATAGGACATCCCTGTAAGAATTTATATGTGGTGTCTTGTGAAGTGAAGGTGTTATATTAGTGGAGTATGTAAGGAAAGAGACCCCCATGACAACTCATCACTTGGCATGCACCCATTTAACTCAGAAATAAGACACCCCTTATCCTATAAAAGGAGGCTTGTAGTTGAAGGAGAGAAAGGGGTAATGAAGGCAATAAAGATTTGAAAAACTAGAGATCTATTAGTATCAATTTTTAATCTACATAAAATAGGTTAGGCATTTTTAATGTGTCACCCAATCTCATTTGTGAGCTATTGGGCATGAGTAGTGTTAAAGAAGAGCATATACTCTATTTCTATTCCTTTAACTTTATATGTTATACTCTGAATCAATGAGAATGTTATTGAAGAAATGAAGTGTTGATTCTTGAATTATAGTTTATGAAATGTTATGTTTGTGACTTAGTTGTATATATACAATGCTATAGTCTTACTTTAAATGTGTTATAATTAAAAGGTTTTTCCATGGTCTCTAATGGCATTCTCATGCCATATGGAAACTTTGGCCTACCTAAAATAGACTAAGTGTAGGAACATTAATTCAATGAGGCTCTAAAAACCTTTGCCTTTAGAGATAGCCTGAAGAATGAGAACTTAAACCCCAACCATTCCCATAGCTTATGCCATTAAGAGATATATCTAGCTAGATATAAACTTACTCCTTTAAAACTTATTCCTTTGAAAAGGCTCATGCCTATTGAATTTCACCTAGAATAGCCTAACACTGGTAGGCCACCTAAAACCATATTTCTAGTGACTAAGTCCCTTTGAATCCAAAGTTACACAATATTTTGACTAGCCCAACTTTGACCCAATCCCTTCACTATCACACTTCAGGTGAGTGCACAAGTCTTATGCCTTGTGTGAAACTGATGCCAGCATAATAGTGTGTTAAATTTTATGTTCTAGACTCTAATATGATCATTCCTAGCTACATAAAGTATAAAAATGACTTGGTTTGATGGATAAGCTCATGACTAAGAAAAAAGTCTAATCTAATGAACTTTTCTACAACATTTAAGTTTCATTATTGAGATGTGTTGAATTTCATTACTACAATGATACAATATAGATATGTTCCAACTATCACTCAAGAACATCAAACATTGGAAAGAGAAAGTGGAATATAGTTTCATGTAGAACCATCCTACATAAAAACTATTGGAGTTAAGGAAATGGGTGAAATCTAACTTATATGATGCTCTGTACAAGGTTTTCTTTTATGAGTTACCTGAGCATGTGTACTAGTGGTTAGTTTCTTTTACCACCTCTATAAGGTGAAGTTACGGCTAGTGCATCAACTAGATAATAGATCACATAGAGAGGGTAGAGAGCCTAAATGAAGACTAGATGCACACTATAGATAATTGGTGGAATAGTGCATTGAACAACTACATGTTAGAGTTTGTAGTGTTGACCTTCTCATGCCCTGAAGAAGTAGAGTATGATTTTTTTCATGAACCAATGGGCACATTAAAAAGAGGGATTTTTAATAAACTAAAGAAGATTCTAGTGGATTATGGTATAAAACTATAAGAATAGGAGGCTAAAATCCTAACACATATGTGAAAGCATAGATGGTGCTAAGGGGAAGTGTAGGTGAGGCACAATAGTAGAGGATGAGCAACTTGGCACCCAAGGGTTTTAGAGGTTGACCTATAATAAGTAAAGGTATATAATGATGGATGATATAGGACCTATAAGTGCTAAGAGGACCCATAACAAGTGGGAATGGCATGGGGAATGATCCCTTGAATTGTAATAATGTGAAGAGAGAGAGGAAGAAGCTATAGACTAGGCTCAATAGTTTTGTATAAGATGTAGTGGGTTATTATATATGTGGTGATAGAGGATATGATAGAAGAACCTACCCACTTTAAACCTAAATTAAAAGCTCATTCACTATATTCTCTATGAAAGAATAGAAGAATGGTAACTAAACCTATTATAGACATTGAATTTGATAGGATTCAACATTTGGATAAATAGTTTATGATTGATCAAGTGATTCTCTATGAGGAATTGAGTGAGGATACAATGAACCTAGAAATCACCAACCTAAGAACCATTAACATAGGCATAAGCATTCCCATGTAGAGGATGGCAATTGTGTCAACCTAAAAATATCCCATAAGAAGTGGAATGGTGTCACAAGTGAGTAATACTATATTGATAAGTTTGATAGTGTATCCAAAAATGATAGGGTCAATGCTCCACCCTACATATAGAGGCACTAGAGGACCACCTCTAGCCTATATACAATGGGAGAAATCACATCAAAACCCATCACCACCCCCTTAATATATCTACTATGAGATGGTAATGCACTTTCCTAAGTATTATATTGTTGAGAATATTATGGAGCATGTGTTTAAGTGTGAGCTAAAATGGCACACTTAGGGCATCACTCAACCCAAGAATAATGTGACCTAATTAATGACCACCTTGTTAGATCTCACTCATACCTAGTATCAAAAATTTGATCTGAACTAGGGTATCGTTGACTATAATCTATTAAAAGAAGCCTTATTAAAAGAGTTTGATATCCTTAAATATGAGTAGCAGAGCATCACAACACTCAAATAAATCATCTAGGGTTTACCTAAGAGGATGCACCTATATGATGCATGGTTTAAAACTATTCTCTTTAAGTTTCCATATGTCATTCACCCTTCCCAACATGTGTAATGCTTTGTTGGAATTTTGCTAGTACCCTTTAAATGATATCTATCTATGAATACCTTCAAAAATAGCCATGAAGTGATTAAATTTACACTCTATATCAAGGCAATAGGCAACATCGATATTAGAATCATCCCATTTATGGAGTCATAGATCATGTCAATGGCATCCAAACTATAAAAGATAACTATTGGTTAAAAACATGACACTCATAGTGAGTTATAGTGCATAGACTATGAGATAGAGGGGCATAACAAAAAATAATTTCTCATGAAAAATGTTCACAGCCTAATTCTAAACTATGAATTTTTTCATGGGCCACATGACTCTCAGAACTATCCTTTGCTACAATGTGCTAGTCAAGTGAACACTATAATTTACTTCAAGATGTGTGATGCCTATACACACTCCATAATGGATTATTAATTCATTGATGAGATGTGCCAAAATATGGAAAGATGCATGAGGTAGGTGATAACATCAATTGATGGTCAGGTGGGTCAAGGAAATGAGGGCTATGGCCATCACAATATGGGTTATAGGAACTAGTGAGGCACACCTGGGTAAGGATGAGTATGTGGTGGAGGATTACCACCACAATAATATTACAAGTGTGGGTCATTTGAGCATTATTATCATGAATTATCTATGCACCTAATGTGTGGGTATTATTAAGGGCCATATGTAATCTAGGAATGCATAGACTTGTACAAAAATCTAACTTAAGGTTGTCCTAAAAAGGGTGCCATGATGGATAGGAATGAATCTAAAGAAGATGGGTGGGCTCCCAAGCCATAAAAAACTCATAATGAGCTACCTAAAGTGTAAGCCACAACATAAAATGGCTTCACCACTTAGCTAACCCTTACACTGACCCAAGAAAAACACATGGAGTATAGATAATCAAGCTACACTAAGTGCATAGTGCAACTTGAGACAAAATTTGTGTCCTATCCTAACCCAACATGATAAAAGGACATCTTACAACAAGATATGAGTGTAATAAAAAATTTCTATGGTGAACTCTAGCTAGCTAAAAATTTAGAGGCATAGGCTACCATATAACATAGGAGACAAGAAAACTAAGAGGTTGAAGTATAGGAGTTGATGGAGATCTTGGGCTTCCTACAAACTGATCAGATGTTTCCCTTACTAAAAGATTTATTATTGAAACATGTTGGGAAGAAACTAGAAGAAGATGTTGAACCTCAAATGATTGAAAGTATTTCATCACATATGGAGTAGGCATGTGAAGTAAGGCATAATTATAATATAGAGTATGACCAAGAGTTATTTATTGAGGCCACCATCAATAGATGGTCAATTTATGAATTACTTTTAGATATGGGCACTAAGGTTAATATTTTGACCAAAACTACCTAGGAGAAGATGTAACGGCCACCCTTGTGACCCTCACCTCACATGATGTTCATGGATTAAAAAACATGAGTGAAACCTATCAAAATATTAAAGGGAACCATTGTATATATCATGGGCATCATGTTATAAATTGACTTTGAGGTCATCAAGTTGGTAGAATAGGATAATTATTCAATGCTCTTTAGTAGTCCATGGTACTATATTAATAATGTGGACATGTAATTTAAAAAGTGATACATGGATTTTGAAAATGATAAGGAAAGGGTGGTCATCCCTTTATCAAGTGACCAAGGGACCCCATATGTGTAAATTTTTTATCTTGAGGATAAGATCAACCACATTTACAACATCATGGCATAGGGTGCCAAGAAGCTCAACCCTAGTGACGAAGGCATGCTCAAATATGAGGATGGTTAATAAACCTTTGATATAAATAAATTATCCTATGAATGATTATTAAAAGAGGCTAATGAGGTCACTAGATGAATGCCCCACTTGGTGCACATAATTGAGTGAAGGCTAGCTAGAATAAGACTGGTTAGGATTGAGCAAAATTAGAAGAGATGGGTTCCCCACACCAAAAAGGCTAGGAAAAGGGTATTATAGATAAGTAAAGGAAAGTTTGTAGTGCACTTGAAGTATGAAGGGAGTGATATTATATAGAGTTATGTCCATGAAATTTAATATTACATCCCTAAGTAAATGGATAGAATGGGCACACTAGTGCATACCTTGAAGTGCACTACCACTCAGTGTTGGGTAGTGTAAATATCTTACTTGCCAACATGGAAATATGTAAAGGAAACAATATGTACTAGGTTTGGAAAGATTAATTAGGACTTGAACATACCTCCTTAAACAAGTGATTCTGACCCAGTAGTGCATGTGTGTCTATGTCAAGAAACCTAGACCATCTATAGTGAGAACGTGCCAAAAAAGCATGTGGGTGCATAGTTCTACAAGACTTTGAAAACATGGGAACATGAATGATACAATGTAAATGAGATGTGCCATGAGATAGGGAATTGGGAAATACTCAAAGAGAGGTTTGTGCACACTTTCTCCTTTTCTTCATAGAACTTAAAATTACTAAAGCCACTACAAGTCATTCACAGGGTAGTGTTTAAGGAAACTACCATCCTAGAAGAGTGCCTTAGTGAAAATTTTAGGGATAAATGACTATATCTCCTAACATTATTTGAAGAGTAGGTTATCAATAGTGACTCTAATGAGGAAGATGATGAGACCTAGAAAGAGTGAAATTGGAAGGCTCTGACAAGAAGACAAAAAAGTTACACCTTGTGGATGATAATGCCCTGAATGGAGAAAGTACAATGCATATTTGAATTTAAAACAATAAGGGGACAAGGAAATTTGAAGACTCTCATTAAGAGAAAAATGATCCCTATTGTGTACCACTCAAGACCACTAAAGTAGACATCAGTTCAAAAGGTAAGCCAAAGATTATGACTATACGTGCTTACTGGTTGGAGGCAAAGATGGCACAAATCATAAACCTTTTGAAGGAATTTTAGGACTTGTTTCCCTATAGATATAAGAACATTAAATCCACCCACCCTTCCCTTGGAAAGATGAGCATCAAGTTGGTGGATGATATAACGATGGTTAAGAATCACCCATATCTAATGAATCCCAATCTTTGTGCTAAGGTGAAAATGAAGATTGATGGAATGCTTGTCATCAACATCATCTAGCCTATACAATAATATGAATGGGTAATCCCAATGGTCATCAGCATCAATAAAGATGGGTGTCTTAGATCTATGTCAATTATAGGAATTTGAACACTACTTATGTTAATGATCCATTCCTAAACCTATTCACTGATGATGTCCTAAATAGAGTCATAAGTTGTGAAATATATATTTAATGGCTTTTTGGGATACAAAAAATTGTAGATAAAGGAGGAGGATAAGACCAAAACAACCTTTGAAACTGAATGGGGTTATTTCACTTACAATGTGATACCCTTTTGACTCAAGAATGTGCCAGCCATATTCTCTACGGTGGTGATCACTACTTTTAAGGACTTTATCCATAAGTTCCTCCAAGTTTATCTTGATGACTAGACTATGTATGGTCTTATAAAGGATTACTATGACAATTTATGCCTTATATTTTAGAGGTGAAGATAGCTCTAGATATCATTAAACCTAAAGAAGTGCATCTTCATGACCCTTTTTATAACATTAATTAGGAACATCATTTGTAAAGATGGTTTGATTATTAACCATGTGAAGATATCCATCATCATTTAGCTCCAAAATCCTTTAATGTAAAAATGTTTTCATGCCTTTCTAGGCTATTGTGACTAGTATAGGAAGTTTATACAAAGTTATGCAAAGATCATAGTGCTTCTAAAGGAGATCTTACATAATAATGGCCTGATATATTTGGGTGAGGTGTAAGAGGAGGCTTTTGAAATGTTGAAGTTGATATTAGCTAGCATGCCAATTTTATAATTTTTAGACTTGAATACTACTTTCCATGTCCATGTCGATGCTTCAGGATTGATAATTAACACCATATTGGTACAACCAAGTGAGGGAAAGATGCACAATCCCATCTCCTTCACAAGTAGGAAATTGGTGTAGGTAGAGAAATATTACACCACCAATAAGCATGAGGTGCTAGAAATGGTCTATGACTTAAGAAAATTTAGGTGGTACTTGTTAGCAACCCAATTCATCTTCTTAATTGATCATGAGATGCTCAAGTACCTCATGAACAAGCCTATTTTACATTAGTGAATTTGTAGATGGATTTTTCTCTTATAGGAATTTTATTTCTCTATTATTCTTAAACCTATAAATTTGAACTTAGGGCTAGACCATTTATCCTACATTAATTCTAGAAATGCAATAATGCCAAAAAAGGATTGCATGCCAGATACATAACTATATAGAGTATGGTGCATCCCTATAGATTTACTAGATATTGATGCTTTCTTAACATCTAGATATGTACCCCAGACCTTGTCCACTAAGGAGAAGAAATGATTTGTAGTTCATGCCACCCCTTACATCTCATTAAAGGGGAGCTGTATAAACTAAATAGAGATGAAGTTTTGTGATAATGTGTTTTGGAACATGAATGTGACTCTATCCTATAGGAAGCACATGAAAGAATCCTGAGAGGATATTATGTTGGAGACACAATGGTACACAAGGTATTATTGTTAGGATTTTGGTGGCCAAACCTATTTCAAGATGCAAAGGAGTTTACTAATGCATGTGACATATGTTAATGCACCAAAAATCCCAACCATCAAAATGAGATTCATCTCATCCCCATTCTTTCCTAAGTACCATTGAAAAAGTGGGATAATTACTTTGTTGGGAAAATCACTCTTGTATCATGGTTCATAGGTGAAATATATATTTTAGCAACCACTAGCTATTTCACTAAGTGGGCCAAATATGCATAGACCAAAGACATCATAAATGTAATTACTTTGGAAAACATCATAATCAGTATGGGTGCCCATTAAGTCTAATTAGAAATAGGGGCACTCATTTCATTAATGACATGGTGCACATCCTTTTGACTAAGTAAATGGAAGAACACCACAAAACCACCCCATATCATCCTAAGGCCAATGACATAGGTAAAGCATTCAACAAGATCCTAGGTGCGTACCTATAAAAGATATGTGATGTTGGTCACAAGGATTGGGGTGATCATGTATTAGTGGTAATATGGTCATACCAAATGACATACAAGTTCCTAAAAAAGGCTACACCATTTAAAATGGTATTTGGTGCTAAATTAGTTTTACCCATAGAATTCATGGTACCCTCTTTATGCATTGTATGGATTGGTCTCTTAGATGACCAAGAATTTTTAACCACAAGGTTGGATGACTTAGAGAGTCTGGATGAGAAGAATGCCCAAGACAAATGGAGTTAACAGATCAAGAAGGTGCACTAGAAGCACTAGCATGACAAGCATATCATGTATAAGGAGATGACTAAAGGAGCATTGGTGTTGATCTATGATTCCAAGTACTTAAAGCTCCTAGGTAAATTAAAAATATGTTGGATGTGTCCCTACATCATCCACCACATATTGGAGCTAGGTTCATGAAAATTAAGCATGTTTTTTGTTGAAATACTCCCTAATCATTTCATTACAAAATAATTGAATCCATATAGGTAGTATGCTGGTGTTTGCTTCATGAAAACTCTAACTTCTTGGTCATTAGTCAGTTTGAGTGACTTGACTAAGATAAATTTTGGTGCAAGCCAAACCATTATTTTCTTTTTTCTTTGTTCCTTGTATAGTTTATATAGGTAGTAAGTGATTCACAATCTATACAAGAACTTATGTGTTATCACTTCACACATAATTCCAATCAGGTGAGTTAAGCACTTGTGCCCATAAGTGCATGAGGCCAAACATATAATTAGTGGGTTTATGAATCTTACCAGGTACAAGTAGAAAAGGTATAAGATAGATATACCCAAGATGAATAAGGTAGGGCACTTGAAGGCCCAATAATGAACCACTCTAGTACTACCTTTACACCAAAGTTACAATATGGTGCATTGATTGATCTTGTGCTAGAGACTTAAGAAGGAAAGAAGTGAAGGTGCTCAACATGGTTAAGTGAAAGTAAAAAGTAAAGATGCATAATCTAGAAATCCACATAATATTCAAAAGAGAATCAAGGTGCTCAAGGGCCAATGCAAGGGATTTTTATGGGATAAGAAAGGCCAAGACAAGACAATGCATAAGAAATCAACCAAGATAGAAAAGTGTGCTTTAAATAAGAGAAAAACTAGAATACAAAGTGGAAACAAGGAGGTTGGATCACATGCATGTGAGGAATTAAACCCAATTTACCATAAGAAAGGTGAAGGTCATGCTAAGTATACAGGTGGAGAAATAAATCATCTAAAGGCAACTAGCATCCACCCAAGAAATGAGTAGAAAGTGATTGTTTCAACCATATGTCACTTCACAAAAAAAATTGTTAGGAGCATTTAATGAGGTAGTGGTGGTGGCATAAAATATGCATTTAATGCATATAAGATAAGAGATTTTTTAGTATTTTGCATATTTTCACATTTTCTAAGAAATGAGGTGCCTACACTATTAAGCCTACATTAATGATGGTAGATAAGAGTTAAAGGTATAAAATAGCAAGCGATAGACTTACTTTGGTTAAAAAGTTTAAACTAACTCAAACATGAGCCAACCTAAGCAAGAACTAGAGGGATGAAAATAAATAACCCTCTCTTAGTAAAAACTTGAGAAATTCAAGCACCTAGAGTGAATTAGAACACATTGATAAATATTACATTCAAAACAATACATAATTAAAATATTGGAGAGAGAAACTAGTGAGAAAATTTGAGTTGGAATGAGTACTATTGCTCAAGCTACCATTAATGACCAAAAAAGCCTGAAGTTGATTATACAATCATAGTTCTTGAAACAATAAAAGAGCTAACCACATCTTCTAAGGTTTAATACAAGTTGATTTAGGATGGTAAATAAGTGAAAAGCAACAAGCTTCATATAGGCATAGTAGGAACCTAAATGGGTGAAGATTGTAGAGGAGATGATGGCCACCAAGACAAAGGCATAGATGATCAAAGTATTTAGAATCACCAAGGTAGACACCAAGGCACTAATAAAGATGTCATTATTGTATATACAATTTCTCCTAGAAGTTTAGGTGGGAAAAGTTAGCTCTCATTTACACACAATTTCCAACTCAAAGAATATAACCATTGGACATCAAGTCACTCACAAGACTTGATGTAGGATTGGGTGGTGGATATGGGGTACAAGTTGATGCATGGATATCCCTCTTTAGATATGAAATAAGTTTACAAGGTTTGTGTGCTTGTTGAATAGATTATTCATAGAATGAGGTAGATGTTTGAAGAGCAAAAATACCCCTATGAGGCCTTGAGAGGAGAGTTGAAAAATAAGATGGATGTGTTGGAAGACATATTTGCCAAACTTGAATAAGGTGTATAGGAATTAGATGTACTATTTTAAAACTTTTCCACCCAATCTATGGTCATTGATACATTCCTAAATAGGCAAATGAGGAGAAAGACAACTTAATCCAAACCTCCTTCACTATGAGCAAAACTAACTATGTATAAGTGATGGAAAAGGTCAACTCTCTAAGTACCCAATTGAAAACCTAGGAGAAAGACCTAAAGGATCTATTTTGTACATATGAAACAAAGGTCAATGAGTAGGGGGAGATATTATATGGTAGGGTAAAATGAACTATAAAAAGGCTTAAGGCCTTCAAGAAAGAACTAGAAAACATAGATGTGCTTACCCTCGAGGCTACCTGAACTAAAGTAGATTGTGCCATTGAAGAAATCAAGGGTGATCTACAAGGTTTTGTGATATTCAAGGCATAATTAGAGTAGGGTGCACTTGATTTCTGCACACCAAATTTGTTAAAATACTAGTCTAGGGTGGACTAGCAATTTTATATGGGGTAATGTTGGGCCCCCTTTTCTACCAATTATGTGGACCGTACCAACTTGACCCATCTCAACATGAGGCAATTTTGTGTAATGGTTTCTCCCTTTTTATACTTTTTTTACTAGATGGAGAAATCCTTGAGGATCTTGTGTTAGTTGGTAGGTAGTTATGTGGCACCACCCTTCATAAGACATCCTTATAGGAAGTTATACATGGTGGTTTAGGAAGTGAATTTGTAAGAGTAGTGGATAAGGTAGGGAAAGATACCCCAGTGATAACTCATCACTTGGCACACACCCATCTAACATGTCATGAAGATTCCCATTATCCTAGAAAAAGAGGCTTACAAATAAAGGAGAGAAAGAGGAAACCAAGGTAAATACTCTTTAGCAAAATAGAGATCAATTAGTATCACTTTGTAATCCACATAATATAGGTTAGGAATTTTGAATGTATCACCCAAGATCGCATGTGCGACACTGGGCATGAGTAGTGTTAATGATGAGCATATTCTTTGTTTTTATTCCTTGAACTTTATATGTTATACTATGAATAAATGAGAATGTTGTTGAAGAAATGAAGTGTTGATTCTTGCATTATAGTTTACATATTGTTATGTTTGTGACTTTGTTTAATGTATGCAATGTTATATTCCTACTTTGAATGTATTATTGTATATTGTCCCCAGTCACTAATGATTTTCTCATCCCATATAGCAACATTGGCCTACCTAAAATATACTATGTAGGAACCTTAATGTGCTAAGGATCTAAGACCTATGCCTTGAGTGCTACCTTGAAGAATGAGCACTTAAACCCTAACCATTCCCATAGATTATGCCATTAAGAGCTCTATCTAGCTATATATGGACTTACTCCTTAAAACATATGCCTTTGAAAATTCTTGCACCTATTGAATTTCCTCAAGAATATCCTAGCACCGATAGGCCACCTAACCAATCTTGCTAGTGACTAAGTCCCTTTGAACCCAAAGTTGTGTAATGTTGAAACTAGCCCAATGTAAGATTAATCCCTTCACTTTTGTGTTTTAGGTGACTGCACAAGGCTTTCACCTTGAGTGAAATTGATGCCAATATAGTAGTGTTTTAAATGTTGTGCTCCAAACTCTACTATCCTCATACCTAACTATATCGAGTCTAGAACTAATTTGGTTTGACAACTAAGTGCATGACTAAGCACAAAATATAGTCTAGTGAACTTTTATACAACATTTATTCTAAATTCATCTGTGTACAATGCATCTCTATTTTGTTACATACAATTGTTCCTTCTTTTAGTCTATCTTTTTTGGTCTTATTAAGGCTCACTATGTGTTTGGTTTCCAGAAACCTATTTTCAAGGGGTTTTAATTGGTATACAAGACTGTTATTTAGTGGTTAGTTAATATCAATTAAATGGTGTCTCCAAGGCTCTTTAACCTAATATTATCTAGTATTAAACTCTTGTGATGTTATTTTTTTTTGTGTTTTAATTACTATCTTTTACTTTTAAAATATAATTAATATTAAGTTATGAATTATATCTCCTAATGTATAATTATTCTTAGTTGTATTAATAAACCATTTATTTTGATGATGACACATGATGACTAATTATGTTTAACATATTGTTAAAGAAGATACATGCTGATTAATTATGATTTTATTATGGACTAACTAAGAAATATTGGAAATATATTGAAATAAAATGGTAGTAAATTTGGTTTAATCTTTACCACATTTATATATGAGTACATATATATCACAATTATGTTATTATCACCAACATTACCAAATAGTATTTAGATCATCTTTATTTATTTCCTAGTTACAATAATTACATTTATTTTCATGACTAATTCAATTCTTAAGTATAAAATACCATTTATTTGTTTTGTTTTTCATATTTTATTTTATGTTTTTTTTGGAAAATAAAATTAAACCATTTGTTGGTTTGATAAATTATTTTATGAATGATCAGATATATATTTAATATTTTATTTATAAACACTTCTAAAACACTTATAGTGAGTCCAAAATTTTCATTCCTATTTGTATTTTTATAGATACCATATATGCTAGATTAATTTTTCCTATTATTAAATTTTGACATATATGCCTAGATGCTTTATGGTTTCTCCAATTCATTATGATGCATAAGTTTAACTATGGACATGTTAATGGTAATGATATATATATATATATATATATATATATATATATATATATATATATATACTTTATTATGTTATGTAATTGGTTATGATAATAATATTTTATTGTGATGTACATGTTTGGCTATGATTATGATATATAAAGAAAGTGTTTAACTAAAAATTTTAGAATGAAAGATAGATAATATATCTAATAATGAATTCTAATGTAAACAAAAGTTACCTTTAAATATAGAGAAATAAAAATAATTAAAAAAATTAAAATAAATACTTAAAACATGAAATGCAATTTCATCACCTTCTACATGATGTTATCAATGGTTGATTTCCTCTTGTGTACTAATGTGGATGCTCAAATCCTTTCCAAAACAAATAGAATTGGGAAACATTTTGGGATGTAAGATGATTATGATGGATTTGATTCAATATGATTTGTTTTTAAATTTTATAGAACTTTGTTAGCTTGAAGGTGGCTAATTTGAATGGACTTCATGTAAATGTATTGACTATAGGAGATAAGATGAATGGTTGAGGATTATTTGAACTTATCAAACCATATTAATATTCAAAACCTAGATTTGAGTCATCATCCATGAGGATGATAACTAATTCCATGAAATGAGGAAAAATGGGAGGTTGGTGAGTGATTCACCATTAATAGGTTAATATAATTGGTTGAGTCATCTAAGAAGTTGAAATGTTTTAGGTTGACTCATAAGGTGGTTAAGGAAGTTGAGGGATTCATTGGATGAGTCAACACACGATTGAGAAAAATATGGAGGATCTCTGGGTGATGTGTAAAATCCATATTTTAAATTAGTATTTGAGGAAAAATATGTACATTATTATAATTAATTAATTAAGAATTAAGAAATTATTTGAATGTGGAGGGAAAAAATGTTAGTTTTAATTGTAATTTGGAAAGGTGATGGGTTAGTTGGTAAAAGTGAATTTTGATACAAAATGGTGAAGTTTATATGTCTACATTTTCCCCCTTTTTAAATGGTGTTATGAATAAGTAATACCATTTTTAGGAATTATAGATAAAGTAGAGTGTTGATGATTATGGAGAAAAAAGTCACCCTAGGTGATAGAAAATGAACATGATGATTCCCCCTCTTATGTTTGTATGAAAAAGTGGATGAACACTAAAAAATATTTAATGGAGATGATACTAATATTTATGATCAATAATGTAGATACTTGTATCAATACAAATACTTGAGAAATTATAGGTATTGCATGTAAAATGATTTTCACCTAGATGTTAAATTCTAGATAATAGATTGGAGAAATAATATTTCCCACTCATAGACTACATGTTTGGATGGTGATACATGAATTAGGGTTCACTGCAGCATATGTGAGAATAATATATATGAATAACGGTAAGATGTGAGTATTTGAAATGAAAAATATAGATTTTATAATGTTGATAAAAGTTTACAAATTGATACTTGAAAGTATTAATAAAAATGTTTTATCACTTTAATTAAATTATAATCTAAAATGTGGTTGAAATGACTTGGATTGATGAGGGTGGCCAAACTAACCATAGATACCCCATGTATCTGAGCATTATCTACATTGTCTAAATAGACCTCAATCTGATGTAGTTTTCCTTATGTGGGAATGTATTTTTAAAGTGATGACGTAATGTAAGATTGACCAATGGATGTTATTAAACCATTTAGGCTAACAATTGGACATTTTGATTTTATGTGATGATATATTTATGTTTTCCAAGAAATGATATATGCAAAGAGTGGATTGGTTTTTGATATTTCCTGATATAATATGCATGATTTGGTCTACCAATGAATTGAGGTTTATAGTAGTGGATTGTTGTAATGATATATTCCTTTGGAAAACTATGATCCCAGATTGGACTTAATGATTTACTGATTGATTGATGGATTGATGGATAAAGGATGAATATTATGTTTTTTTTAATTCTAATCGATGGGTGGGAGAGATTGAATGGATATATTAGAAAATTATTTAGGATAACTAATGTTCAAGAAAAAACAAAAAAAATAATTTGATACATGTATTAATGATGGTTGATAATTTGATACATGACTAGATAACATGGATTTGATTTATGAAGGGAATATAGAGGGGATAATGGTATGTATGTTACAAAAAAATTATTTTTTGCATTAAAATGATTATAAAAGGAGAGGAAAATGAATTTGAAATTATTAGAGTAGTAAATTTAGCATTGATTATGGTGAATTTGTTGAAGATAGTGATGAATTTGTCATAAAATGGTGAGTTTGTTAGTAAATGATGAATTTTTTCAACATAACAGTGAATTCATTCTACATAGTGGTGAATTCAATTTTAACTTATAATTTTAGTATTTGAAAGTGCATAAAATAGTTATTTTATATAATATGGACTTATGTCCCCTAAATTGGACTAGAGTGAATTTTATAAATATAATAGTTTTCATATATCCTAAATAAAATAGACTAGGATTATGGTAATTATTTGGATCTATTACCAATTTATTTCATTTGATAGAATTTAAAACTATAAAATTTTAAATAATTTAGTCTTATTTCAAATAGTTTTGTTTAGAGTTTGACTACTAGTAAGTCCAAATAATTTGAAACGGTCTGTATAACATTTAACTTGAGACTCTATTTGATCTCTCATTCACACCAAACATAAGTTATAGAAAACAAGAATGTAACCATGTTGAAAAGTTTAGTTATATATAAATGATGAGGTTGAATAACTTTATGATATTTTTTATAGGATTTTGAATGTTAGTGAGTGTATTTGAAATGGATAATGAGCATGGAATGATTAATATAGTGCCTATTATAAATGTTTAGGAGAGATGTCATGGACTATAATATCCAAACTCACTATGGTTCAATATTCTTAACAAATCATGTGTTTTCTGAGGAGTAAACAATAATTACTTTGTTTGAAATGACACAAAGATAATTTTTATGAGGATTTGAGATGGTTTTATAACTTGTTTTGTTTTTTTTTGCTTATAGTTCTAAACTTAATGATTGAGAAGAGTTTGTCAACCTAATTTTTTATATTAAACATGACAATATGAACCAATGATATGAAAAAACCATGATGAATATTGTGTTATATGTTTAAGGATAGATAAAATCACAAGTGAAAGAATTAGTGCATTATGATATTCAAGATCATAACAACATTGTTTGTTATGTCCATAGTGATTTAGAAACACAAATTAATAATGAATATAAGATAAAAATCATGTGTAATAAGGAAAACTATAAAAGTAAAAAAACATCATGGAAGCAAATAAGTAAACACATAATATGTACAAATAATAAAGTGAACAACAAAAAAGTAAGCAAATGAATATAAAAATAAGCAAGTAAATGTCTTTTTGGATTTCATTGGCTTAGAGTATAACCCTTTGGATTTTTGATATCTTTAACAATTCTAATTATTTGATGAGCAAGCATTATAAGATATGAATAGGTTATGTAACTAAGGACAAGGATTTTTTATTGTTTCCATTTTTTATGTATTATTGAATATTTTATAATGTTTTTGGATTTTTTTATTTCGAAATGTATATACACGAAAAAATAGAAAAGGTAAAAACTATTATAGCATCAAGGAAGGGAGAGTTAATGGATGTAAGAGATACATTATGGATGGAGTAGGGATGAATATGACTTAACGTGATAACTCTAAGGAACACATAATAGAAGAACCAAGTGTGTACTCATTAAAATAGCATTACAAGGGCACACTAAGATTTTTATAATAACACATCTCAAGATGTTTCCATTTCATTATAAAGGTCACAATGGAAATAAGGATGGTTTTATGATGGAAAATATTGGATTAATAAGGATGGGTTTTGATGAGTGTAAAATGGGCAAGTATGATATAGGATAGTTCTAGGATGGGTACGGATAGCTTATGATAGGTGTAGGATGCATAGGATTGAAATGGAATAAGTTTTACCACAAGTGTAAGGTACTCTTAGATAATTTATTATTTTATCTATGATGTTAGAAACCAATTTTTATCATGGCACATTCCCAAAGCACCGTAGAGAGGTTTTCACCTTTGGACAAATTTATTTCTCTTTTTATTTTGTTATTTTTTTGTCATCTTAATAATGGAAGTGTGTGAGATGCATGATTATGACTCCTATTTATATTTTATGTATGCACTCCATATATGTTTTTGGTAAGCTCATTCATTTCTAAGTTAACTTCTTCTAAATTTACTAGGATACCATCATATCCCCTATGATAAAGGATGGTGCTAAATAGGGTGAAGTGGAAGTTATGTTGGATCAAGGATGTGTTTTGAGTGCATGAAATATTTTGAGGGATGGAATGATAGTATGGATAAGGATAGGTGTAATGCTCTGAAGGGTTTTGGTAATAATAAACTCATGTTCAATATAAAGTAGATGCATGTGGGATGATTTATAAATTCAATGCTTTTTCAATGATGTCTTCAATATATGATGGGGATCCTAGTTGATGTAGGGGGTAGATTAATTTTCTCATCCATTGATTCCTTAGAAAAGTTTTCACTAATAGATTACTCATGGTTTTTTATTAGGATTCAGATTTAGATTGTATAATAAAACTTCAAATAGGTTTTCACTAAGGAACTCATATATTTTTTTTATAAATTTTGATTTTGACTTGGATTACAATTTTTTTTCACAATCCAATATTTCATAAAATATTATTTCAATATGGTACAATGATTTAATATTTAGATTGTAGAATTTATATTAATTAAGGAACACTTGTTGTCTCTTAAAATATGTGGATGTTTCTTAACGCTATTCTAACTGGAGGCCAGCTAGGAATTTTTTGATTATTTTATCATCATGGGAGGAAACTAATGATAACTAAGCTTGTTTTTTCCAATCAATAGGTGTGAGATATTGATTTACAATATGGGAGGATGGATTGGTGGTGTTGATGAAAGGAATATTGGCAATATAATCTTTGTAATAAATATGAAGGGATAATGTTTATAATATGGATGAAGATTCTTTAGAAATCATAAGATTATCACTAACATATTTAAATTAATTTTAAAATGTTGTGTATCTAATTTCATGACTTCCATTATTTTATTCAAAATGCATGGGTTCTATAATTCCTTGGTCATGCATTTATTGTTAAAAAGTACCTCTGTCCTTTGGGGTGTATATTGTGAGGTTATGGGGGTCTAATGTGGGATAAGAGGATTGGATATTAGCCAATGGGTGATAGGTTATATTCATTTGAGGAGGATTGGTACAAGATGGGATATTGGTAAAAAAAATGGGCTCTTGGTCAAAGATGAGATCTATTTTGAAGATAGGTTATTAGTCTAATTTATGTTTCTTGTTGAATATAGCCTCATGGGCAAAGAGAATTTTTTCATTGAGAAATAAGAACTTAAATAATGGTAATCTCATCAAAGATAGGTTCATCAAAAAATGATGATAGACCATAGTTTTAAAAAATGGGTTGATCAACTATGGATTGGTTTAAAATGGATGTATCACAGAGAGGTTCACAATAAATTGATGGAAGGTTATGACATTGATTTTGAAGTGTAATAGCTTGATTAATCTTAGGAAAAACATTTTCACGTACCTAGATGTGGATACACATGTATCTACCTTAAAGTCCCCTTTTTCAATAAAATCTTGCATATAATATTTTAGTCACATACAATAGTTTTTGGAATGACCTTGTATTAGTTGGTATACATAATATTCTTTATCTATATACCAATAATGTTTTGGAATATTTTCATCAAAGTATTTTGTGTTAAGGAAAATGATCATGTTTACAGTGACCAACATTCAAAATATAACTTCATATTTTTATCCTATATGAGTGAATTTACGTTTTCAATTATCTTGGCATGGTAGTGTTTTTGGTAGGTTGGGTGATTTGTATTAGTTGTGGCTTGGGGCTTAAGTGATGTTAGTTGGTAGGGGTCACAGAATTGGATTTCATTTACTGGTGTAATGAGGGATAATTTGAATAAGTCTATAACCAATAGATGAGAGACTTGGTTGAGCTTGGAAAATAAGGTTACTAGTGGTAGGTTGATATGGAATGGTTTGGGTTTCAAAATCAAGAGGAATTTTATCCCCTGGACATAAGGCTTGTATCAAGAAATGATTTTTATTGGTTATAATATAATTTATTATTTGAGAATGGGGCAATATGGATCTAGGGATATGTTCCTCATCTTCAAAAATGCCCTTAATTTATAGGTTTTAAATATGATGTTCTTGATGCTCTGGAATACCAAATTGAAATGGGTCATTTCCAAAAGACTCTTACCTCAACCTAGGATTGTTCAACATATCCATGTGACTTGTGATAGGAGACATAGTTAATTAAAGGATTTTCCTAATTTTTTTTATAAAATAGATATTTTACACTAAGTAATTGAAAGAAAAAAATGACTAAAATAAAAATAATTGATGATAAGGTACTCTGATTTTTAACTTTAGGACTAAAATTTGTGATTTGTTAAGCTTTTTGATTATAACTTGATTTATTGGTTTCAATACTCAAAATATTTTTTGTTTCAATAAAATAATTTTAGAACATGGTTTTCACAAGGAATTAAACAAACAAGTGCTACTTTAGACACAAATTCATTGCACAAAATGGGGAAAAATATGCTACAATACTTGAATAACTCATAGGATTTATGTGTCACTTGGTGATTTATTATGTTATCCACAACTTAATATTTCAAATAAATAACCATAAATGATCTTATATTTCCCATGAACCACTAATCCTAAATTCAAGGGTGCATGGTTAATAGCTTCTTGATGCTCGAAACTAACCAATGCACTACAAGTTAGATAGTATAAATGTCTTTCTTAGGATTAAGGTTTGAACAATATTATCTAATGGAGTCCTCCATATACCTTCCAATACATTGAGGCCTAAAACTATGGAAAAATGTGATTTAATTGACACAAACAAATGGTTCTACTCCCAATATGTTCAACATTATCATAAGCTTTCAATGTGTTGATGTTATAAAAATTAGACATTGATCCATATTATCCAAAGTTTGAGTATTGGAGGATGAAACACACTCACTTTATGGTGTGTTAATAAAAACACCACTTATCCAATAAAAACAACTCTAACTCAATTTTTATACCCTAATGGTACATGGATTTATCCTAATACATGGTGGTGAAATCCATTTTTGATAGATCCCCTAATAAATTAAAAATAAATAAAACTTACACTTGCCTTTGATTCTCAATTATTTTCACCAATGTGATGCCAAGAGAAGAGCATATGTACAAGTGGGTCTTGGGTAACAAAATTTTGAAAATGTTGTTCTAGTTTTTTATCGTCTTCACCAATGTAAAACCATATAAAAGAGCATATGAAATAAGTGCCACACAAACAAATACTTGGAAATTAAAGTTAATTAACTCCAAAAAATGAGATGTGATCTCTGTTACTACTGAAAATATGAATGCTAAAATGTAAAATGTTGGAAAACTTTAATTAAAAGGAAAATGGTTAGCCTAAAAATAGAATATGAATAAAAATAAAAATAAAAATTGATTAGTTATCTTTATTTTTATTGTCTTGGACTAAAATCCTATATGAAAATTGTTAAACATATTTGTATGACTAAATTATCAAGGCAAACTACAAAAGACACACACACACACACACACACACACACACACACACACACACACACACACACACACACACGTATGTATCTATATGTGTATATATATACATAGATAAACATATACATATATATGTATATGTATGTATGTATGTATATACATACACACATACATATATATATATATATATGTATGTATGTATGTATATATGTATGTATGTATATATATATATATATATATATATATATATGTATGTATGTATGTATGTATGTATGTATGTATGTACATACATACATACATATACATATATATGTATATGTTTATATATATATGTGTGTGTGTGTGTGTGTGTTTATATATATATATATATATATATATATATATATATATATATATATATATATATGTTTATATATATATATATATATAAACATAAAAGTTAGAAAGAAATAACAACCACTATTTTGATGATATCTCCTAAAATATAATATGATTTTACATGAAATTTTGAATGTATGTTTTTCATGATTTTATGTATGTATGTACTCTCTCTCTCTCTCTCTCTCTCTCTCTCTCTCTCTCTCTCTCTCTCTCTCTCTCTCTCTCTCTCTCTCTCTCTCTCTCTCTCTCTCTCTCTCTCTCACACACACACACACACACACACACACACACACACACACACACACACAAGTTAGAAATAAATAACAACCACTATTTTGATGATATATCCTCAAATATTATCTAATTTTTCATGAAATTTTGATAGTATTTTTTTCATGTAAATCCAAACAATCCTAAAAATGAGAAAACATATATTGAAAATAATTTTATTGAAATTCTAACAACCATGAACTTTTTTACAAAAAAAACTAAAGAATATGCAAAATAACAAATAAAAATACTAAGAAAATTAGATCCAAATTATCATAAAACCTAAATAGAAACAAAAAATAATTTAAATAAACCTTCAAAAGAAATAAGTAGATAATTTAATATGAAAATCATTTTGGAAAGGTCCTAATGGGTGTGCCAAAAATGTATAAGTTAAAAGTTTAAAATTCAAGGTAGCTAACAAATATAATAATGAATTATAATCAAAACATAACTTAACTTAAAATATATAATAACAATAATAAGAGAAAATGTAAAATAAAAACTTATAACATTAAATGTAATTTCATCAACTTATTCATTATGTGATCAATGGTGGATTCGCTCTTGGGTGCTAATGTGGATGCTTAACTCATTTCAAAGTCAAACATAATTGGGAAACATTTTAGGATGAAAGAATATTTTGATGGATTTAATTAAATTTGATTCATTTGAAAATTCTATAACACT
This sequence comes from Torreya grandis, assembly GCA_037957365.1. Lineage (NCBI taxonomy): Eukaryota > Viridiplantae > Streptophyta > Pinopsida > Cupressales > Taxaceae > Torreya > Torreya grandis. Next base: position 1,223,483 of record JARHVA010004079.1, on the reverse strand, counting down.
TTGTTATCTTGAGGTTGGATAATTTTAACAAAGTAATGTACATCAATTTAAAGGATTATGGGTGATTAGATGAATGGTTGATGATTTTTTAATTTTTTCAAATCATCTAAATATTTGATTTGATTCCTCATCCATAAGAATGATGAATAATTCCTTTCATTGATGAAAAATGGAATGTAGTTTAGTGATAAAAGTACATGTAAACATAATTTTATATACAATGAAGGGTAGTAAATATATATCTTGATAAATATTAGGTTTCCTTTTCCTTGTTGGCCACATAATATAAAAATTTGAATTTAATATGAAAAGGTTATGTCTTATGAGGTAACATAAAGACTAGTACTTATCATGTTCTAAGGATATTAAATTATTCACTATGGTGAACTTATTTAACTTTATAATAGTAAATTATCATAATTTAATTTAATAAGATTAAAATAATATATTTTAAAAACACTACCTTAAGTAAAACCAAGGGATAATATACAAACAAGGAGGTAGAGAATCCTCTAAAATGGGTCTCAAGTACTAGAGCTGATGAGGTAAACATGTACAATAAGTGGAAAAAAATAATAGATTCACCAAAATGTTCTAATATATTTCATAAGGATACCTGATAAACTAGTACAACATACCAAAAGTGATACAACATTCTGAAAGATGATGGCTAGTCCATCACTAAAGAACTTCCAAAGGTAAATGTTGAGATGCCCATCAAAGGAAGAGACACTTGAATTTGGTATAAACATTATTAATAAAATTATATTATGTGAATATAAATATACATATAATATTATTTTAAAATAGGGCACTTATTAACAACTTGTCTTGTTCCTAATTATCATTTTCTACTTTACTCGATTATGAAATCTTTAGTTTTACTCTATTCATCTTTCTTGAATTTTTCAAAAGGATACCTAGTCATTTTATATTTTTATTTACTTTTATTTGGTTCATGATAAATATGGTAATTGTAGATAAATCAAATTTCTTGAAATCATTTACAACTACCAAATATTTATAAGTATGTATTTTAGATCTAATTTGGGTCGCATTACCCTTTAGGAGATTTATTTTTTGGATCTTGTTTAGTCATATATTGCACACCAATAATTACATAATTAAAAATTTATAATTATAAATATATAAATCCATTGGAGTAGTTTTAGTGATAAATTCTCACTAATTGACAAAAAGGAACATTTATAGTACTCATCCATTTAGCTTATTATTATTATTAAAACTTGAAGTATAAAAGTACCATATAGTTTGGATGATTTTACCAAACAAGGTCCTAGTAAAAAATACACTTAGACTTGCATTCACATAATATGGTACATAAACATTATAAAAATAAGTACATGTAGTTTAAGTCATATTCAAATCATTGGAAATGTGAAAAAAATCAGTTAGTTTTTGAGGATTGGCTGTGATCAATTTAACCCAACCCATTAATCAAATTTATATGTCACATCGATATAAAAATTAAAAGTTTTGGGTTTAAAAAAAGTATAAATGAAACAAATATACTAATGTAGGATTGAAGGCATATGCATACATAAGAGTCACATAAAATCATAAGTGTAGTGATGCAAACTATCACATACCTATGCAAATATCTTATAAGAATCTTATACTTAGTATAAGGTTTTATCCTACCAAAGGCATTCAACATGCATTGAACTTTTACTACTCAATTTTCACATTTTTTTCCTAATTTGAGACCACAAAAATTCCTTGTAGAGCATATTTGGTGATTTTTACTAAATTAAACAAGATAATTACCTAATTAATTCATGGATTATATAAATAATAAATTAACATATTCTAGTAGTTACATTAAAATTTATATGTGTAATATTATATATTTTTTAATCTAAAAGTATATATTTTTTCTTGTTTAGACAAATTAAAATCACAAATTAGATATAACATATTGGTGAACCTATTTTTTCTATAGACCATATCACACCCTAGGTTATCTTATGTTTTATTCCTGATATCACTAGGGTTTTAAATTTTATGTGTTTAAATATAATTTTCATATTTGATTTGTTATTTCCCTTTCATAAGTGGTGTCTTCCCTAGGTATACATTCTTAAAACTCTATATTTATATGTTTTCTCTCATACTCCATATAGGATTTTTTATCATTTTATTTGTCATCCAATGGTTTAGTTAATTTTCCATGCCTATGCATACTATAGACCCTAATAGGTTTATTTATATATATCCATTATCATCTACCATGCCATGCCTTATAGCTATGGTAATGAATGGATAAATCATGTTATATATGTTGATACTTGTGTGCCTAATAAAAATAATTATGTAGATGAAAACATTTCTTGTTTTAATAAAGAAAATGAATATTATATGTATGATTATTATTATATTAAATATTATAATTCTATTTATTTATATTTATATAATTTTAGTCAAGAGTAATAATATCACAACAATCTTAAAATTCAACAAGTCAATTTTCCTTCTCCCTTTATACATTATTCTACTATTCGTACATGAGATCAATAAAAAATAAATTAACTAATTCACTTTTCGATCTTATTAGGGTTCCACTTAAGAATAAAGATACATTAAAATAATTCATAGGATATTTACATGTTAAATCAAATCAAAATATGACTTGTAATGTTTTTTTATAAAACTATTATTATTTCTAGTGATATACATCATGATGCTTCTATTGAGACATAATGTGACACTTTTACTTCTTATCAAATATAATGTGATACAAATAAATTTTAATTTGATGCCGTTTCTTCTCATTTATGAGTTAACTTGATGATTCTATTGAAAAAATACTATGATTAATTTCCTTCTCTCTATAAATGAAATGTGATGTCATTCCTCCTACTTGATAAAATAAATGTAATGATAGTTGTACATTATAAAATATTTTTTTATAGAATTTTATTATAATATATAACTATATAATTTTTTTTGATGTATGTATTATACATATGTTTAATATAAATTTTGAGATGGAATAAATTAATCATTCATTATAAACCAATATATCCTTAATAGCCATATCATCTCTATGATGCATTCCATAGGTGAACTTCAAGATAAAGTCTTTTATCTCACTTTATAATATATGTATCATTCCAAACTAAAATTTATTATAATTTTTTACTATTAAAACCTATAATATTAACCATTATTTACTATTATTATCCCAAAGTAGTTGTAATGACTAAGTTCTAATTGTTTGAGGGCCATAGAGATCATAATAATCACTTGATTCAATATGTAACCAATTTTGGCACATACTCAAATGATGGAAAATATTTATACAAAGTTTCAATGGTGGAATAATTTGATAGGTTTTATAGTCTCCATAGTGAGCCTTTACCTTCTTTAACAATTTTGAATAATATTTATTAGAGCGTTTGACGAAATTTTAATAAATGAATACTTACAAATTCCTTTAATGAATGAAAAAATGTAATATATATTTTTACACTTGTAAAATGGAAATTTCATCCTCAATTGAGTGCCTAAAACATATAATAGGATTTATCCTTATGATTAATGTTTGAATTGGGAAGTATAGGGAAGTCCTTTTAAAAGTGAAAAAGTGTATAGATGTATCTTAGACAAGTGATAGATAATGTTAGATAGAAAATATGATTAGACATATTTTGTATTTATATCACACTCTTTGGGAAATTTATCATTATAATAACATGATAAATTTATGAACTAGCCTATAAGTATTTTCATTATATAAATGTTCATTTATTAGTGTATGACAATTCCATCAAGTTTGGATGAGTATGCAATTCAAAACTAGTTTGAGTCTCATGACTATCTATAATGGAAGAATACTTATATGTTGATTTTTTTATAGTATCAATATGAATTTAAATAGGTTTGATAGATGTTAGGTATCTCATAGAGGTGACTGATCAAAAATCAAGAAGTTTAAACATATGGAAATAATGTATATGTGAGATATGGTATAATAACAACCATATATTAAATTATATTTATAGGTTCTAGATTCATATTGGCTACCATAAGTCAAACACTCACAATAATTACATTAAAAATCTATGAAATATTATAAATAAAGTAACACATATTCATCTAAGTATCATAAATACCTATTTTTCTTAAGATCATGGTCTAATTTTGCTAATATAATACTATCTCTAATCCATAATATGCATCACCCATTATCCCTTTATATTTTATATAGATAAGAGATGAGTCTACGATTAGGTTAGTGTTTTTGTGAGTACTTTAAAATTTAATAGGATAAAAATATTATTGTCATAATTCAATGAAGTATTTAATGAATTTATATATTATATAATAATAGTTTATGGATAAGTATGCACCAATATACCTACCCATTAATTATAAATTGATAACAAAAGTGTATTTTAAAATAATAAAATATTGTATGAGTAATTAAATACATAGATCCCCCTTAAGATGTATTTATAAGAAGGGAAGTATGAATAAATAAATTAACTATTCCCCATTTATGAAACCTTATTTTAATCCCAAATGTTTCCTAATCTAAACCAATTGGAACTCAAAAAAGTGTTTTGTAAAGATGCCTATAATTTGATCACATATTAGGAAAAAAGTAAGATCAATGACCTTAATCTTATATCCATATTAAAATATAATTCATATGGATCTAATGTCTGAATTAGTTCTCCAATGGGTTACAATAAATTATTATGACACACTGATTATCATAATAAATTGGCGTGGGTTGGGTCTATGGAAATTAAAATTATAAAATCAAGTGTTGAATTTAAATTGACCCAAAACTAACAGTGATAGCCCCACTATTCTTAGCTTTCATAGTAGAAAATTAAATAGTAATCTAATTTATTTAGGACCAAGTTATGGAACCTACTTAGAGATGATAGATATATCCCACAGTTGACTTATGGTCATCTATATTTCCTACCCAATAATTATCTATGTAGTAAAAAAATAATATCTTCTTACCCTAAACATAACCATAAAGTGTGGGTATTCCTCTTAAATTTTAATAAATCCCATAGTTAGTAGTACACTTAAGATATATTAAAATTCATTTTTCATCATATCAATGGCATTCATGGGGTCTTGATGGTGGTGTGATTCCAAGTTCACATCGAATGAAAGATCTATGATACCAATTTCACATCAAATAAAAGATTAAGGTGATAATGAATCAATTAAATAATACTTCCCACTCATTTATTGTAATGTGTACCATAAAATGAATGAGAAAAATAGTTTTAAAAAATATTGACTCCATAGTGATAATGATTCAGTGTGGACTTTTAGTCTTTCATGTTAAGTTAGTTGAGTATGTCTCAAGCATACTTGAATTTATTAATAAAAATTACTTACCTCAACTATGAAATTTAAATATTAAGGGAAAAAATGCAACAATCGAAAATAAATCATCTGAAAATAAATCATCTGAAAATAATTCATTATCTAAGTTTTCAAATCATGAATGTACATTATAAAACTCCATATGATGATTAATTTATTGACACAGAGGACAAAAATCAAAATATTCCCATACAATAAATTGGGGTAGAAATTGGGGTCAAATGGAATCTATGTAGAGCCAATTTTGATTAAGAACATGTTGATATTTTCACACCAAAATAAATAATCATGTTTCAAGCCATACACAAAATTTTAAAATCTACACAAAAAGATGGATTTGAAATCACTTATGTACCTAAGAGATTGGGACATATATATATATATATATATATATATATATATATATATATATATATATATATATATATATATATATATATATCATGTCTTCATCCAATAATTCAAGTTTGATGTCCATGTGATGGAATTCCCATCTCTATGTTACATCCAAGTACTAGCATAATGAAATTCATCTTGGAAACTAGATAAAAGGTTTCATAGTAATTAACATATTCAAGTTGTGAAAAACCATTTTATACATGTTAGTATTTTTATGTGTTAATGAACCCATTTTATGCATATTGAGTGTGGTACACCCACTCTCACATCATTAGTTTTATTCATTTTATAACTTGAAGCAAGATCAAATTTTTATTCTTACTTAGAAAATGATTTTTTTATATTAGTGTTCTTTTGAATTCATAATGATTAAAAAGTTGATGTAAATTATTTGGAACATGTGTCACTACTAAATGTCCAACATAATGGATATTTTGAAATCAACATGTTTGGATCCCTTAGATTGCCTACCAATGCACTAGCTTCATAGAAAATAGTGAAACCCCATTTTGATATAGGTTATGTTAGTTGTTCAAGAACATTTAAATTTATTTTAGAATTGTAATTGGAGCTTATAATTGTCCCTATATGGCTCATCATTTGCAACATAGTAACTTTTAAGATGGGAGTCATCTAAACTATCTTGTTATTCATAATAGACATTGGAAGTTGTCTCTAACTTGGCATAAGGAAATGAATGATGAGGAGGAGGAGATGTTGGTATGAAATCCTATTATTTTTCATCAAATAACACATATTTATAGTTAATCACTTTAGTGGTACACAAAACAAGAAGAAGATATGACTTCGCATCTTCAACGTAGTTAAAAGATATACAAATATGGACCTTCCTTTCAATTTATTTGGAATTTTCATCTATAATATGTGCTCATGAATTACATCCAAAAACTCCAATATTGATTTTTTTTCTTGACACTGAACCATTTTCCTCTAGGAGTCATATTTTTGCATAAGAGAGTGGGGAGTGTGATTTTTTATGTAGGTTACACACTAAATTTCTACCCAATATTATGGATGAATGTCTATGGAATGTATGATTAAGTCATCCACTTATTTTAGTGTAAATTATTTTTCACTAAAATATATAAATTTTTTGAGGGGTTTAAGGCATAATATGATAAATTTAATGTCTAATTATTTCATATCAGATAATAATTTTATTGTTCATAAATAATCCTCCATTATCTATTTTGAAATGATGATGTTTTCTCTCTAGTAGATTTTCAAAAAAGGGTCTTAAATTTTTATAAAGTTTTCTAATTATTCACTTTAAAAAAATATTATACCCAATTTATATTATAAAAACCATCAATAAATGTAAGCATGTATTTTTATTTCTAAAAAAATTATGAATGGATATAATATTACTGTGGAAAAAATTGTACTTTATCACTTTACCTAAGTTACTTGCCTTCAATATATGGATCTTTGTGTTTTTTCCAAGTGCAAAACATGGAAAAACACCATATTCTAAATTAACTTACGGAAAACCAATAACCATCACATGATTACTAAGTTCCTACAATGAGTGAAGTTGACATGATAAAAAATATCATGCAAAATTTTACTCAAGTCATTAACATGCACAATCATGAATTGTGATGGTCGAGCTACACTAATTTTTCAATTTTGTACAATTATGTTCAATTATCTACCTCACTTGTGGATGCAACCATGTATTAGTATTTGATATTTTTAAGACAACATATGTCTCTATGCACTAAAATCATTTTTCCAACTAAGTGTGATATAGTGTATCAAAATTATATAACATTCATCTCATTCCTAATTTATGTTTAACTATCATATCTACAATTTTTCATTGTTTCTTCTACATGTTTAAAATTCTTTTCATTTTTCATATATGTTTTATATTTTATGTGATTAAGGTTTTAATATCAAATTTAGTGGATATTTAGAATAAAAAATATTATTCTCTTGCTTCACCCTTATGAGATCTTGGTTGATAAAAAAATGTTGAACATGTGGGGTACTAAGGGTTGAAGAAAATTAATTTCATAGAAATTGCATAAGTTATAACTATTTATATAGTTTTAAAACTCATGGAGTTTTAATTAACATAATGTTGTCAAATTTATACAATTTTATTAAATAAAAACATTAGGTAGATGTAAATCAATGGTTTTTAACTTCACTTGAATGTGTGATTTGATATATAGAGAGAGGTTCATAGGCAAGTCTCAAATATGGAGAACTTTATTGAATAAACATTTATCTATCTTGATTGTCCCTTTTCCATTAATAATAACATGACTAGAGTTCCCAAAATAATTTCATTTATGAGCCATTGGTCAATATTTTCAAATAGTGAGACCTCATTTTCCATATGATGATAGACTCTTCAATAAAGGATCAATTTAGACATAGGTTATATTGTCATTGCATAAAGATTTTTTCCTATCTTAGGAAGTGGAAATTTATTTTTTTTATCTCTTCTTATAAGTATGTCATTTTATTGAAACATTGATGTTTAACATGGTCTAGTTTCTTACATAAATTAAAACACTCTTTGTTGACATTAGAATTGACTTTCCCTTTGCCTTTATTTATACTTGGGGAAGGATTATTCTATGTTGATTGATTGACCTTAAGTTTTGGATATACTTCCCATTTATTGTTTGAAGGGCCCTTTCTTTTTATATATTTTGGTTTTGACATTGCATTATCATCATTTAACACTAATACATGTTTCTTAGTATTTTTAGGTCATATTTCCATAATAAAAATAAAATTTTCCTATTATCTTTGAAGTTTCTTCTAGAAATTGTAATTTTTTTACCACATATGTAGATCTGATAGAGTACCTATATTTGTTGTAGTTTAAAAAAATTGAGTAATAATTACTTAATCTAGATAAAATAGTAAGAATTAATTTTTCATTAGTCTTGGTCTCACTAGTCTCAACTAGTAGAAGCCTCGAACACTTGAATTAAGTGATGAAGTTCTCAATGTGAGGATAATTTTTTAGACTAAGAGTATTGAGATTGGTTTCAAGTTGGCATGCCCTCAAATTATTTTTCATTATAAGGTTCATTGATTCTATTAAAATGAAACAAAAATTATGAGATACTAACTAACCAAGGATGCTTATAGATTTTCCATAATGGGTTTTAATTTTTTTCCCTTATGATAAATATAAAGGTGAAATTATTCACTCATTTTTATGTGGTAGATACCATTTTATAATAAAAAATAATCAACTAAAAATAGAATATGAGAAAACTATTATTAGAAAAAATCAATGAACTATTTAAATAATTAATAATATTATGTAATAATAGGTCATAGGTATGTACACACCAATGAGTGCTTAACCAATAATTACAAATTAATAATACAAGTGCATAATAAAACCATACAATAGTGTGTGATTAATTAAATAGACTAACACATATGTGTATGCACAAGTTGTGTAAGGTGAAGGTATGCCAAAATTGAAATTTTCAAGCATGTAATAACATATTTTACTATTTACACCAAGTAGAAATGTTAATGTGTCATACAAGGTTCATAAAATATATAACTTAAGAGGCTATATCATTTGGGACTAATATATTAACACTAAAATGACTAGGTTGGTCATTGAAGATACAATGAAAAATATAGGGACCTTTATAAAACTAACGTAACATGGTGAAGTTAAGGAAAATACATCAATATAGGAAAAGGAGGTAGAAATAATTTTAAAGAGAACCAAGGGATGTTATAATGATTATATAAAATGATAATGAATGTAATCATGTCTAATAGGTGATCATATAATGATATATAATAAAATAATAAAAGTTATCCCATCATATCCCAATGAACTCCTTAGGATGTATAATTAAGGAGATTGATTCATTAATAATTAATAAAAGATAAATCATTGGTAATTGAAAAATATAAATGTATGCATATCATTTGAAAATAGATAAAAAATTCATGGCCATAAATAAACCATCACTGTGTATAAAAACACTTAAAAAATTAGTTTCATGTTAGTGATTCAATAATGTTAATTAGTTAATGTATAGTTAATACTAAAGAAAGGATGTCTCTAAAGTGTTTCGTACTAAAATTATCTTAGACACAACCCTTGCTATTTTATTTATATGATATATTAACTAAATTTCTCTTTTTTTAATGTTTTCCACTGATGTATAAATGTTTTTAATTGTATTAATTTTAAGAAAAACAAATTAAAGTTAGTTAATGTTAGTTTGTGGTTTTCATTTGATACTATAAACTTAGTTTATAGTTAGTTAATATCAATAAAAAGGTGTCTCCAAGGGGTTTGAACTTAATATTCTCTCGGATAAAATTTTTGTGATGTTATTATTGTGTTTTAATCAATATATTTGGTATTTTATGTAATTGCTACTATGTTATGCATATTTTCCCTTGATGTATGTTTATTCCTAGTCATATTAAGAAAAAAAATGTTGATGATGAAACATGATGATTAGTTAGTTTTTACAGCATATGAAACAAGATACATGATGATTACTTATGATTTTATAATGGACTAATTTAATGAATATGGTAAATTTATTAAAATAAAATGGTAAGAAGTTGGTTTAAGTTTTATAACATTTGTATATAAGTAAATATTTTCATGATGATGTTGTTATTTCCAACATTCCCAAATAATAATTATATTCTTTCTATCTATTTTATAATTGTAATAATTTTGTTTCATTGTAAGACTAAATTAATTCCTAAGTATAAAATACCATTTTGTATTGGTTTTCATGTTTTCTTTTATGTTGGTTTTTTGTAAAATAAAATAAAACTATTATCTATTTTGATCAATTATTTTATGAATAATAAAAAATAATTTTAATATTGTATTTATAAACAATTATGATAAATATTTTTAATATTGGATATATTTTCATTCTTCTTTGTATATTCATAGTTTTCATATCGCTACATTGATTTTTTCCATTATTACATTTCTACATGTACCTAGGCACTTTATGGTTTCTCTTATTCATTATGATGCATAAGTTTGAGTTTGATTATGATTAATGAAACCATTATGATATATTTTTTCTATTACTTTATGATATTTATTACGATGACAATAATTTTCTACCATCTTAATGTTTCATTAAAACTATTTTGTAGAAATAATGGATTAAACTAAGATGTCCTCATCAATACCTATTTACTTCTCATAATGATGACTTTATAAAAAATTAAATGAACAAAAAAAAGTATTTTATTTAAAGAGTATCACAAAATATTTCTACATAATGTAAATTAATGTGAAATCATTAAAAAAAAGTGTAAAAATAATGCAATATATAATAAAGGGTAGGACATGTTTAGCTTTACAAAGATCAAGTTTTCCTTTCCTTAATTGACACATAATTGGAAAAATGAATTTATTTTGAACATTATATATTTTATGATTTCATAGTCAATAAAAATTAAATTTAAATGTTTTTAAATAATCATTGTTTTCATTTTTGGCTCTATGGTTCAGATCACCACCCATGATCCTTCTTCAAGAGAGGAAGGATTCATCTTATGAAGATGTGTTTTAATGTATGACATAAAGGATAGTAGTAAAATTATCATAATCATGGAAAATTATGCACTAAAATTCACTTAGATACTTTATAATAGTGAGGTATCATAATTTATGTTAATAAATGATGAATAATATATTGAAAAAATACCCTCTTATGTATAACTTAGGGAGGCTATACAAATAATGAATATGAGAATCTTACGAAATAGATCTTGAAAACTAGTATTGATGAGGTACCCATGTAAAATAAGTGAAAAAAATTAATAGATTCACCAAATAGGGTTTAGCTACACAATAGGTATACCAAAGAAATTAGTGTAACACATAAGAAAGTGCTACAACAACATACTGAAACATGATGGATGATCCATCACTAAAGATCTAACAAAATTAGAGTTTGAGGTTTGTTTGAGAGTTATATATACCCAAATTTAGAATAATCCTTTTTTATAGTAATTATATGTGACTTTAAAAATATAAAATCTTAATATAAAATAGGGAGTTTATTAGTGCACTTATCCTTGTCTTATGTCTCCTTCTATATTTGATTGCAAAATATTCTATTTTAATCCATTCATCTTTCTTGACCTTGTTAGAAATATCCCTAATCCATATTTTTATATTTCTTCCCAATAGATATAATAATCATGAACATATTGGGTTTACTAGAATCAGACATAATTACTAGACATGCCCCATTGTATATTTTAGGTCAAATTCGGGTCACATAACCCTTTGGGGATATATATATTTTTAAAAAAATTATCTTATTTTTTCATATTTTGTGCACCAATAGTTCCCCAATTCAATATTTATAACTCTATGTATATAAATACTTGTTGGCCAGTTTTAGCCTACATACAAAGCTTATGCTTAGATGGATGATCTAAACAAAGTTATGGATGGAATTAATGGTCTCAAGATCACATAAAATGTGCAAATATTTTGAAACACTTTAAGAAAACTTAAAGTTTAGTTGTTCAAAATTTGAGAAAGTAGGTTTATATGGTGATCATAAAATTTAGGAACATGAAACAAGTTTTCAAAAGCCTAAAAATTTCATTCGAGCCTTGTAGATTCAAACAATAGTTCAAGTAAAAAGTCTAGAAGAACCAAACCATCATCACATGTCATAAAGAAATGGACTAGTTGTCTTGATTGTGCATGTTATAAGTATGCCTAGAAACCCTCTCAAGACAAAATATCACATGGACGTGAAGTTATTCATGCCTAAATCATCCTATGCAAACTTCATATCTTGAAGTCTTTTCTATATCAAGATATAAATATTCAAAATTAGACTTATAGAGTAAAATGTGTGCATAGATGTCAAGTTAAAGTTGTGAGAAATAGACATTTAAATTCAAAAGTTCCAAGGATGATTTCATAATTGACAAGTGTCTAAATATTGGAAGCTAATATTTAATCTAATAGTGTGCATCGATTGACAAGGCTAATGGGTCCCAAAGATATAATGGAGCATATTTGATCATGCATCGAAGATCAATGGTGAAAATCAAGTGAAAAGGTCAATAGATCTTAAGATGAATGCATAGATTATAAGTCTCAAGATCTTAGGTACTTTAAAAAATATCTAACATTACATAGTGACTAATAAGGATAGTGGGCCAAAATAGATCAATAGAGCATGTTTAATCTTACCAATGTAGATCAACAACAAGTAGCAAGTTAGTAGATTTAGAAGAGTAATGAGAATATATCAAGTGTTATGATCACATAAATTGTTAGGTAAATTAGTGGTATTTATATGAGATGTACAAAGGGAGATGTATGATGTTAATGAGGTCAAGGAGTCAAAGAGGTGACAAAATAACCTAAGAATGAATGAAGAGATGATAGATCACATAATTTGAGAAGGCCCAAATTCAAGATCGATGGTCATTATTAAAAGTCAAAAGCCAAAGACTTCAAATGAAGAATGAATTTGAATTAGGTTGAGTCAAGTAAAATATTTCAAGAAGATGCCATGAATTTAGACACATTGGATAAAGGATTTCACCACCCTGAGTAATTATAATACATAAATGCAAGACAAAACATGATCTAAGATACCAAGAATAGACCCTATAAAGCCGTCTAACACTATTAAATCCTTGTAAAACTTTTCAACAGATTATTGACATAGGTTTTATGTCTCATTTAGATTCAATAAACCCTAGCATTTATATCTTCATTTGAAATCATAACTATATGAAAAACAATATGGTGATTGGTTGACATCCATCATATATCTATATTTTGGATTTAAAATCAATGATAGAATGGTGACTTCAGAAAGAATGTCAAAAAGAACATCAATGAGAAAGCTCAAGTAACTCCATAATAACATGAAGAACACCAAGCATGATTGAAGAAGATGATTAATTGAATTAATTCAGAGTAACTCAAGAATGATTCATGCAGTGGTGGGGATTGCTTCCTATAAATGGTTTTGATCTTCACATTCTCCATAATTGTAGAGAAATATATAGTGGCATTAATATAGGGGAAGGGTCAAGAAGTATTGAAGTCATGGTAATTATGAGTAGAATTAGTCTCATTAATGACCCCTTCAGTGCTAATTTCCCTTTCTCTTACCTTCCTTCCTATAAATACTATATTTGAAATCTTGATTTGGATCCCTCAGCTTGATATAGTGAAGCTATACTAGAATCACTTTGTAAAACTCTTTTGAAGCAATATAAGACATCTCATATTTTTTTTGAATGATAAGTGTGCTTTATTGAAGTTTGATTTATAGAATATATGTTTCCTATTCATCATATGTATGTCCTTCATGTACCTTACTTCAAGTCTACTAGTTTATTATAGGTTGTGTTATGTGTTAGCTAGTGAGGTTTCCTTTGAAGTTTCATAATTTTGTAGTGTTTTTCTTAAACCTATATCCTTATGTACCTTAATTTTTAGGTCTCTTTTTCTCCTTCATACAAAATACTCATGTCTTTATATTTGTCATAAAATCATATCAATTCTTCTCCTAATTGGATTCATTAGTAGTTATAAAAATGTCTAAGCGAAGATTATATCATTGAACATTCAGGGAATCACCATTTAGACTAGTTTTTATTCCTTTTATCTTCCTTCCATTTTCCTTTTCCTTGGTATAAATATAATTTTAGGATAATAACTATATTTCCATATTAGAGGAGCTAGCCTTGCTAAAAATCCTAGAGGTCTGAACCAACATTAGGTAACCCATAGCCTAGAGTAATTCCCATGTTGGATTAGGTTTACATAGAGGACCTAAACAATCCTTTGCTCATCTAGGGTGAAATATAGATCTCTAACAATTTTTGGCATGCCCAATGGGACCTATTCTATTTAGAATATCTGAAGTCTAGAGTTGAGAAAAATTATTTATAGTAGAAGGGGCATCCACCATCATTAGAAGCTAAATATTCTCCAATTTGTAAGTTCATATCATCATCTAGACAACACCTCTCATGCCAAACGTTACTATATGGTCATCTAGTAAAGGTATTCCATTTGAATTAATTAATATATCTTCTACTTCATATAAAAGAGAAATATTAAATAGGATAGGTCCTTATCCATAAAACAAATATTCATATCCTAGTCATCCTATTGTTTTGAGTAGTATAACCCATATTATGTAAATGGTAAGGCTTAGAGTGCAAGATTTTTTACCCTTCAATGGTGGTATCCATCTTAACCTTTAGCAATACAATGTTATCTCTACTACCTCTTTGAATTATATACCATATTTTACATGGGAAAACTCCACCACCATTATAGAGCACATAACTAACATTGAAAACCTTTATTCAATACATAACATTAAACAAGAGAATATGTGTGTGTGTGTGTGTGTGTGTGTGTGTGTGTGTGTGTGTGTGTGTGTGTGTGTGTGTGTGTGTGTGTGTGTGTGTGTGTGTGTGTGTGTGTGTGTGTGTGTGTGTGTGTGTGTGTGTGTGTGTGTGTGTGTGTGTGTGAGAGAGAGAGAGAGAGAGAGAGAGAGACTACTAACCATATCCTTTAAAGGTGAAACCTTTAAATGGTATAGGATTATAGATCCTACCTCAATAAATACTTGGGATGAGTTTATTGAGTGCCTATGTAAACATTTTGAGGATAGAAGTGACCATGTGTCACTTGTTGAACAACTCACCTCAATCAAGAAGGCATCCCAAGAATCTACAATTGATTTAAACTATAGATTATAAAAGACTTGGGATAGGATCCATATCATAATTAAACCCACACATAATTATGTTTTTATTTACTATTTGAGAGAATTTAATTCTTACATTGTAGTCATGATCCAATCTATGGGTGGGACAAATTTGCCTGGGGATTATGAGATATATATCAGGGCAAAAAACTATTTTATATTATTAAGGAAACTCATGCAAAGAAATCTCATTCCACTTTTACTTGAGCTTCAGCTAACCCCACCTACCGTTGCTCCATTTCCCACTCTAAACAGTCAAACCCAATTTGATGATAGTCAAGTGGACAATTTTGTAAGAATTGAGAGCCTATTGAAGGGTGAAAATAATAAGATAGTGGTTATAAAGAGACAACAACAATATCCATATAGGCCATACCAATGTCCCTTCCAATCCCAATACCCTATTCAATCCTAAATTATACCCCCTTATTCATCAAATCAACAATCCTAATGCCAAATTACTCAAGGTATATCTTATAATAGTTATAACCCCACAACTACAAGTAGCTTAAGAGCCTTCATTCCCACCTAAAACAACATTACACAAGAGGGTCAATGGAAATTAAGTGGTTGGTAAAAAGAGATGGTAATTATTATAAGTGGATAAATGTATTATTATCCTATTTGGTAGCATAATCCTTCATCCTAAGGCCATGAAATAATGCCTCCTCTATCATAAGTCCCTCTAATGAATCAAGGTAATATGCCTACCTTGACACCATTAGAATCTTAGATTCAATAGAAATGAAACATGGGTAAGGGATTAGATAACACCACATGCATGAACATTCAAGAAACGGAGCATATGTTTCAACATGTAGTAGCAAACATAGGGAAGACTCCATAAAGGGTAGATGAACTAGTTACAACCCATACAAGTTTTAAGAGGAGGATGTTGGATGATAATTTTTGGGAAGCTTAAGGCTCCTTCAAATTAACCACAAGATATTCATAGCTTTCCCCTTCAAATTTAACCATTAAAGCTCCTACAAATCAAAACATACCTCAATTCCATGAGTAGTAGTAGAAGTCTCCTTTTGTTCCTCATGCCACTCAAGTGTCAGGTGATACTTCTACTTCCAAGGTGAAATTCAAAGTCACTAGTCTTCCTTTCAATATTTTGGATCATATGAAATAAGATAATGTCACTATGTCTATGTATTATGCTCTATCTATTCAAGAATAGAAAGAGATCCTTCAACAAGAGCTCTCAAAGCTTTCACATGTGAATAAGATATCTGATAAGGTGAAAAATATTTTTACAAATGGTAGCCATCTTAGTCAAATTAAAGTCCATAGTCAAGGTTAAGTTCATAATGTTGTTCATCCCCCTAAGGTTAACAATCCACCTCCATTATATTTTTAAGTCATCATAGGGGACTATTTAGTGAACAATTGTATCATAGATTTAGGTGCTTCAACCTTAGTTATGGCTAAATCCATAACATATAAGCTTGAGTTCAAGTATATGCCTAATTAAAAAGGTGTTATCCAATTAGATGGTTCCCCCACTAAAATATTAGGTATATTGAAATATCTTAAGATCATATTGGAATCTTGCACAAATTATGTCATCACCTAAGATGTAATGGTTGTAGACCTACCCCCATATTTTTTTCCCATACCTATCTAAGGACTTTACTATAAAAATTGGGGTTTATTTATCCTATGGCTGGTTATATTTGGTTTTAAAGACTAGATATGGGACTAGGGTCACTATTAGGCTAAAACCTATCTCTAGGTTCCATCTAGAGCCATATATGACTAACCTTACAAAAGTCAATTATACCATATTAAATGAGGATTAAAATTATAGTGAGAAAGATCCTCATGACCGTCTTGATGGGATTTTAGACCTGTACTTGGATGAAAGGGTATCTGACAATCATGAATTTGATCCTTACACTAATATTTAAGAAGTAGTATTAGGGGTGTATTGTATTCATGAGGAGAGTGATGTTATACTTTTTCCTAACTAGCACCAATCAAGAGGAAGATGGTCCATGTAATTTAAAATTTTATGGATCAAGGTCAAAT
Organism: Torreya grandis; assembly: GCA_037957365.1. Classification (NCBI taxonomy): domain Eukaryota; kingdom Viridiplantae; phylum Streptophyta; class Pinopsida; order Cupressales; family Taxaceae; genus Torreya; species Torreya grandis. The sequence continues at coordinate 1,205,892 of JARHVA010004079.1, read as the reverse complement.
AATGGTAGTGGAACTTGAACTATGTTGGATTCACCCTTAGATCAAAAGTATTATTTAGCTACAAGATTTCAATTTAGTTGTAATTCAAACATAGCTAAATATGAGGCTCTTTTGACATGGTTTACAAGAGGCAAGAAGAAGAGGTGTCAAACTTCTTCAAGTCAGGGCTGATATTGAGTTTGTTATGAAATAAGTGATAGAAATAAGTGTATTAAAAAACATAATTTTAAAGCTTATAATAATCACGTATGGGATATCATAGAGGACTTCTTGGAATTTAATATACAATCCATATAAAGAGAGGCAAATCAACATGTAGATAGGCTTGCAACCATTCGAGATCAGTATGAAGTTGCAAAATGATTCAAAAGCAAACAAATTCAAGACAATATCAAGGCCATATGTATGCCATTTATACCTAATAATGAGGTGATTTGGTAGGTTTTTGATAATGATGACCAAATTATATGTTTTCTAATGTAGGAGGTAGAATTGTGCCTTAAGAATCAAAACAAATTCAAACATCATTATGATGATCATATAGTCTAGCTAATATCTAACAAGCTACTTAATGGTATTGTGACATTGGAAACCATATTCAATGAAGATGACCAAGTGGGAAGAGGAAAGGCATGTATCTCAACCAATGAGGAACATTATGAAAGGATAGAGATCTTCAAAGATAAATTATTGAAGTTAGGAATATTAACATAGTAGAAGATAAAGCTACATTTTTTGATTTATGCCAAGAGTTATATAACATATTTGCCTAGGAATAGAAGTATTTGAAGTGTTTTAATCCAAAACTTTCACAACATACCATTGAACTGTAAGGCACCTAGAACATAAATGCTTTGATACCACTTATTTGGGATCAACCAACAAACTTGATTACTTTTATGTAAGCAATTAAACACGGAATTAAACTAGAATTGAAAGCAACTAGAATCAAAATTAGCAAAGAATAAGAGATACAAGAAACCACCCTAAAAACTTGTATTAAACTCTTCCAAAAGGAAATACAATGAAGATGCCACAATCTTCCACACCTCTCAGATGTATAGATCTCTTTCCCTCAAGAGTTCACTCTCCTACCAAAAATGGTCCCAACACACAACTCAAACATAGAGTTGGTGTTCACCTCCAACCAGTCAGTAATAACCTTGCCAGTACACAAGTACTCAAAGTACTTCAAGTAGATCTCCCATGAACCTGCAACAACCTACAACTCAAATGATCTTACTTACACATGTAGAACTTCTCCTTGATCTTGCTACCACCTGTAGATCAATTGTTCTTACAATTGGAAGGATCTCTTCCTTGCCTTAATCCTTAATTACAATACATGCCAATGAGTCTATAAATAGATCCCATACTAAACAATAACTTAGAATTATAATTTACAATAATTAGACATGCAGCTCAAGACTCAAAATAGCCTTTACATGCAAACAACTGGTTCAAAAAACTAACTATTCTTGCAATAAATAGTTTTGGAATCACACAGGCGACCGACATCGGTCCTTGTCTGCCTGGAGATGATCGATATCAACCGACTCCTGTCAATGTCAGTTGCCCTTATGTTCACCCCTGATCGATGTCAGTTGTGTTGTCGATGCCGGTATCCCTGGAACTCAGCAACCTCCTCCATGTTTGCAAATAGTGAAGCTTTTAGCTCCACAATCTAACATGAACTAGAGAGTAATACAATACAAGCTAGGTAGAAATAAAGGCTTGTCAACCCAAAAGTGGAGGGGTTAGTAATAAGGGATCTATTTAAGTTGATTGAGTCATAGATAATATTACCCATTAAACATTATTCATGAGTGTCAAACTTTGTGCCAGTGAGGAAGGAAAATGGGTAAATACATTTATGTGTTGACTTTAGGGACCTCAATAAAGTGTCCCTAAAAGACCATTACCCACTACCCTCAATGGATCAAATTATTCATAAGGTGGTAGGTTCTCAGAGATTCTCGTTGCTTGATAGTTACTCTAGTTTTAATTAGATTATGGTCAAGGAAGAATATAGGCATAAGACCAATTTCACCATAAAGTGGGGAACTTATGCATATACAAAAATGCCCTTTAGACTATCCAATGCTAGAAAAATCTTATAAAGAGCAATGGATGTTGCCTTTGAAGGTTTGATCAATGACATGGTGGTCATCTACCTAGATGCCATCACTATTTTCTTATATCACCCAACTAATCACATTACTCATTTGAAATTAGTATTTGAAAGATGAAGAGTATTTTTTATGTCATTAAATCTTATAAAGTGTACATTTGGTTTTCATGAGGGTAGGATATTAGGCCATGTAGTTTCAAAGGATCATATTTTAATAGATCCTAAAATATTTGAGTCCATATTATCCTTACCCTTTCCTAATCACAAGAAGTATCTTTAGAGTTTATTATAGAATATTAACTTTATAAGGTTTATCCTAAGCTTTGCAGAGCTGGGCAAGCCTTTTAATCACATGTTAAGGAAATGCAAGCAATTTGCATGGACCAAATAAGGTAAGACGAGTTTTGGGGACATTGATGAGGACATCTATCATGCACCTATGATTATTAATCCTTATTTTAACAAATAATTCTACTTGTATACCTTCTCTACATTAAATTAAATCTATACCATATTGATGTAGAAGAATGAACAAGGTTTAGAATAGCCTATTTATTTATTCAATCCCTAGAGGGGTATAAGGAGAGGTATAGACTTTTAGAGAAACATGTTATTGTATTAGTGAGAGGTCTTAATAAACTTATGCACATGGTCTCCAATAATAAGTTCATACTCATGGTGGTACACCCAAGTATTAAAGAGTTTATACTCAACAAAGACCTCAATGAGAAAAAAGATAGATGGTTGATACAATACATGGATTATAACTTTGAATTTAGAGTTAAAAAACTTTTAAGGGGAAAAGGGTTATGTTAAAACCTTATAATAGAGGTAAAAAAAGATAAATATCAAGTGTTGGTAGTCTATGACAACCAATAGGTAGTTACAAACAACACACATTTTAGTTGGGCACATGATATACTCAAATTTCTTGAGTCAAGAAAATGTCTTATTATAATATATAGATCAAATATAAGGTACTTAAAGTTGAAAATTATTCTTTATGTACTGATAGATGGAGTAATTTTGAAGAGAGACATAGGAGGCATGTTGTTGAGATGTGTGGAATCATGCAAAATAAATAAGATGCTTGAGTAGTTCCATGATGGTCTAACTGGTGGGAAATTTTATACCAAGACCGAAACCTCTAATATTATTAGATTTGGGTAATTTTTTCCCACAATATTTATAAATGCACACTCTTAGGTAAGGAAATTCCCAAAATGTGCAATGTTTGTTAGCAAGCAAAAAGTAGTTGTCCTTCCCTTGAAGCCCATATAACCAAAATAACCTTTTATAAAATAAAGATTAGATTAAATAGGTATGATACACCACCCTTAAATTAAGGTACATAAATGAATCATTACAAATAAAAACTAATTTATAAGGTGGGTTGAAGTAATGACCCTCAAGGAAGCTAATGAAAATTTTGTTTTGGACTTTTATGATAGACTTGTGACTAGATTTAGGGTGCCTTCTATAATCATTTATAAAAATGCATTGGCCTTATTAGTAAAAATGTATGTGAGTGGGATCTTTCACATGTAATTTATCTCAAGGCATCCTTTAACTATTACCAATAGGGCAATGGACTAGCAGAGTCCATAAATACGATTTTTTTGAGGATTATCAAGAGAACAATGGAAGATGGTTAGAGGGAGTGGCATATTAGAATAAGGACTTCCCCATGGTTAGATATACTGAAATATAAGAAATATATTATACACTCCCCATACCATTTTGTCTATGGTAAATAATCCAAACTTCTTATATCTCTAAAACTTCTTGTATTATAACTCACACATCAACTTGAGCTCCTATAAGATGATGTCTGAAGGTAAGGATGAATGAGCTAAGATAGTTGGAAAATAAAATTTACATTGATATTCACATTATGTGTTCCAATCAGCACCAAGTGACTAGGTCATTTGACAAGATATCTTCCTCAAAGACATTCTGAAAAGGTGATATAGTCCTCAAATGGGATGAGGACCATGTAAAACAAGAAAAGCACTCCAAGTTTGATAGTCCTTGGAATGGGTGTTATGTTATCATAGGTTTCAAGGAGATAAATGACTTTGAGCTTAAAAATTTTAATGGAGAGAACCTTCACATCCCTATCAATTGGAGGTATCTTAAATTATTCTACTAGTGTTATCTCATTATCTTTGTACATAGGTAGATAGGTTTGTCTTTAACTCCAAGTGCTCTTCCACATTACTCTGTTTATTGTTTTTCTATTGTTTGGGTAGTTTTTTTGTGTGTTTTTTTGATTTATTTATATTTATGTTTGTCTCATTTCTTTTAAGTGTTTCTAAGAGTCAGGTATAATCCTTTTGTAAGTAATACTTCATGTGTATAGTCACCATGAGTAAGCTTGATCAAATTTTAGGATCTATGACCAGAGGGTTGGTCATTCTCATTGATTCGCTAGAAATGGTGGCTAATTTTGGTATACATACAAATATTTTTCCTATATGGATGAGTTAAACATAGTTATGGATGTAATTAGTGGTATAAAGATCACATACAACTTACATATATTTTAAAACACTTTGAGTAAACTTAAAGTCTAGGTTATAAAAATTTGAGAAATCAAGTTTCCATGGTGAACATAGAATTCAAGACACATGAAATAGGTTTTCACAAAAATTATAAGTTGATTCTAGCCTTAGAGATTCAAATGATATTTCAATCACAAGTCTAAAAGAACTAGACCATAATCACACATCACAAAGAAATATATTGGTCATCTTGATTGTACATATTTAAAAGTACTATTATAAATCCTTTTAGGCTAAAATATCAAATGGATGTGAAGTTATTCATCCCTAAATCATCCTCTATAAATTTCATATCTTTATTTATTTTCTATCTCAAGATATAAAGCTTCAAAATTGGACTTTTAGAGTGAAACATGTGCACAAACATCAAGTTAAAGTTGCATAAGATATCCATTTAAATTCAAATGTTCTAAGGATGAATGCACATATGACAAGAATCTAGATCTTAGAAGATAAGATAAAATATAATGACACACATATACTTATAAGGCCAGTGGGTCCCAAATACATATTAGAGTGCCTTTCATCATGCATCAAATATCAATGGTGAGCATCAAGTCAAAAGGTCAATAGATCTTGAGATGGTTGTGTGTCTAAAACATGTCAAGATATTAGGTACCTGAATAGATATTTAATAGTGCATAGTGACTAAGAAGGCTACTTGGACCAAATATATCAATGGAGTGTATTTAATCATACCAAAATAGATCGATGGTGAGTAATAAGTCAACAAGTCAACTGATCTCATAGATGAATGTGAATATGCCAAGTGTCATGACCATAAAAATTGTTAGGTAAATCAATGGTATGTGTTTGAGACATGTAAAGGGAGATATATGATGTTCATGAGTTCAAGGAGTTAAATATATAATAGAAAGATCCTAAGAATGAATGAAGAGATGACAAATGGCATAATTTTAGAAGGTTCATATCAAGATCGATGGTCATTATTAAAATTCAAAATCAAAGGAATTTAGATAAAGAACAAATTTGACTTAGGTCAAGCCAAAGTAAATATTTCAAGAGGATGCCATAAAGGTATACACATTATATAAAGTATTTCACCACCTAAATTACATAGAATACATAAATACAAGATCAAATATTATCTAACCTACCAAAAATAGACCTTGTAAAGTCATCTAGTGCCATTAAAGCTTGTAAAACTTTTTAATATCTTCTATACATAGATTTTAAATATCATTTAGATTTAAGAAACCCTATCCTATGTATCTTCATTTACAATCATGACTATATGAAAACTAAAAAGGTGATTGGTTTCCATCCATAATAAATCTATATTTATGATTCAGAATAAACTACAAAATGGTGAATGCATAAGAAATTTTAGTAATAACATCAATGAGAAAGCTCAAGTAACTTCCTTATAATGTGAAGAACATAAAAAATAATTAAGGAATAATTTGAATGGAATTGATGCATAGGATCTCAAGAAGGATCAATGTAGGTATGGTATTTACTTCCTATAATTGGTCTTGATCTTCACATTTTCCATCAAGCCAGAGAAAGATGTAGTGACATTAATTTAGGGAAAGGATTGAGAAGGATTGTGGTGGTGGTTTTTTGAAGTGGAATTAGGCTCATTAATGACCCATTTAGTTTTAATTTCCATCTCTCTTACTTTCTTTCTTCTTATGAATATTAGCTTTGAACTCTTGATTTGGATCCCTCAACTTGATATGTCTAAGCTCTAAGAAAATCTATTTGTAAAACTCTTTTAAAGTAATATAAGACACCTCATATTCTAGTTAAATGCTAAGTGTGGTTTATTGAAATTTTATTTATATAGGGTATGCTTCCTATTCATCATTTGTATACCCCTCATGTACCTTACTTCAAGTCTATTGGTTTTTTATAGGTTGTGTGAAGTGTTGGATAGTGAGGTTTCCCTTGAAGTTTCATAAGTCCATAGTGTTTTGATTAAACGTATCTCTCTTTGTCATTCAAGTTTCAAGTCTCTTTTCATCTTTCATTCAAAATAATCATGTTTATGGCCTTGTCATAGAAACCAATTATATCTTGTCCTAATTGGATTCATTAGTAGTCATAAAAGTGTTTAAGGTAAGAGTGGATCATTCAACATTCAATGCATCACCATTTAGACTATGTTTTGTTCCTTTTATCTTCCTTCCCTTTACCTTTTCCTTACTATAAATACAGCTTTAGGAGAATAACTTTATCTACATATTAGAGGAGCTGGCTTCGTTAAAAATCCTAGAGGTGTGACCCAACATTAGCTAATCCATAACCTAGGGTAATTCTCATGTTGGACTAGGTTTAGATAGAGGACTTGAACAATCCTTTTCTCATCTAAGGTGTTAATTATGTATCCAATAATACCTACGAGGAATTTAGGTACAAGTTCTCAATTATTAAACAAACACATTTAGATTACTTAGTTATTTAGATTTTTGTTTTTAAAACTTGAAGCATCATAATGATATATAATTTTAATGATTTTATAAAATTATGATAGATGAAAAATTGATCCTATAATGGGATTCATATAATCTAGTAAACTTACACATTATTAGGATAACTACATGTGGTTTAAATCTTGTTCGAAGAACTAAGAATATAGGAAATGTTTATCTACTCACTAAGGTTTGGGTGGGGTTAGTCCAAAACTACCCATTAATCAATTTTCTATGTTGCATCAATATTAAAATAAAAATATATGGGTTTTAAAAGTTAAGAATGAGAAAAGAGCTTTCTATGTAGGATTAAAGGAATATGAATACATAATAGTCACTTGCATGTATAGTTGTAGTGATCCAAATCATCACATACCTATGTGGATATATCATATATATATTCCACTCAATATATGGTTATATACTAATAAGGACATATAATAATTATCAAACTAGTCCTAAGTAATTCTAATAGTATGTTTCCTAATCTAAGCCAACATAGAGCCCCTGTAGAGAATATTTGATTATTTTGACTTAATAGAACACAAAACATAATCCTAAATAAGATAATTACCCAATAACTTTAGTGTTTATATAAATATTAAATTAAAATACTCTGTTAGTTACTCTCATATTTTAAATGGATGGTTACATCTTTTGCAATCTGAATATTCTACTTCTTGTTTATATAACCTAAAATCCTAAATTAGATAAAACATATTTTTGGGCCCATTATTTTTCCATAATTTAACACACCCTAGGTTCTTTTAGGATTTATTATTTTATAAATAACGATTCATATTTTGTATGTATATTTCATTTTCATAGTTAATCTCCTTTTTCTCTTTCATATGGTCTGCATTCTTAAAACTCTAAATTTATTTATTTTTATCATACTATGAGTAGGATTTGCGATGTTTTTCCCATCATATGGTTCGGTAACTTTTCCTTGACTATGAATCTTAAAAAACCTAATAATTCTAATTATATATATCCCTTATCATATAATCATGGCATGTCCTATAATTATGCTATCGAATGGAAAATTAATGCTATAGATGATCATGCTTGTGTTCATGATAACAATTTTTAGGTAAACAAAATATATGCTTGTGTTAGTGAAGGATATGCCAATGATAACTATTATTATGATGATGATATTATGATGATGTTAAAGACTATAATGATATTATATTATATTTATATAATTTTAATGAAGAGGAAAAACATCATAATTGGCTTAAAATTTAACAAGTAATGTTTTATTCTTTTTCTATACATTCTTCCACTAGTCATACACTAAATAAAAAATGAATTATCATTGAATGAATGAAAAAAATTCTTGATCCTATTAGGGTTACTTTTAATAATGAAACTAATTTTAAAAAATGGATTTATGAGTTAAAATTTGAATAAAATGATGAAATTAATTTTAATGTTTTTTATCAAACTATTGTTACTTATGTTGATAAATGATGTGAACATTTTCCTTCTTCTCAAATATAGTGTGACACAACTAAATTTTAAAGTGTGACTATTTGTTCTCCTTTATGATTGAAACATTAGGATTCTATTAAAAAATAATATGAATATTCTCGTTCTTCTCTAGAAATTAAATGTGATTTGATTCCTTCTCTTCCATAAAATCAATGTGATGATAGTTATAAATAATCAAATGATGTTTTTATAGAATTAGATTCTAATAAATGAAATCATAAAAATGTTTGTGAAGTATATATTATACCTATGTATAATAATTATGGTGAGATGAAACCAATTAATGGATATTTCTGAACTACCACTATCCCTAATAGCCTCATCATCTTTATAGTGTATGGTGAGATTTTAAATAAAGTTATTTATCTCATTTTAAAATCTAAATAAATCCACTCTAACATGGATGAAAATGTTATATTATTCCAACTTGTAATATGAAGTATACTTAACTATTATTATCCAAAAAAAGTTCTTACCAATGTTCCAAATGTTTAAATACCATCGAGATCTTATTAATCAATTGGCAAATTACATAATCTCATTTTGGCATAAACTCAAATTATGGAAAAATATTTATAAAAAATTTTGATATGGAAGATTGTATTAGTTCTATATTATTCATAGTGTCTCTTTACCTTTATTTAATAATCTATAAGAAGCTTTATTATAGCTTTCATCAAAAAATTACTAATAGAAGCCTCAAAGAGGCTTTTAATGAATGTTATCTATAATATAGATTTTGACTCTTGGAAAATAGAATTTTTTTCTTTACTTGAGTGACTTAGACTTAGTCTAGTACTTATTCCTCATAACTAAAAAATTTATTTGTAAGTATAGGGTAGTCTATTTTAAAGTGTAGAAGTGTATATAAGTATCTTATAATAATTATATATAATTATACATATAAAATATGATTAGGCATAGTATGTATTTATATGGGAATATTTGGGTACTTTATCATGCCAATGATATGTGAAATATAAGGACCAATTAATAAGAAGTATTTTTTATTTTAAAATAAATTCTTTCTTTGATCGAGATAAGGTCGTTGTGTTTAGAAAATTCTTGTATTCCATAACAATTTGAGTCTAGGTAGAAATATCTATATCATTATTTTTAGATAGTATTAATATGATTTTAAATAGGTTAGATACATAATAGGGAGTAATTTTAGGTGATTTAAATTTTTATAATAAGGTTGGACCCATGGAAAATATATAAATGTAAGAGAAGGGTGAATTAGGGCTCACTATGTGCATTATATCCAAAAACCTTTTTCATTTGGGTTTCAACTAGCATCGCTACATGTTTGTTAATATCTATGAAAATTTGTCTCTAAGGTGTTTCAACCTAATATTCTCTATTGTATAAATCTCATGATGTTATTTTTGTTTTAATTAATATTTTTTAGTTTTTTTATATAATTGATATTATGTTATGAATGTTTTTCACTAGTGTATAATTATTTCTAGTTGTATTAAGAAACCATTTATGTCAATGATGACATGTGATTATTAATTATTTTTTATAGTTTTTGTAATAAGCTACATTATGATAATTATTTTGTTATTATGAACTATTTTAATGAACATGGTAAATCCATTGAAATAAATTTGGTTTAAATTTGGTTTAAATTTTATCACATTTTCATATGAGTATAATTTTTTTTTATGATTTTATTATCAATAAAATTCCAAAATAATATTTATACCATATTTATTTATTTCGTAATTATAATTCTTAGGTTGTTTTGTATGACTAATTCATTTCATAAGTATAAAATACTATTTCTTTGATTTAGTTTTCATGGTTTATTTTATTTTTTTAAAATAAAATAAAACCATTTTATTGTTTAATAAATTTTTTTATGAATGTTCAAATATATATTTAATATTAGATATATAAATTTTTTTTAAACACTTATAGTGAATCCCAATTTTCATTTCTTTTTGCATCTTTATCGTTTCATATATTTTGCATTGATTTTTATACTACTACATTTATACACACTTTATGGTTTCTCATATTAAATATTATGCATAGTTTTGACTATGGTTATGAAAATTATTATGATATATTGGTATGATTATGTTATGAAATTATTTATGATGATAACATTTGACTATGATGTACATGTTTGAATACCATTATGTTTTATGAATAAGGGATAAAACTGATATGTCATAATTGATACCTATTTACACCTAATACTGATGACTCTATATAAAAACTAATGAACAAAAAAAATAAGTTGTATCATGTTCAAATAACATCAAAAATTATGTCTGCATCATGAAAAATGATGTGATAGACTAAAAAACTACATGTTAAAATAATGTAATATACAATCAGGGGTAGGGGATATATATATTTATAAATATTAGGCTTCCCTTTTTTTAATGGCCATACAATACAAAAATTTTAGTTTATTATGAAGTGGTGTCATCTTACTTTCTAAAACAAATTTGTTCTTACCTTTTTCTAAGCCTAATAAATTGTGTACTATGGTGCAATTTTTGAAAATTAGAATAGTAAACTATCCTAAGTTATGTTATTAAAATGTGCATAGTATATTTGAAATGCATCATATTAGGTACAACTTAGGAAGGCTATGAAAATAATGAAAATATGAATCCTATGAAATTAGTCTCAACATCTAGACCTAACTAGGTATATATGTACTAGTACAAAAAAGAAATAGATACACCAAAAGGTGATGAGATATGCCACACAAATACCCAATAATGTATTACAACACAAATAACTTCCACAACAACATGTTGGAAGATTATTTGTGGTATATCACTAAATAAATGCCCAAATTAGATGTTGAGATGTGTTTGAAAAGTGTAGACATTTTTAAAACTTTGATTAATACAATGTTCTTATGTGATTTTAATTATAAAAAATATTAAAAGAAAGAGGAGAAAATATTAGACCACTTATTTTGGTCTTATTTATCCTTATCTACTTTAATTAATAGCATAATATATTTTTTACTTTGTTCATATTTCCTAATGTGTCACGGGTATTCACAGTCTTTTTTCTTGGTCTTTACTTTTCCATGGTTTCATGACATATCCGATAATCAAGTAAATATCATATTTAATAAAAATAACAATTAATACATATGTCTTAGTGTATATTTTTGTTGAATTTGAGTCACATTACCCTTTGGGGATCTTTATGTTGCATGTTGAGATCTTATTTGGTCATATTTTTCACACCAATAGTTCCCCAATTTAAATTTTATCTCTCAATATAAAAAACCCTCCATGGATTTTTAGGGACAATCTCTCAATGAAAAATAATCAAATTTATAATATTTATTAACTTAGATTAGTGTTATTCAAAATTTAAGTATGAAAAAGATATATCATTTGTATGCTTTTACCAAATTATGACCTATGTAAAATTACACTTTGAATTCAATTCACATAATTTGGTACACGTACATAGTAGTAATATAAATACATGTGGTCTAAGTATTATAAATGTTGGTAATGCTAAGATAGTCATTGAGGATTGACTTGGGTCAGTCAAACCCAACCATTTAACCCCTTTTATAGGTCACATCAATCTAAAAATCACAAGAAAAGGGTTTTAAAATGATAAGGAAAATAGATCTATGGGTGTAGAATAAAAACATTTAAATACATTATAGTCACTTTCAATAATAAGCATATTGATCCAAATTTTCACATACCCATGTAGATATCTCAGAGGACTTTTGTGCTTTTTTGATTTTTAAAACCTACCAAATGAATTTGTCAAGCATTAGACTTGTCCTACTTAGTTTTTTTATTAATATGAGCCAACATAGAGCCCATGGTGTAGTTGATGATTGTGATCAACTAAAACATGAAAAAACTTCTTGAACAATCTATGTACCTAATTCCTTTAGTGTTTTTATAAAAAATAAATAAAAATGCTCTACTAGTTACACTTATATTTATATGTGGGTAGTTATATCTTATGAAACCTTAATATTCTATAGTTATTTCTTATTTAAATAACCTAAACTCCCAAATTGGATAAACCATATTGGTGAACATTTTATTTGTCTATAAAAAAGTACAACCTCTATTATCTCAGGGTTTAGGATTTATATATTCATATCTAATTTTCATATTTCATCTATTATTTTCAATTCATAAATGGCCTCCTTCCTAGGGAATCCATTCTTTAAACTCTAATTTTTTATGTTTTATATCATATGAAGAGTAGGCTATGTGATTATTTTAGTTATAATCTTATGGTTTGGTAAATTTTAATTCATCATTGAAATACTAATACATATTATTATATGGATCCCTTATTGTCTACTCATGTCATGCCATATATCTATTCTAATAAATGTAAAAATCAAGTTATAGATGATCATGATTATGTCCTTAATAAAAATTCTTATGTAGATGAAAAATATGATTATGTTATTGAAGGAAATGATTATGATAGATATGATTATGATGATGTTAAATTTTTTAATTCTAGTGATTTATCTTTCTATAATTTTAGTGAAGGTGAACACCACAATAGGCTTAAAATGGAGCAATTAGATTTTCCTTCTTCCTCTATACTTTCTTCCACTAGTCATACACTAGAGAAAGAAGAAATTGACATTGCATTGACTAATAAAATTATTGATCCTAGTAGGGTTCCCCTTAATAATGAATATATGCTATAATAATTGATAGAGTATTTACATCTTAAATTAAATGATGTTATCCATTGTGATGTTTATCCTCAAACACATGTTATCTCTAGTGATATAGAACATGATGATTCTATTTTAAAATAATGTGAAAATTTTCCTTCATCCCAAATAGAATGTGATATAAATAAGTTGAAATGTGATGCTATTTATTCTCCTTAGAAATGAAAAAAGGGCATGGTCCTTTTCCTTCTCTAGAAATGAAATTTAATTCCATTTTTATCCTATATAAAATTAATGTTATGATAGTTAAAAATTATTAAATGATGTTTTTATATAATATTATTCTAAGAAATGTAATTATAAAAATGAATGATCTTTATTAATCTATTATATCTATGTTTAATATATATGGTGAGATGAAACTAATGAATGAATATTTACAAATTGATACTATCACAATAGACACATCATCTCTATGATGCATGTCATAGGTGAGCTTCAAAATAAAGTCACTCTCTCACTTTCAAATATAAATCATGCAATGTTAACATAGATGATAATTTTATACTAGGCCAACCTATAATATTAAGCATTATTTAACTATTTTTTCCATGAAGTAAAGTATTTCTCATCCATAAGATCCAAATGTTTGATGTCTATGGACACCCTAGCAATAACTTGAATCACTATGTAATCTCTTTTGGAACATACTCAAATTATGGAAAAATATCTCTAAAAATTTTTAATATGGGAAGCCTTCAATTGGTTCTATAGTATCCCTAGTGGGTCTTTACCTTTTCTTAACAAGATATAATTAACTTTCTTATCCAAATTTGATAAAAATAAATTAACTATATTAAAATTGTAACACCTTCACAGCTTGTAATAGGGTCTTTATTAACCTATCAAACATTACATTTTATGATTTATATTTAGCAAGGTACTTGCATATAAACTTAAGAAAATATCAATTTAAAACTCTTATCCTTATTTTATAAATTTTACATTGATATTTTTTCTTATGTGGTTAATATCCAAAATGTTCCAATATATATTAACATAATTCAACAAATTCAAGAATTTAAAATTGCATCTCAAAAGGAAGTTACACAAGGAATTAAATATAATTATATTAACTTATAAAGATAAAGGGTATATCAAATTCATTTAGAAGAGGTATATTATAAATAGAATAGTTTATAGGGAAGCAACTAGAATGAGTCCCACTCCTCTAAAAGTGATTCCACCAATCCAATTGTGTGGTTTTAAGGATACACTAAATGTTAATTTGTGAACACTTTTGGATAATAAGTTAACTATATTACCTCCTAATCACCATCACTGTACACATTACATTCAAAAGGTGAATGAAATAAAATTTTGTAACTATCATCATATGAATGGAAATAAAGATAATAATTGTTATGTATTGTGATTCTAGACTAAAAGACTTGTGGATAAAGGTGTTATTACATATTTTGTATTTGATAAATTCCCACACACTTATTATCTCCATATTATTCTATTACACATTGTTTAATGTATCCTAGGACACTATTAAAAATGAATAAATGGTCAACCCAAATTTTATAGAATGTGTATCTAGGAGAAGATATCCTTATAGTTCACACTCTACAAACAATGGTCTTTCTAAGGATGTTTTTATAAAAAAATCCATTGGTAATTATTGTTATTATAGAGGGTATACATAGAATTAAATCATTATTTATGATGAGGCACAATGCATTGCTTACACAATTGTATTTCTAGAATAATTAGGATATGATGAGCAAAAATTACTACATACAAATATATATAAATTATAAATATTAATCTACCAATTAATTTTAAAAATAATAAAATGCATAAATTATTATATGTGATGAATATTAATACAAAATATAATGTAATTTTTGAATAATAATGATTACACCAAATGAAAAAAATAGATAAGGATAATATTAGTCTAGATACTAAAATATAGTATTCGGTACTTGATAATAACAATATTGATGCACATTTACCATTCATGATGTGAGAATAAAAACATCATCCTAACCAATATTTTATCACACTTACATGATATATTATTATTTTGATTATTTCATTCCATTGTTACACACCTACATAAACCTCATTTTATGTTTTAAATCTACTAAATATCCTACATAGACACCTCTAAGCCTTTAGTTGATTCCATCCAAATTTTGTCCTTATTACCATAAATATTGATCTAATCTACTCAAAACTATCCCTCTCATAGTGAGGGTTTATTTTAAAAATCAAACATATCCTTAGTAATAGTCCATTTTTCTAGTGTGACAATGTCATGAGAAATTACCCAATAGGATTCATACATAAATAAATTAAGGTCTCATCCAAAAAAGAGTTAGAAATTATTTGATGCACATATATACACTATTTTAGTTTGATAAAATATACCATATTATTCCTAAATAATAAGTATATCACTAGGAGAAATCATAATCCAAGTCTAAATCATACCAAATCTATGTCAAATCAAGCATTTTCAAGTATCAAAGCTAAATCATTAGTTGTGAGCATATATAAAAGGAGCACAATTTAAAAATCACACTAGGTTAGTTAAATATGTGTCTCAATTTCCATCCATAGAGTATTTTATACATAGGTAGTGGTCAATCATGAAATGAATGTGATGGGGGTTAGCTTATCCTATTACATTTTCCTAGTTTTTAGAGGTTTTTATCCCTCACAAGCACACAAGTTTTCAAGGTGAAGGATGTTAATTTATAACTTGTACACATCATTAAGGGTTGGGATAAAACATCTAAATATTCTATAGACATTTGAAGGTGACAATATGGTCACAATACCTCATTTATAAACAATTTAATACTAACTATCACAATTTGATATCAAAAATTGATTCTAACCTATAATGATATAGCTAACCATATGTACACATAAGTATAGTTCTTGAACTAAATGAATCAAAAACCTAATTTTCCCTAGTTTTAAAATCTAAAATACATTCATAATTAGATATTAAACTATAAAATATAATTGAATATCCTTTTATTATACTTATTATATTTAAAATCCACCACTTATGAAATCATTTCAATGATTTTCAAGTATTTAAAATTTATATGTATGCTTGAATGAGATATATTAATATCTAAATTAAATTTCAAGTTTGTATCATAGTAGGGTTATTATAGATTACATTAATCCAAATAATCATAAAATAATGAGTATATTATTCAATTTTCATGGTTATTTACTTACGTATCAACAAGATACAATAAGAACAAATAAAAGTCCTACTGAGAGTAAATTTACATCTTATAGTACCTAAGAATTTAAATTAAATTAGAATATGTTAACTTTTTAGGGTTTTATTATATAAATCCTAATCTTGATTAAAGGATTGGGTGTATTGTTAATCTATAATAAAATTGGAAAATACTAACTTTTTGGAATTTTCTCAAAATAATAAATGCAAGGAGAGAAGGAACTTATCTTGATAAACATAGATTCTTTTTAGATCAGGGTACCAAAAAGGGTTGATCAAACAGTGAAATATTTCATCTTTTGACTATTTTTTGAGATATAGTTCTAGATAATATCACCCCTTAGGACTAGTGTCTAATTTTGGCACTAATATCCTTTTTTAGTGACTGTCTATAACTTTTAGGGAAGCTATAAGATTTTCTAGAGCTCTTGTAGGTGATTTTATGCTTTGAAGGGGGCTTATCTATGTCATGATTTTGGATTAATATTCTCCAAAACCCTAATGAATACCTTCACACATGAAAAAATGAACTAATCAAATGTAAAAGGAAAGGAAAAATTAGTTTGTGGGATGTTATTATCATGTAGAGTAGAAACCTTATTGTCTTTGATAATACAAACATTAACCCCAATATTAGGGGTGTCAAATCGCATGTAGTTCTCACTTAGGGAATGTGCACCATTAACTTACATGGTATGATAGAATGAATTTTTCCTAGGCCCTTCTTCGATCAAGCATGCAAATGTCTAGATGTGAAAGTTGAGTAGTATATAGAGTATTTGAGAATTAGTATTGGTTTATTTTATGTAAATAAGTGCCAAAATAGAAGTGTTAGATGTAAAATTTATTGTGAGGCTCTTTACATTGGAGGATATTTGTTTTGAATATAATACCTAGTTCATTGGATAAAAGTTCATCAAAAAGATATAAAAAAACATAAGATAAGGGTCACAGAGCGGTTAAGACTCAAACACGGGTGAAAGGGCTCATCTAATACTGAATTCACAAGTGGACACTAGTTCCATCTGGCGTAACTATCCTAAAATTTGGGTGATGTCCTAAGGCTTAAGAAAGATCAAAAATGCAGGATGATAGGCTAGGCCCCCCTAAAACTTGGAAAAGGTGATCTATGATTATTGGGAGTGTCAAAAATAGGAAAAATAAGACATAAGAAAGATCAAAAGACTCAATATGACCATGTAAATAAGGAATATAACCATCACTAAGACCCTTATGTCAAAGAGAAATATGTGTGTGTGTGTGTGTGTGTGTGTGTGTGTGTGTGTGTGTGTGTGTGTGTGTGTGTGTGTGTGTGTGTGTGTGTGTGTGTGTGTGTGTGTGTGTCAAAGATATATATATATATATATATATATATATATATATATTAATTTTGGTTTCTTGACCAAATTAGGGTGTTTACATTTGCCCCCCATTTTATTCTAATAATGTAATGAAATAAAAATACTAGAGTAAAATAAAATAGAAATATGTATGTGTACTTACCTATATGAATGTAATCTTGATTTGTCACATGTCTTAGCTAGATAAGTGAATGGTAACTAGAGTGTAACATGTGAATGGAAGCATGTGATATGAATTCCCCCTATACAAAAACTGAGTATGTAAATTGAATGCATGGAGAAACAAGACTTGCTTACCCCCACTCTAAATCTAAGTAATGTAAAATAAATATGTAGAGAAATAAGGCTCACTTTCCCCTACTCTAAATCTAAGTATGTAAATTTAATGCATGGAGAAACAAGACAACTTTCCCCCACTACGAATCTAAGAATGTAAACAGAATACATAGAGAAACAAGTTTACTTGTCCCCACTATAAATCTAAGTATGTAAATTGAATGCATGGAGAAATAAGTCTCACTTCACCCCACTCTAAATCTGAATATGTAAATTGGGTATGGTGCAATATAATGAATCATCCATTACATATGGTTTTATAACCAAAATTGGTGAAGATAATGTATGTAATATGATAAATCTAAAAATAAGGACCAAGAATGTGTGCTCTACATCATGCCCTTAATAATTTACATTGGAGTGATGTAGTTGTTTATCTAAATATTTATAGTAAACTAGTAAACCTAAGTCAAAATTGTATATCTATAGAAAGTGTAAATCTAAATAACTTTATAAAAAAACTACTTAAACTTTTATATACCTATGCATCTATGTATCTAAAAATCTATAAATATGAATTCTTGTATAAACTTGTGTAGACTTTTGCATCTAAATATCTAAAAATATGTGATTATAAATGCTTGTATAAACCTATGAATACCCATGTGTCTGTATATCTAGAAATATATGAATATGAATTCATATGTAAACCTATATAGACCTATGTTTTTATATATATAAAAATTTATGAATTTGAATAGATGTATAAACCTATGTATACATGTATGTCTATATATCTAAAAACATGTGATTCTGAATGCTTATGTAAACATATGTATACCTATGTGCCTATATCTCTAAATATATGGGGTAAATCTATGTATACTTATGTATTTATATCTAAAAATATATGAATCTAAATGCCTGTCTAAACATATGTAGACTTATGTGTCTATATATCTCAAAATCTATGAATATAAAGAAATTTATGCAAAATCCCCTCATTTTAGATGAGAGAGCTGAGACTTTGATGAGGATATGTAACCAAAAGTGATAGGGATCAATTTTGTTGGTGTTAATTAGTATTTCTAATATTATATTAGGTTTGAATAATCTATTGATTATGTCAAAGTTGATAATTTAATGTGTAATTGGAAAAATACTTGGTATGTTATATTATTAATATAATGTGATTGATTTTTTCATTTTCTAGATTTGATAAAAATGAAGGGATTAGTTTAACCAAGATTGGACAAAATGTATCACTATCGATCCCCATGTATAATAAATAATTTATGAATTGGAGCTACAGTTCTTGATATATTGATATAATAAGAGAGTTGCATTAGTTAGAAAAATTGGCACATAGTGGTAACTTTAATAAGGTGGTATTGGGTAAGTTATGACTTACATAAGTCATTTTGAATCTTTAGAAATTCATTTCCATCATTTTTTTGGAAGAATTTTGATCCTGAGAGATAGAAACATGCCAAGGAAATAAGATGTTATTTTTTCTTGCTATGAGGAGTTCAAGGCACAAATTCAGGTTGGGAAGGAGGTTATCCTAGTAAGAGACTCAAAATTTTCCTATTTTTATCTTTTTTTTCCTTTTTTACTAGTTTTTTGAGAAAATGACTATTTTAGGGTTATTTTGGAGAAGGTAACACTAGTGTCCCTTTCTTGGTGCTACTATCCAATTCCTAGCACTACTATCTAGAGTGTTATTATCCTCTAGGAAATGCTAGTGTCTAGTAGGCCCAAGATGTGATGATTAGAATTATTGGATAATATTTTATTCTTATTATTGTTTACTATTTGTAATTTTTTATCAATGTTAGATTTGGTTGTAGTTTTGTAGGTTGATTCCCATATGAGAGAGTTTTATATGAGTAAGATGATGGAGACTATATAGGTTTTTCCCTTGTTTAATGCATAAATAGAGGTGTTATAAATAACATGCTTTTGATATGTTGATTTCTTGAAGCCTATGCCATAAAATAAGCATATGATCACTGCACTATGTTAGAGGTGGAGTGAAGACACATGTATGTTCTAGATACCAAAGGGTGGGATGACTATGACATTGGAGTATATATATCATATATTGTAGTTTTTTATCTCTAATAAATGGGTTGTATTATAGGATGCTAATGGCCTTTGATATATATAATAGGCATCTAGGTAATTCTTTATCATGAAAATGAGGAGTCATTACACATGGTGCTGAGTGACATATTATTGACCATGATTGTGATTGTTTTTGATAAGGTAAGGTGGAAAACCAGGGGCCAAACCCTTTATAAGAAAAAAATACAAGAAGGTAATCAAACAAAATATGCCTTCAGAGAGATGACGGCACTAGCCGAGAAACAACAGACATAGAAACAAAACATAAGAAATGGAAATACTAGAGTCAGAGAGGACTCTCCTTACATAACCATTGATTTGAGAAGATCATTAAGTTTCTCAATATTCTCTACATTATTATCATGCCCAGAATTATCCACCTCTTTTAGCATAGACATGTTCAGTAGAATTGTATTTCGGAGTCCATGGCAAAATTCTGCTCCAACCTCTAAAGATGATCCTTTAGGGCCCCAATTTTAGCTTTCCAATCAGTCTCATTCTCAATATCCTCACCAAATTCCTCAACATACATTTTCCCCTTATTGTCAATAGTTTCCATAGTGTCAGCACCATACTTAGTAACCTCAAAATCCCTAGTCTCCTACTTCCCTCCAGTGTCCTCTAAAATTTCTTGAATTTCTAGCTCCTTAGACTCTTCCTCCTGGGTTGCTTCTTCTAAAGCACTTTTTGAGTAATCAATCATTCTAGCCTTTAGGGTGTGTTTACCAACAATTTGCCCTGACCTTCACACTCTGGAGGAGAATCCTTCCTTATTAATTTTGGAAGACTTGTGAGATTTACCACCTTGGCCCCCCATGGCCCTACCTAGATTTTTGTGGGTCCTCTCCTTGGTCTCTTTAATATTCTCTTCCTCTTCATCAACCTTTCTATTCTTACCCTTCTTGCTCAAAAAGGAGCTAGGGGTATCAATAGGGGTCCCTTTAGGGGTGGATAAAGAAACATCTTTTGTTTTGGTAGGAGCAGGGGGAAAATAAGACTCATCAATAGCATCGCAGACACTGGGTTGGAAGGAATATCTCCACTATCAACTCTAAGAGTCTTGGATGGCTCTAGGGCATGGTGAAAGTTATATAAGTAGAAAATTAGCCCTTGGTGTAGGGTAATAGGGTTCATGTCTAGATTCTTAGCCATTTTAGCTCTCACCCTTAGGACAAAGTGTTCTAAAGAGGAGATCAGGTAAAAAGGAAAACTAATAATAACATTACACCTAAAGTGATTAAGCAAAGGGAGGTGGTAATTATAGAACCTAGTAAATCTCCCTTCGAGCATGAAGCACTTCATGAGAATGAAGCACACTCCATCCCATGGCTCTAGAAGTTTAGCACACTTGAATCTACCTTGATATGGGTCAAGTTCTTCTCCCTCACCCATAAATAGTTTATGGCTTGCCAGATCCATAATTTTGGTTTTCCTTTGAAGTTTTATTCCCTGCATGGTCATTCTCATGGCCATAAAAATCACCTTTCTAGAGATTTAAAAACTAATTCTTCCCATCGTGACTTGCCTATTTAACCAGGATCTCACAAACTGCTCAGACAAGTTTTTGTCATAACCATTAAGCCTTTCCAGATATGGGCTGATACCCCCTTCTTTACAATAATGCCAAACTAGTGAATTATCCTTGAATTCTCAATAAGAGATAGGTTTAGTTTGAATGTGGTCTCCTCCCATTTTGTATTTGCAAACCCAAACCATGGAGTTCCTAAGTTTAGCCTTCTGCTTTGAAATGGTTGTTAACCCTTGTTTCGACTTATGCATAATGAGGATGTGATGGCTCATTATTTAAAATACCTTGCAGAGATGATGTTGTATACTCCCATGCTTGGAAATTATTTCCCATTGATTTTAATGATGAGACCCACATGCCTCAATCTCATGATACAATGAATCATGAATGATTGTCAAATAAGTACCAAGGTTATCAAGTTCTGAGATCCCTAATGGCCCTCTCCAAATGGACCACCTCCAAGAGCTATCCTTGTCATCAATGTGCCTCATTCTTGACAAGTCATCTCCTTTGGAATAATCTCCCTAATGTTTAAAGGAATATGAACACCTTGACACCACACCCTCCAACTTGAAAATTACTGACCAAGGATGGCACAAGCATCAGCGACCCTATTTCCCTCTCTATAAATATGGGAAATCTCAACTCCAAAAAATTGTTGATGTTACATGATTGTGGAAATTTCTAGCTATATTGTCATCATCATTTGTTATTATGGATGGGATTTGTATGTCATTCACTTACAAGATGCATGAGATAGTACAGTGTATATATCATCATGATACCATATACTCTTGGAATCACACCATGCTAGTGCATTTATATAGGGACCTCTATTGCTTTACGTAGGAGATGAGTTATGGGGATATTAATGAGGGGACACTATTACACTATTAGGCATATGATCCCATAGCTATGAGTAGGCTAGTGGCACATCCATATGTATTTCTAGATACATGGACTAGGATAGGGCATGCACTAAAGAGGATTACTACATATTTTTAGTAGTTACTAAATAGTTTAAGACCAAAGGATATAGTATAGGGACCTTATAATTACTATCATATGTGGCCTAAGGATAGCATAAAACTGATGTAGTTTCAGGTTAGTTATTGGATACATAATCATTTGGATAATGTATATGACTAGTTTTAGTATGAGAGGATAACTTGATAGTTTGATGTTTTACAATGTGTTCCCCTACCATATATGGTGTGTTTGAGGAGTTTTCAAGGTCATGTGAGGGTAGGTATTGGATTGATTCCATCGATTGTTGAGCTAAATCCTATGTTATTGATGAAGCATGATAGTTCACTAAGTTACTAGATATGGATGATGTTAGAGTGACTGAGGCTTACATGGCTTGGTGAAGTGAGCACATATGGGAACCATTGTTTTTTAGAGGTGGGATGATCATAAACGAGGTATTAGATGCATATCCATTAATGGTTGTTGATCTTAAGTTAGATATTTAATTTTTATATTCCATATAAAGTTGATTATGTGTTTATATAATTGGATTATTGATGTTAGAATGACTAAGGCTTACATGGCCTGGTGAAGTGAGCACATATGGGCACCATTGTTTTTGAGAGGTGGGATGATGACAAATGAGGTATTAGATGCATATCCCTTGAGGGTTGTTGAGCATAAGTTAGATAGTTAATTTCTATATTCCATGTAAATTTTATTATGTGTTTATATAATTAGATTATTATTAATTATGTGTATATTTAAAGGTGAAAGAGATTATGAGTATTGGGAGGATACCATTGAGTTGTCATAGTCATAGATTGAGGTCACACAAAGATAGTGGGGCCTCTAGTTTGAGTTTTGATTTTTCTTATAGTGAGAGTGAGGGAGATGGTACTAGTAATCATGTTTGCATCATTGATTGATGCACAATATTTTTATTGAAGTGATGTTATGGGTTACATATATATATATATATATATATATATATATATATATATAAGGTCACACAAAGATAGTGGGGCCTCTAGTTTGAGTTTTGATTTTTCTTATAGTGAGAGTGAGGGAGATCGTACTAGTAATCATGTTTGCATCATTGATTGATGCACAATATTTTTATTGAAGTGATGTTATGGGTTACACACACACACACACACACACACACACACACACACACACACACACACACACACATATATATATATAAGGTCACATAAAGATAGTGGGGCCTCTAGTTTGAGTTTTGATTTTTCTTATAGTGAGAGTGAGGGAGATGGTACTAGTAATCATGTTTGCATCATTGATTGATGCACAATATTTTTATTGAAGTGATGTTATGGGTTATATATATATATGTGTGTGTGTGTGTGTGTGTGTGTGTGTGTGTGTGTGTGTGTGTGTGTGTGTGTGTGTGTGTGTGTGTTTGTGTGTGTGTGTGTGTGTGTGTGTGGTTGTTTAATTTGGCATTATGTATTAGAAATTAGATATTTTTATATTGTATATATATTTTTATGCACTTAAATTTGTTTGATTGTTTAAAATTTTGATGTTTGTAATTTTGTTTCGATTTTAGTAAATTTAATTAATTTGTAAATGTTGAATGAATGTTTTAGGACTATGTAAAGGAAATTATATTTTGTATTTTATTGGTATTTGTTTTATTTTCATATTTCACAATATGTTTTCATGTATAACATGTGATGGTGATATGCCCTATCTGAACTTAGATGGCATGGAGAACCAATGACCATACTTCTCATGTTATGTTGATGTAGACATAGATTTTGAAACTAGATTTACATGTGATACACTAATGGTGTAAAAATGTGTATGTAAAAATATTTATTGGTTTATGATCTAAACTTTAACTCTAAGTTATATGATTTCTTTAAAATATTTTAATTAGTGTATGAACTAAAATTGGGTTCTAATCTATGTAATAATTGCCATATATCTTTATCAGTTGTCAAATTGAAACTATGCCTTTGGGTTTGTATTTATTCCAAAATATTTAAATTAGTGTGTGAACTAGAGGTGCATTATGAGATCTAAAATTATTTATAAATATTTTTATTGGTTATTGTATTTAAATTATTCCATTGGTTTTGTAGTTATTCCCAAATATCTTAATGAATGTGCACATTAGACGTACATTTTAAAATCTAGAAACTAGTTTCCATCATTGTTGAGGATGTGATTTATGGTACTATTTATAAATGGTTTTCATAGAAGTCATAGATCTCATGCGATGAGTAAAAAATGGTTTCTTAAAAGGAATTTCCTTGGATAACTCTATCATAGAGGAGTGTGATCTTGGAGAGTTTGATGAATGATGGCCTAATGTCTCTTATGTAACTCTATGATTCCTCTACTAACATATTGGTTGATGAAAGATTTAATTTCATACTAATGGTCATCTAAATGTCCATTTATCTAATGATAACTAAAATAATTCTTATGTGGTACTTGGTGAAAATTTTTTGGTGGATGATGATTAGTTGAAGGAAGTGTGATCATCCCCCTATCTAATAGTGTAATAAAAATGTCAAGAGGCCCATCCTTATCTAAAAATTGTATAACCCCTCTACATATATCATGTGTGATACTCATTATAGACAATGATGTGTAGAGTGGTTATTTTCCCTTAATGAGTATTTTTATTTTTTGTTTCTATTTTACTGTCCTTAATTAGAAGTGGAGTAAACTATTATATCAAATTTGAGGACTGAGGTTCTGATGGGTCTATAGCCAAAGCTACCTCTGACTATCTAATTATTAATCCCATCTATGCCTTTACTACTATAGATGCATTACATATATGTCTTAATTATTTAGATGTTTGAGATAACAATCTCTCTTTTAGAGGATAGATTAGACTTCTAAAAAAGATGTATTATACTTCTAAATCTATTGGTTGATAAATTAGATAATGCAAACAAGCTTTCAACCATAGAATATATTCTAATGTAGCATTTATCTCAGCTTGGTCTAGTGAAGGTAATTTCTCATGTGTGACTAAAGGTATATTATTTTGTATATAATTCTTGGGAAGACTATCTCTAGTTCCTCATATGTATGAAAAGATCTACTAGGGAGTATATGGTGGAGCCAATTTAGTTCTTTCATGTTTAGTAACTTTAGAAATACTTATAGTAGAATTAAATTGTTTTTAACATGAACCATGAATTTATCATAAGCTCGAATGTGAAAATATGGATCTCTTTGTCCATCAAAGATAGGTAATATCAATATCTAAAAATTGTGTGTCAACTTCATAGTTGATTTTCTACATGGAATAGGGTTATTATTTATAAAACTAGCATCAACCTAAGATTTGTATGCTTTTTTACCTAAAGTGAGATGATGTATTTGATTTTTCAAATAACCCACATCATGAATTAAATAAGTTAACACTTGTGAAGGTATATTATCATTATAAAAGGGTTCATTTAATTCTTGGACTTTATTATTTGTTTTATCCATTAGTACATTATATTGTAAATTTTGTTTAAAAAGGGTTGGTATGATTTCAATAACTATTAGAAGTGTGATATTTTGGACCTAGTTAGAGGGAAATGAGATATCACCCTTGTTTGGCTTTTTTTGAGAAATAGGTTCTACTATAGTAAGGTGGGTTAATCTGGATTCATTGGTATCTTTTATATTATGAGTTTGTGAAGGAGCATCACATATTTTTTGAATAAAAGGTGTTTTATTCTCTAGAGAATGGAAATTATGCACATAAGAGTGTGTGTGTGTGTGTGTGTGTGTGTGTGTGTGTGTGTGTGTGTGTGTGTGTGTGTGTGTGTGTGTGTGTGTGTGTGTGTGTGTGTGTGTGTGTGTGTGTGTGTGTGTGTGTGTGTGTGTGTGTGTGTGTGTGTGTGTGTGTGCGTGCATGTGTGTGTGTGTGTGTGTTTGTTTACATGTGACCTATTATTTGGTTCAACAAGAGAGATATGTAAGGTAAGATAATAAGTATAATTTGTATAGATTATATGTCATCTTCGTCATAATCACAATAATAATCATTATCCCATGATTCATCAAAATCATAATTTAATTCATTTGAATACGTAAATGTAGAATAAGTATCATCCACATTCTTATTAAGATAAATATAATGAGAATATTTTAAATTTTAACTATTATGCAATGTATCATCATATGTGGGTGTAATATAGGGCATTTATTCACTAGTTATTTTTGATATGCAAGCATGATTATCACTTTCCATTTTAGAACCAAGGGAAGGATACGTAACAACCATGTTTTATTTTTTGACATTATGACATATAGGATAAGATTTATAAACATGTGAATTATGTATTTTTTTAAAGATTCATTGCATTGAGATTTAAATGTGAAGGAGGGTGATAAACTAATTTCACCTACCTTAGTGTATACATTGTTAAAATGTGTAATATCATTTGTATTTATTTTTTCAAATGTAATTAAGAAGGTTAAAGAAGATGCATTGTTCCTATCTATTTTAATTGAAGAATGTAAAAGTGATTTTCCTGTAGTGCATTTATATTTATTTAATTTGAATAATGAAGTAGCAAAATTAATTGAAAAAATAGGATCACCTTGGAATAAAACACCACCAACAAGAGGTTATTTTGAAATTTTATTGTTAATTTTATTTTTAAGAGTTATATAGCATTAAAAATAAATAGAAGATGATGTATCTAATGTATCCTCACATTCATTTGTATTGTCATGCTCATAATAATCCTCATATCCATCATTATAACAAAAATCATCATCATTATAAATGAATTCATTATTATTCTATAATGTACTATCTTGAAAATTAGTCCATTCATTAATATAATAATGAGATAAATTCATGATTGCATCAAGTGGATGAAGGGTAGAAAACTTTTTAGATGACATCTTAAATTTGCCAAATAAGATAGGGTAAATAAGAAATAATCAACACACAAGAGGTAGAATGTAATCTAACATAAGTATGTGTACAATGTATGAATTTGTTGAACAAAGTTTGTAATATAAAATAGGATTATTTTTGAAACCCTAATTGATAATGTTTTGTGTTTATAAGGACCTAGTATGTGGATCTAGGGTTTTGATTTTATGGTTGTGTTAAAAGTATTTAAATTGAATAAACCAAATAAACCCCTGGTATAGGATTATTTAAATTAGTTTGATTAGACCAAAAATTAAGAAAATTAGTTTTTTCTAACCCTAATTTAATGTAATAAATTTAGAGAAGGTAAACCCTAAGGAAAATTAGGATTTTAAAGAAATATTGAAAGTAAGAGAATTTCACTAAATGTTTTATCCTTTTGATGGTTTTAATATGTAAATCCCAAGATAGAGTAAAGGACCAAGTATGTTGTTAATCTAGATTAAAATTGGAAATTATTGACTCTATGGAACATTCAAAAAATAGTAAGTATGAGGAGAGAAGGAATTTAACTAGATATACACTACATTTTCTGTGGATCAAGGTAATACAAATGACTAATCAAACATAGAGGAATATTTCATATTTAAAATGTTTTTTTAGATCTAGATTTGGATAATAGCACCCCCTTTAGGAAAATATCATAATATGGTGATATTATCTAATTCTGGTGTTAATGTCCTTTTTGTAGTGATTGTCTACAATGTTTAGAGAAGCTACAAGAGTTTATGGAGGTGATTTTATGTTGTATAGGGGACCATATATGCCACTATTTAAGTTGAATATTATTCAAAAACCTAATCAATACATACACACATTAAATAATAAATTAATAAAATGGAAAAGGAAGGGAAAAACAAGGTTGTGGGATGTTACGATAACATGGATTATAACCCCTATTGTCCTGGTCACTACCTACATTAACTCCAATTATATGGATCCTATATCACATGTAGTTCTCCCTTAGGTAACATGAACCACCAAATTACATGGTATGATATACTTAATTTCACCTAGGCCCTTTTTTGATCAAGCATGCAAATGTCTAGGTGTGAAAGCTGAGTATTATGTAGAGTATTTGAGCTATACTATTGGTTAATTTTATGTAAATAAGTGCCAAAAAATTAAGTGATAGATGTGAATTTACTTGTGAGGCTCTTTATATAGGAGGATTTTTTTTTAAAATAATACCTTATTTTTTGGTTGATAAGTCATTAAAAATATATAAAAAACATACGAGAAGGGTCATAAAGGGGTTATGACTCAAACACAGGTAAAAGGGCCATTTAGACACTAAATCCATAAGTAGACACTATCACCATGTGGCATTACTATCCTAAAAGTGGTGATAATGTCCTAAGGATCATAATAAATCAAAAATTAGGGATGACAAGGTAGGGCCCCCTAAGACTAGGAAAATGTGAATTGTGACTATTGGGAGTGTAAAAATTAGTCAAAATAGGAAATAATAAAGATCAAAATACTCAAGATGACCATGAAAAAAAGGACTATAACCATTGTTAAGACCCTTATGTGAAAGATAAATAGAAGGCATAGTACTTGTGGTTGTTTGACCAAATTTGGGTGTTTGAAAAATAAAAAACTACATATAAAATAATTGAAAAAGTAATTAATGATTCATAGAAATAGTAAGAAAACAATGAATTTTAACCTATCATCATTGGTCATAAATCATTATAGACATCTCAAGTGGTTTTAGCATAAGTATATAATGAAAATACATGTTTGAATTTTTCTAAGACTTTAGTATCACATATACATTATCAAATTTAGTTTCACATGTTGATTGGTATAATGCGTAATAATTATATCCATCTAGTTAGTCATATGATTCCATATTAATCAATATTTACAATTGTGAGGGAATAATTGGTTAATTTAATCATACACCTATTGGAATTCAATTTTATATCTTTAATGTATCACATAAATTAATATCCTCATAAATATATATTTGTTTATAAATAGTAATTAACATATCAATAATGGAATAACATGATTTCAAATTAAGTATGACAAGTTCATAACATCATCATATAGAAAAATTCCATTACACATTTCAGATCCATGATATAATAAAATATAATTAAAGCTCATATATATATATATATATATATATATATATATATAATCAAATGTTTAAAAATGATAATAAAAGTCCTCATTACATAATAAATAAGTCATTGAATATTATGGCCATGTTCACCTTGACCCTCTACATCAACATCCTCCTCTTCATCTCTAATCATGGGTGGCATCAATTAAGATACACCATTATCTTGATGTATTGATCTTGATATAAACCTAATACAACTCTTTCAATCCTCAATTATGGCCAATCTATATTGGAAGTTCACATGCTCTCACTAAAATCACACATATTTGTAAGAAGAAATTGTAAAAGATATGGAGTAGAAATTGGAAGATGCATTTATTGCCTCCCTAGTCAGGCCTTCAACCCATCACAATTAGACAAAAAGATCATGTATGATTCATAAATCAATCAAACAATGAGTCATGAAACCCCACTATGTTAGTAATTCAATATAACATACCTCTAAGTACTATGTCATTAGGTAAATTCCTCATCAACACTTATAATATAACATCAATTATCATTTTTCAGTAATCATCCACTATTAAAAACTAAAAATTTAAATAATTACTTAAAAATTAGTAAAACATGATAATATAATTAAAATATTTGAAAAATATATAGTTTTATACCTATATCCATGGGGAGTATTAGCTTGAGTAGTTGTCTTTCTATCCCCACCATTTCCACTCATACGAACATCAACATATTCCCCTCTATAACCCTCATCTTCCTCTAATAAAATGTGAAATACTATAGTTTGTATACTCTAGCCCCATCACTTTTTGTACTTTATGATATACCTAAAAACATTGTCATTAGCTATAACAATAGTAGGATCTACTTCTACCATCAAAATAAGTGCTAGCTCTACCACACTAGATTTGTCCCTCTGACTTGGATGTTTGCCACCTCTATGTATTCAATTCCAAGTGCATGGGTTTATATGAATTCTCTAACTAATATGGAAATTATAGTTAAAATTATTTTACTAAAACTAATCATACACTCCTCCTCACTAATCATGAAACCAATAAAATACATGAATCCCAAACATTGTATATCATCATTAAGCCACCCTAAAAAACATTGGTATGCCTTCTAAATGATATAATATTGTCTCAAATTATCAATAATTAAATAAAAATCTATTATAATCCTCTCGCTAGTGTGGTCACTACTCACCCTTCATTATGCACACATGTTCAAGTGGACCCACTCTCCATGAGGCATGCCTATGGGTCAACCAATGAATACTCTCATATGCCAAAAGTATCAATAAAGTGTCCAATCTTAAGTATTTAATGTTGTCATATTTTATTAACCTACAAAAATATCTATACAAATAATCCAACATAGTGTTCCCACAAGAATACATGGTCCTATGATCCTTGATATATTTAATATTAGAAAGCATCTGATATGATATTGACACACCATCTCCATTTATAGCTATAAAATAATATAATAATACAAACAAATTTTCCTACAATTACAAAACACATAATAACATAATATTCAACAACAATATAGTAAAATAAAAAGTAGTATAATGTGCTCCTTGAGCATGACCAGTCATATACTAACAAGCAATCTCTTTTAGGCCATACTCCTCTATAACATATACATCGTCTTTTGTCTTCTTCATATTTTATCTTAAATCCTCCAAATATCCTCTAATGACATGGTCATATCCCCTATAGGGAGCCAAAAATTACAATTTCCTACATCCCATCTCTTTACAAGGGTAATGAACATGTGCATATCATAGGGCATAAGGTATATAATTCCTAGATAGCCTAATATGGATTTCTCTATTATTTCCCCATGTACATCATTCAATTGAGATTTTTTTACAATACTCAAGATTTGATAATGTATAAACTCCTTAATGCACTTATCACCATATAATTACATATAAAAACTCTAGTTCCCTGATAAATACTAATAAAAATTAACTATGGTTATTAAAACATTTAAATATAAAATTAATTTTTCACTAAGAGGCCATTGGTACAAAAAATATCCTTGCATAAGAACGTTTTAAAAATGAAAAAGACATGTCTGATATAATATGGACACCTCCATCATATGAATGATTCCTATAGAAAATAGTGAAACTACTCTTTAAATGCCTAAAATATGATGAAATTATAAAAACAAAAAAAATGATAAAATAAGTTGAATAAACAAGATGTTAATAGCATGCTGGTTCAATGGATCATCCACTTGTAACACAATCTTTAATTTATTGAACTTAGTAAGGGTAATCTCACATCTAATAAAAACCATAGTAGTCACAGCTTAGGATTCAATATCAAATGAGTTAAAAATTAATTATTAATTTAAAAATCCAACTTATTTATATGCACCCATTTTGGTGTTATATAGTATGAATTTTTAAAATAAATTAATACACTGTAATATGGTACATGTGAAATCTTGAGACTTATATATAATTTTATTCTCCCGTTAGTTTCATTGTAAATTACATAAAGCACTCTTATACATGTTAATATTTTTATAATAATACAATTATGTACTAAAAATAATATATTCTATATGCCTATCTCCAAGGTATATTTATTACACTTAATCTTGCCTTAATCCTCAAGACTTTAACAAAATAAATGAATACATTATAATACAGATGAACATTTCATAGGTAAATATTATAAAGATTCATAAAACCTATAAATATGGTACTTTTTCACTTATTATATTTACTTACCCACTTAGGGTAATAAATATACTTAAATCTAAAATAAAAAAATTCTATATTAAAAAATTGATGTAATATCAAAATTCAAAAAATCTAAAAATAGCTTATCAATATCAAAAATTGATAACACACATTCGATAATCAATTAAATGGGCACTAATAAATTAATTTTTATGCATATAATGCTATGAATTTATAATCTACCAAGGATTACACATTGTTACACACACTTCTCAAATGATCACATTACTCTATGAGGACATGGGTTCTTGCATGAAATAACATAATTGACATGATGAAATTTATAATACAATACATTATATATCTATGTGTGTGTTCTAATATGAATTATACACAAACTTGATACTTATTATCAAAAGGTGGGCATATAATGGGACTCTTTAATGGACTCAGATCTATATACATATATTATATGACCTAGACTAGGGTAGATTCTAGATTTAATAATGAGGAAATTGTTAAATTACATAGATTATGTATCTCAAATGGGGGTAGATTGACTTAGATTACTATATGGGTGCAAATTATTTATGATTATCATATTTTTTACATACATTATAAGGTATATGCAACACATTCTCTAGGGTTATTATTCATAGTTCATAGATTATGTGATATTATTACATAGATTGCATGATTCAGATTACATACATTATATAGAGAGTGGAAATATATGAATCATATGTGAGGAATTATCTAGATCAAATGACTCATATTATATAGGTTTTTAGATTTTGATGATATATGTGTCATATCAAATACATTATCCAAGTAGTAGGATATTTTGGAATCGATTAAATAGATTATAAAGGTTTTATCATTATGGGGGACATATGAATGACATATGACCCACATTATATATAACTAATTAGTTTTAATTTTGAAAAACTTAATCAATTTTACTCACATACTCAGATTGAATCACAAAATCCATCTACAATCAATGATTAAGAAAAATTACTCAAACTCAGGCTCTCAAAAAGTTAGATAAATAGATTTACTCAAATTTATATTTGATCAAGGTACATGGTTCCATGTCCATTAAAAATGCTCCAAATATTTTTCAATTATATGGCCAAGAAGATAACAAGACTATAAGCACATTCTCCATTTGGACTAGGGCACTTGGACCCATGACATCTCCACTCTATTGACATGAGCATACTCCATGAGTGGAAAAATTCACACTCCCAGGTGTCGTAAAAAATATAAAACTATAAGGCCAAGGAAAATTCTAAGTTCAGGATATCTAATGTAGCATTTCACTCTTTGTATTATCTTAAACCATTATTTTTTATTCCATTTAAATAATAGATTAAATGGGATGCATTTTTATATATAAAAATTTGATATAAGTCTTTTTCAAATAATGATTTTATGTGTATTTACATATATAAAATGTTAATGGTGAATATGGAATTTATTAGTGCACTTATCATAGTCTTATGTCTTATATTATATAATACTTTATTGTGTAGTCTTTTATTTTACTTTGTTAATATTTCTTGACTTTATCATAAGGATTCCTAGTATTTTTATATTGTTCTTTACTATTCTATGGCTTTAGGATAGATCCAAAAATAAAATACGGGTCAAGTTTATATTTAGCAAATGTAACTATTGTATATTTCATAAAGTATCTTTCAAGTCTACGTAGGGTCACATTATCTGTTGCAGTGTTTTATATTTTATGTTTGGATCTTTTTTAGTCATAATTTACACATAAATAGTTCCCTTATTCAAAACTAATAACTCTCTCTATATAAATACCTTAGAATCATCTCAGGGATAAGCTCTTATTGATTAACAAAGAGGCATACATAGATAACCCATCCATCTATCTTAAAGTTATTCAAACTCTAG
The DNA here is from genome assembly GCA_037957365.1 of Torreya grandis. Taxonomy (NCBI): domain Eukaryota; kingdom Viridiplantae; phylum Streptophyta; class Pinopsida; order Cupressales; family Taxaceae; genus Torreya; species Torreya grandis. Next base: position 1,171,415 of record JARHVA010004079.1, on the reverse strand, counting down.
ATTATCAAAATGATATATCTATACATTCTTATCCTTAGACTTACCTTTACATGATTTTTCATACATATACATTAGTATAATAACTAAATATGTTTTGATCCATATTTATATTATTTTAAATGAATGTACTGTTTATTTATTTAACATGGATTAACTAAGGTTATAACCTAACCCAATAACTTAGTTTTCAAGGTGAAATCAAACTCAAAATCAAAAGTTAGGGTTTTGAAGTAAGGAGAAGGAAGAATATATATTAGTAAAATTATCAAATCCATTTAAATAGTTGGGATTTACTTATGGGCATAATAAAAATTATCAAAATTGTCATAGACTTGTGAAAATCTCCCAAATAGCCTAATATTCATTAGGTGGTTTTGACCTACTAAAAGCATTCAACAAGAATCAAACTTTAAATTCTTAGTTTTCACAATTTTATTCCTAATATGAGCCAACACAAATCCCCTACAAATATTATCTTATGATTGAGAAAAAAACACATAATTCCAAAAAAGCTAATTACCTAATTCTTTGTGTTTCTATAAATAGTAAAATAAATACTCTACTAGTTACATTCTAATTTATATTTGACTGTTACATCTTATGAAATATGAATATTCTATATTTTGGATTATTTAGATAATTTAAATCTAAAATGAGATAAATAAAAGAGATACCTAATAAATCTAAATATTACATACAAAAAACAAACTCATGAAACAACAACCCTAGTTTTGAATGGGTGGAGAGTATAAATAAATTTATATGAGTGGTTTAAATCCATTATATAAATGATGAATAACTAGCATATTATAGTGATACAAAAACAATTATCCACATAAGGGAGATGAATAAAATTTTAAGGTGTCAAAAATGTAGAGAAAAAATACTTTCAAAAAGACACATAAAAATATCTCAAGGATGTAAAAAAAGAATAATTATTGCAACTATATCATTATAGGTGATAGTAAATCATGTGTATGGAACCCAAAAGTTGAGGAAACCATAAAATTATCCAAAAAAATTGGATATGATTTAACATTTTAGGGTTTTACAAATGTAATTCTTATGTCTGGTTAAAAGGCTAAGATGCCTAAATCAGTTAAATAAATTACAATAACTAATCCACTAATTTTTTATTATTTTTACATTGTTTGAATTTTTATAAATAGCAAAAAATAGGGATAAATAGAGACTTAGTTGAAAAATTATTGTCACAAATGATCTAGGTTCTAACATTTGAGATTTGAGTAATAGTCTATGTTACCAATAGGATTTTGGTATTCATCTATTCACTAGATAGTAGCACCTAGCTTGGATAGTAGCACCATCTATTTTTAGTGTCCTCAATGTGTCTCTATTGTGCCCTTTGTGAAATTGTTCCTATTTTTAGGAAGTACCTACACTTTTGTCTATATGTTCTATTCATATGTGACTAAAACCTATCATGCTATATTGTACCTAGAAATATTGATTTGATGTGCAAACCATAGTTATCTTTAAAAGAAATGATATGAGAAATAATTGTGTGATAGTAGGAGGGACTTAAAATTCTCAACACCCCACTATGTAGAGAGTTTATAGTATACCAATACTCTAAGGAGGGATCAAGCCTATTTTACTTCTCCTACCTAGTGAATGATATATGTGAAACTGAATGCTAGAATGAGAGTGGTGTTGGATGCCTTGAATGTGACTAACATTTGAAATGATTTAAAACTAGACTTATGGTTGATGTAGATGGTAGTATGAAAAAAGTGAGGAATAATAGGATAAGGTAACTTAATTTTTCACAACTTTTTCTTTGATTTAAATATATTTTACATCTATTTTCCCTTTTGTGAATATAAGTGGATTAGATTTATATTTATAGGGTTATGTTTTTTTTATAGATAAGAAAATGAGCTTATGTTGACCTTAGGATGGGTACACATTGAAAAAAGTATCTGTTAGGAAGTGTTTGGGCTAAGGACAATAGTACTTAGTTAGGGACACTAGCACCATATGGTTGTAGTGTACCAAATGTGGTTATAATTTCCACTTGGTAGACTATCAAGCATGTTGGGTTGGAATCTAGGAAGATAATCTTGGGACTATGCTATGACTAGTTGTAGGTGACTATGGTACACTGAAAGGCTATAAATGTAAGTTTAATGATAAAAAATAGGTTTATGCCTAGCCTAGGCATATTTTTACTTAAATGACACTCTTAGCATCCAATTACAAATTCTAGGTTATTACATTTGCCACCATCCCCTTATTTTAGTAATACAAAAAATCAAAATGAATAATATAAATGAAAAGGAAGTGTACTTAGACTTACCTTAGAAGTGAATAAAATATAGATAAAATGAATAATATAAAGGAAAATAAGCATACCTAGACTTACCTTAGAAGTTAATATCATGTATCTAAGTTTGAATATGCGAATCTAGGTTTGTGTCTGTGTAACATGATCCAAAGAAATGTCTTGTAGTGAAACATGAAAAAATTAGTCCTTACTTAAGAGATAATCAAAAGCAATAGACTATACTAAAATGAAATGATTAAGTAAAAAAAGAGGAAAGGAAAAAATACACCTCATTGGGTATACAGACTAATACATGAACTTGGTGATAACATAAGTGTGTGAATACCCATAGTGATCATATCATTGAATAACATGAACTAATTTAAAGGATTTCTCAATCGTAATATGGGTTGCTTAAGATCTCAATCTAGTTTTGACTCCATCTTTTCCCACCCTTGCTTGGTAGGTCCACATCTCTATGAATATCTTGCATAAGATTGTATGTGTGTCAAACACTCTCATGTAGGTGGATCAAGAACTTAAGTAGGCCATGAATCCAACATTACCCCCTATGTTAAGTATATTCATATGTAATTATAATTCACAAAGTGATTAAATTATCTTTTTTAATAATCTAACTATGTATTGAACTTTTTGGCCATTCAAGTATATTAGGTAGCTTTGAGCCACTCAAGAATGCCAACCACTATAGTGTAGTAAAGCATGAATTTGGTGAAAACTTATAATATGATATAAAGTGTATATAGTGTATATAATGACATGTATTTTTCCATTCAATTTTATCAACCTATATGTATCTGAGTTTATGGAACTATGTGGCACACACATGCCATCAATCTGGTATCTGAGTATATTAAATTTGAATAAAGTATGTAGTAGCTAAATTGTGTAACTAATATGAATTTATGAGTGATCATTTCATGCATGACACTCCCAAATCTAAGTAAGTGGTATGAATTTGAACTAAAATGAATGAATCTAAGATAAATCTAAACATAACTACCAAGCTTGTGACTATATATGTGTAATTTTGTAACCTACCTAGTATACTATTCTAAATTATCTAAACTATCATAAATCTAGATATTCTATTTAGTAGCACCATGTGGCACTAGTGTCCTAATCTAGGTGCTAAAGACTACATGTCCTAATTTTTATGTGATCGATATTGAATGTTGAGTCTATATTCTATTATGTGTCTGTTCTAAGTCTGATATTTGAAACTGAATCTATGTGGTGAAATGTATCTATGAAAATTAAAATAATATCCTAATCTCTATGAAAACCCTTATAAATGTCCCCTCTTTTGAGTGTGGTTATGAAATATATGTAACAACTTATATCTAAATAATTCTCTATAAAATGTGTTAGTTAGAACTTGTGCATGATATTCTTATATAATGCAAAACATAACATCAAAATGTTAATTAATATGAGTATAAGTAGATAATGTAAGATGCATGCTGTAATATACCACTATAAAAGGTTTTCAAGATAGATGTAATCCATGTGTATAGAAAAAATATGATTAACTACCTAAAGGGATGGGGCATGATATCCATCATGTCTCCCAATTAAGAAGGGTAGATGCATGAGGTCCCTAGATAGACGATAGTTTATATACATATATCACTTACACTAATCCATGTTTATACATTGATACATGATAATTAGTTGGTGTAAATATACCCAATGGGTAGATGATAAATGGTCTAGATCAATATAGTATAATTGAGTTCTATCTAGAATCTTCAAACACACAATAAGAATAAGTGAAGCATGTGTGTATGATAAAACTTACTATAGTAGGATATATAGAAATATGCAATATCTAGAAAGTAGTATAAATGTAAACATGCCAATACATACAATCTATAAAATTTTGTATTTTAAAAACATTTGATTGTTTTCATATATTTAAATTTTATATTATTTTTGTGTTTACTAAGTATAAGCTATGTACAAGAAAATGGAAATGAACTATGTACAAGGAGTAAGGAAGAGAAGGAAGTGCTTAAAAGGGTAGGAACTATACTAAATTATGAATCTCATGGGATACTCACCATCACCATGAACTATGATGAAGAGTAGAACAATGATCATGTGTGCAGTGTGAAAGGGTAACTATGAACCCATCATCTAAAGTGTTATATAATCTAAACTTGAAGTTGCTTAAGTAGTGATGATATGATGTAATGCTAGTTACTATGATGCCCTGTGAACTGTAGGGATGTTAGGGACCCATATAGTATATGTAGAAGATATAGGTGATGTATGTGTTCTATGATGAAAACCCCTAAACCCCAATATAATTGATCTTGGAATAAAATAAGTAGAGGAAGGTCCTCCATAATCTGTAACATACCTTTTATTCAATGGTCTCTCTAGTAATGATATTCAAGGGAGAGTATGTGTACATTTAGACACTATTTAAGTAGACCTGGCCTACTCTAAGGACTCTAATAAAAACTATGATGTATGAATAGGAGCTGTACTCTCTATTATAACTAATAATCATGTGATATCTAGTAATAGAACTAGAACTATAACTACTATCATTGCTGGAAGTTTGATTGGAAGTTGTGTTAGAATTATCACATCCTAATTTATCTCTAAGATAAATAACCTATTTGATCCATGGATTATTATTGTTGATTAGTTTATTAAATAATATTTTATTCATATTGATGACATATGTTGATTATTGGATAATTTGTGTTGCTTAATTTACATGATTAGTTTGCTATGAGTTAATAGATGTAGAAGATATAGGTGATGTATGTGTTCTATGATGAAAACCCCTAAACCCCAATATAACTTATCTTGGCATAAACTGAGTAGAGGAATGTCCTCTATAATCTATAGGATATGTTTTATTCAATGGTATCTCTATTAATGGTATTCAAGGGAGAGTATGTTCAAATGTAGACATTATATATGTAGACCTGGCTTACTCTGAGGAATATAATACAAACTATGATGTATGCATAATATTTTTACTCTATATTGTAACTAATAATCATGTGATATCTAGTAATGGAACTAGAACTATAACTACTATTGTTACTGGAAGTTTGATTGGAAGTTGTGTTGGAATTATCACATCCCAATTTATATCTAAGCTAAATAACCTATTTTATCCATGGATTATTATGGTTTATTATTTTATTAAATAATATTTGATTTATATTGATGTCATATGTTGATTATTGGATAATTTGTGTTGCTTAATTTACATGATTAGTTTGCTATGAGTTATAAATAATTTTACATTTAGTATAGTGTGATTATGTTTGATTCTTATACTACATTATTTTGTGGATGTATTGATGTTTTAGGCTATCTTCATTATCATAGGTGGATGTAGGATGAATTATTACATCATATCATGACCAAGTGAGAGCATCATCAAATAGGGTGGTTAGATGGAGACATTAGGGGATAATAGAGAATGAATTCAAAAACATTTACACACACCACATTTGTATTTGATTATTTAATAGATAGTTATAGTATGCTTTATTTTATGTTTAAATTAGTGTTTTGTTCTTTCATGATTTCATTAAATTTATTTTATATTAATTATCATGTTGTTTATTTGGGTGATTTTGATAATTTAGTGATCATGCATAACTTATCTTATTTGATGTAATTATTTAGTTAAATGAGTGAAATTATATATGTCGTGCTTACCTTATTACCTTATTTAGAATGGTTGTTGTTAGTGGGATAATATGCATATAGGGTGCCATATTAACATAACAACATGTTAGTAGTCTATAGGGTGCCATCACAATATAAAAACATGTCATCCATTTACTTGGTCAACATACACATGATACATAGTCAACAACTGTATTTCATTTTGAATAGATTGCATGGATTTGGGGTTTTATAACTAAGGAAGCCTATAATGAGGTTATATTTGTTGAATATTCCAAATGAAATCTATTGTATCCATGTGCCTAGGATCAAGAAAGTGAATTATGTATATATAGAAGCTACAAAGAGTTACGAATGGTTAAACATTGAAGAATTGATTCTGGACCATGTACGAGAGATTTTTGTATAAGTGCTATGTAATGAGTTAATACCTATGTAATAATTATAAAATTTATATGATTATGTTATTAATCTTGTTTTGGAATATTTCCATAGACTTTTTTATTTTCTATGATAAGGTTTCACTATATATAAATATTTTCTAGGCATGTGAATATTTGAATTATATAATAATTGATGAATCTATATTGTTAAATAACAAGGAATTCATATAAGAATCATACTAGTTCAAATATCTATGGTTTTGGTAATTTTAATATAGGTCCTTAGGAATATATGCTTCTACTAATTAATATCTCATTACCTCTCTCATATTTATCCTCATAATTAGCAAGTTTTGGGAAACAAGGAACCTCTAACAATGGTGGGGTGAGTATGGAACTAGTATGGGTTGATAAAGAAATGATATGATCTAGTGCTTACCAAGTCAGGTGGATTTGAAAGAATGGTGGGATCAAAAAATATCTAAGTTTACATAGAAATAGGTGAAATGGATATGGGGAATTGAAAAGGAAAAAAGATTCATTTGTATGGTAATGTACATAAAATATTATAGTGTGATTTTTTGATCCTGCTTGCTACTAGGCTAGCGAGATTAGAATATTTTTATTTCCAAACCAAATATACATCTAAAATTTAATGGAATAATGATCTAATTGAATAATTATATATCTTTGAGTTTTTTTGGACCTGTGTGATCGATCACTAGATAAAAACCACTATAGAGGGATATATAACAAAATTTGTAATTAATGGTTATATTGCTTTTGAAGTTGCATAAGACATATTTGTATGGGGGACTAGAGGAAAATTTATGCAACAAATTCTAATTATTATCAAGATGTTGGTCATTAAAAAATCTATAGTGCCCTACCCATTGATGATGGAGAAGTTTTTAGGGTGATATGGGGATATGTGTGGTCAGGATGTGAGATGGTGTGGAGTTAATTAGGAAAGTTGGCTAATAGAAACTAGATGAGGAGATTAGATGAAAGGGACTAGAAGAAGGTTATGGATATAGAGTGAAAACTATGATAGTAAAAAAGGTGGAATATATCAATGACTTCATGAGTTATTATGAGTAGAGGAAGAGGTAGAAGTAAGAGTAGAGGTCAAATAACTATCAGAGATTTAAAGGAGGAAGAATGAGTTGATGAAAGGATAAGATAGAAAAGATTTTATGAGTGAGAAGGACTTGGGATTAGTGAGACTTAAGAGTAATTAAAGAAGTAGGTAAAGGATGATGATAAATGAAAAATCATAAATAAAGGTAGTTTGATAGATGATAGTAGATTATAGTCGCTCAAGGGGACATCTTTTATCTTTGTAAGAGATTTTCTTAAATTTAGAGGAATGATAAACCATAGGCACAATACTCAATTAAATTTACACATAAGGGGAATCAAACAAAGAGATTTTTTACCCCCTCAACATACATCCCTCAAGCCCATATTTTATATACATATTCCTTTTTACATTCAGCCATAGAGATTTGAAAGTCAGAGAGAGAGTAAGAAATTGAAAAATCAAGAAGTATCAAAGAATTAGTAGATTCCAATTTCTAAAGAACCACACAAGGATTCACAAAATCGTAGAAGAGTTATTTAAGAGAGGTAGTGACTAATTTGATTGACCCCTTGTTTATTAAATAGATTGTTGATTGGGTTTCACATATTCAAATTTTCACTAAGGAGAATAAAACATGAATAGACACCATTATGGAGACCAAAGATGAGTCAAAGGTAATTTCATCACTTGAGAAATATCCATCCCCTCTATGATCTCAAGAATATTTTCTATTTTTTCAAGCTTTCCCATTTTTGACAAATACACTAGTACTTAGAGATAGTCTTACTGGGGTTAAAATACCATCACCATAGACACTACCTATGATCACTCCTCCTCAAGTGATAGCACTACTTCTGACATGAATAAGTTCTTGGATATCAACTCAAAAAATAATAGTTTTATTATCATCCTTTCGAGGAGTGTAGATAAGGCTTCCTTTACTATTGACCATAGGTAATATGGTTTTACATCCAAGAGCATTTATCACATTGGTACCCTATGATGGAATTATGGATCCAAAATAATACTTACTTACATGTGACATGAAATGGTAGGCTAAATGCATTATATATGAAAATATTAAGAATTATGAGCTTATTGGTGACCTTTTTTAGAAGAGAATTAGAGTTCATGTTCTACAAATAGTGAAGAATAACAAGTTTTGATGATGTGAAAAAATGGTTGGCTATAGAGTTCAAGGTTAATAAAAGTATGAGAAAAAACATACAAGACCTCAAAGAAATAAATTAATGTCCAAGGTAAACTATTCATGATTATGACCATTAATATTTTTATGTGGTTAACAATGTTGAATTTGAACTGGAAGATAAAGATAAGGATACTTGGTTTATTGAAGGATTATGGCCAAGGAGCTTATTTGTGATAGAGAAAATTGAGTTTACTAATAAATTAAAAACTAGAATAGCTACAGTACAAGTAGAACAAATATAATATTATTATATTCTAATAGAGAGTAAAACATAATTAGAAAGCACACTTCAAGCTATTTTTTAAATGTTAGAGGCTCCACAAAATACTATTGAGAAATATAGAATTGATCTTTGGTGTATTGAGTATGGCAAGGAAGGCCACCATAGGAATGAATGCCCAAAAGTACATACAGAGTTTTATGAAATCTATCATATAGTGGGGAACTCAACAACTCATTTTTACTTAATAAAATAGTATGTAAGAAACTTGTATAGTATGTATTATAAATTATGCAAATCTACTAATCATGAAGATAAGGATTGTAAGGATCTATAATAATTAAAGGAAGACATTACTAATAATGTCTTCCTAGTATTTGCATAATAAACTTTAGTGACATCACAAGCTATTATGAGAGTAGAAACCACTCCTACCAGTGTATCATAGGCTACATTATCATGGGCTTAAAATGTATAACCATTTCAACCATAAGGATTAGCAGGTGGAGTTCAAGCTGTGTAACTACTACATTATGCTTATCAATCTACCTAGAATCCTACACTTCCTCAAACACAATAAGTCAACTAGGCTCAGTATATAAATCAACCCCAATATGGTGGTTATGATAATTAATAATACCATCATGGGTGGAATGTACCATAACCCAAAATAAAATTTAGGGTGCAATAGGAAGATGGTTGGGGATATCAAGGGAATAGAGGTGGATTCAAAGGTGAATACTATGGTGGTGTGTAATGAGGATGTGGTAATGGTCTTAGATTCCTTATTAGGTTTTATCTATGTATGGATCATAATCATGTATAATGGAACTACCCCACAAATCCATAATGACAAGACTATTGTGTGTACTACCAACTATATGAACATCATGATACTTATGATTACCCTTTTCTAGAAACACAACACATAGATCGAGATATTCAGAATGTAAATTTAATTGGTTTTAAGCCCAAATACAATGCATTTATGCAACCACTAACAATAATGTAGTACACATAGCAAGGATTACCTCCTTTAGAGATGCCAATAGATTTTGGCATATATAAATCTAAATTGGATACCTATCTAAAACTAGTAAAGGAGAAGGGACTCATGAAGGAATATATGAAAATTTTACAAAATATTAAATAACAAGTTTTAGTTGTAGTATATGAATCTACACTTCATGAATAGATATATGGGTAGATTATGCAAATCATGAAATAAGAGGGGGTTGTAAAAATAATGACCAAATAGATGAAATTATTTAATACTCAGAGAAATTAAGATATATTATAGAATATCACTAATATCTAGCACAATATGACCAAATGTGCATAGAAGGGAAAGGAAACACCTAAGAAGGTTGTTTGGTATGTTACTAAAAATAAGCCATGGGATGTTGATTCTAGGTTTGATATAGAGATAATAGGGTATGAGATACCAAATTCTATGTTTGAATTTGGGATCATTGTGAATATGATCCCATGATCTACTTGGGAGGCAATTGATATACCATATTTGAGTTATAATCTGAAACCCTTAGTTTGGTGGACTATAGTAGGATAGATCCCATAGGACAATTAGAAGATGTGGTGATTAAATTCACTAAGTTTTCTCTTCATGGTGATTTTGAATTAATATATTTAAAGATAGATGAAATGCACTACCTAAATTTGATAAGGAAAAATGGGCCTATGATGGATAGATTACCATCAACAGAGTAAAAAATCAAATAGAGTCACACCAAGATGACCATATAATCATCATCCCTCTTAATAGAGATGCCAAATCATACATAATTCATAGGGTACCTAATTCTCCCTATGTTTTAAAAGGTAATAGCTAGATGAAAATTGTAATATAGAGTGTACCTAATATACAACACAATATACCAGTGAACTAGTATATCTCTCTTTCAAAAGATCCAATAGCTACCAAATTATGTGATAAGTGTTCTTTAAAATCTTTTAACATTTCCATAGAATAATAAGATGAAATACAATCTCTATCTATTCACTCACCTACACAGTCTGATATCAAGATGTTATATCAAGTTGGTTCTATGGAGAATGACTACATTGAACCTACTCTTGAAGGTATACTTCCATGGGATCGATATTCTTATATCAATGGTGATTCTGATAGTTAAATGCTCAATTCAGATTGAAATGATCCTTAATTTAAACCCTTACACATGGTTTATGTGATTGATTGATAAATTCCTTAGTAATTTGCCACTAAAGACACTGGTGACTTTATAGTGTGGTTATAAATGCATATACTATAGGAAAAAAAAAGGGTCAGCTCTCTCAATTATGCATTGGAAGGAGTTATAGCTAATTGATGGGAATTAAATCATAGTAGTAGTAGTAGTAGTAATAGTGGTAGTAGTAGTAGTAGTAGTAAAACATGGGTAGAAGTGTATGAATTGCTTATCACACAGTTTCAATTACTTGAGGAAGTGAAAAAAGAATGGCACATGTTTAGTAGTACATTGAAGTATGGATGGCTTAATTAATCAATTCAAAGTATTGGCCACATTGTTTTATCTATGCATTAGGGGTTTTTCCTACCACTTGGTAAATTCACTAAGAATGTCATAGAGAGACACATCACTAGATTTGGTTACAGAATGATTTTACTCAAAATTTTATATTTTAATGTGACAATACACTTGTGAGTAGTGCATTAAAAAAAATTAAAACATTTATATGCCATGGATGAGTGGAAGATCTATGCAATGACCATGATTTGTAGCTAGAATACATAGAGGCTCATGAACTTATTAATGATGTCACCATGAAAGTTAAGCACATTTAACAAGATGCCCAAGATCTCATTGACATTGTGACTATGGAAACCCTATGTAGAAGAAAATCAAAGATTGAAATTCATCCTTGTCATCACATTCAATAAGATTCTAATGATGACCTTGATTTGGCTAGTAAAGATTCTGTGTAGATTTTTTTGAGCCTAAACTAGACTATGAAATATTACTAAAACCTTTAGATGAAGAAGCTGAAGAAGACTAATTATGATAGATATAATTTTGAGAACAAGAGGGTGAGTGATCTATATAATAGTCCATTCTAGAGGAAGAATTCCAAGTATATCAAGAACCCATAAAGGAACAAATTGTAAACATTGGGTTTAAAACAACCCAAAAATTGGCACATGTTGGTGACTATTGGGAACAACATGACATTTTGGAAGCATTGACACTTTTCCACGATTATGCAAATGTGTTTCCAACTACTTTTTTAAAAGGCAAAGGGGTAGATCCTTCTCTAGGGGAAATACCAATAGAACTCAAGGAAAGTGCATGGCCTATTAAGAAGAGGCCATATTGTCTAAATCCTAACACGAAGATGAAAGTTAAAGCTGAATTAGATCATATGCAAAATGTAGGAATAATATTTCTTATGGGAAAAGTTGACTAGTCAAGTCCTATGGTCATACAACCAAAGAAAATAGGAAAGATTTGTATCTATAGAGACTATTAAATATAAATGATGCCAATGTTAATAATCCCTTTCTAATTCCATTTATGAATGAAGTATTGGAAGTTGTAGTTAGACATGAGGTGTAATCCTTCACTAACCTATTTAGAAGGTATCATGAGACACCCATCATAGTTAAGGATAGAAATAAGATGTCATTTGCTATAAAATTATGGTTATTTACATATAAGGTAATTCCACTTGGTCTAAAGAATGCACCTACAATTTTCTCTAGGGCCATATTAACTACATTCAAGGACTTTATTCATGATTTTTTGGAGGTATATTTTGATGATTAGGCAATGTTTTCATTGTTTTGAGAACATTTATCAAAATTAAGACTCATGTTGGAAAGAGTTAGTGTGCTCAGGATTTTGCTTAGCTTAAAAAAATATTTGTTTTCACATCATTTGGTGTTCTTTTAGGCTATGTAGTGTCTAGTAAGGGAATCTTGGTAGACCAAGTAAATATTATAGTGATAATGAGTATGCCACCACCAAATTCCTTAATAGAAGTGTGATCCTTTTCAGGACACATGGGTTATTAATGTAAATTCATAAAAAGGTATGAATCTATTTCAACTCCAATGGAGAAATTTTTATGAAAGGTGTTCCTTTTGCCTAGACAAAAGATTTCTAAATAACTTTCATAGATCTATAATCTCAATTGGTTACTGCATCAATCCTTATTTTTCCTAACTGGGGTAAATATTTCCATGTACATGTGGATGCATCAATCACCATAGTTGGTATAGTACTTGTGCATCTAGGGGAAGGAAGCTTAGACCATCCAATCCATTTTGCAAGCTAAAAATTGACTATGATTGAGAAGAACTATACCAAAATTGAAAGGGAAGCTCTAGAGATTGTAATTTCCCTAAAAAAATTTATATGTTATTTGTTGGATACCCCATTTCAATTATTTTTAGATCATCAAGCTTTGTGATATATGGTAAATAAGCCATTGTAGGGTGGAAGGATATACCATTGGTTAACACTTTTTTAGGATATTCATTCTAGAATCAATGTTAAACTAGCATGGGAAAATGTTGGCCATGATCATCTTAGTAGATTGCATAATGGTCAGGATCCAAAGGATATCCTAGATGAGTCTCTTGATGCTCATTTATTTAGAGTTTTTTTAATTCTTTAATAATGGTAGAAATTACATAGTTTTTGGAGTAGGGGACATTAAATACACATTACACTGAAAAAAGAAAAGAAGAAACTCTTGACCAAGGCACTTCATTTTAGCATTATAAATGGATTTATTTATCATATGGGGAAAGATGAGGTGTTTTGATGAGTAGCACTAGAGCATGAATGTCATCAAGTCCTAGAAGAGGTACATTAGGGCATTGTAGGTAGACATTTTGTAGGGGAAGCTACTATAAGGAAAACATTAAAAAGTGGTATTTGGTGGCCACATATTTTTTAGGATGCATAAAAGGTTACCAAATAGTGTGATGTCTACCAACATATGGATAGATGCACTAAAAAGGATGAGATGCCTCTTCATCCCATATTAGCACAATAATTGTTTGATCAGTGGGGAATTCATTTTATTGGACCTATTAATCTATCAAGTAAATGAAGTAATGTTAGATACATAATCAATAAAACTAATTATTTTACTAAATGGGTAGAGTCTATTTCTACATCAAGCTGTAGAGCTAAAGACACAACCAAGTTTTTCTATGAGAACATCATTACTTAGTATGGGTGCCCATTCTAATTTATAAGTGATCAAGGTACATATTTTTTTAATAAGACCATCAAGATACTAATATAATAATTTATGACTTCCCATCATAAAATCATATCATATCAGCCAAAACCAAATAGGAAAGTAGAGGCTATGAACAAAGTGCTTGGGTATATTCTTATAAAGGTTTGTGATGTTAAGAACGATGATTGGGAAGAATAAATTCATATAGTAATCTAGGCTTGCTACACTGATTTTAATCATGCATCAATGTTTACTCCATTCTAGTTGGTTTATGGGATGGAAGTTGTTATGCCTATGGATTATGTTGTGCCTAACCTATGATTTGATTATACAATGCTTCTCGATGATGTAAAATCACTTATAAATCAATTATTGGACCTCAACATCATGAATGAATGTAAGCATATATTTATGTGGGCCCAAAAAATCAACAAAATCAGTCAAAAGTTATGGCACAACAAGAATCTCCACATGAAATATTTCTATTATGAGAAATTATTTTGTTAGATGATAAACAATTATGTGCATTTCTTGAAAAATGCACCATTTAATGGAAAGGTCCGTATGTTATTCATGAGATTTTGAAAAGTAGGAATGTGATCATGTGAGATTTAGAAGGTAATGTTTTTATTAAAAAGGTTAATAGATATATACTTAAATTCTACCACCATTAGATCAACAATATAGTAAGAAAGTACTATTTCACACATCTAGCATAGTTAATAAAATTTCATTCATGCAAGTTATTTGAAGTTTGGTTTGAATTTTTTGTGTCACATGTTTTAGTAACTTGATTATTAAGAGAAAACATGAACAATTCTAATTTTGTAAAAATAGAAGATAGGCATGGTCTATCTAGACTAACACATGTTGGCTATCAAATTCATTACAGGTGGGCATGCTTCTAAGTGACATCCTCGATGAAAGATAAGTGTGGGTCATCTATTAAGTCTAGGAACCATACCTGAATAAGATATATGGTTATGATTATGAATAATTTTTGATAAAAGAGGAGTTATGACCAAAGCATGCAAGCAAGTGGTTATAACATCACTATCAGAGTTTTACCTCACAATCAAGATCACCTATCAAATATATATAGTCATATGGTGACATGTCTTATCAGACATTATTTTATAGCCAAATTAATGCCACATTAACCACATTAAATGTCACATACCTCATGTTAAACTATATTATTGTGTATTAAATAATGGGGGTATGGCATTAATTCAAATTTGGAGATAGTTTGCACAAATGAGGGATTTTAGGATCCCAAATATTAAATGTGCAAGATTGAAGGGCTAGATGAACCAGAATGTGTATAAATAATTCATTTCATGGCATTATAGACCACTAAATATTATTAATTGAGCTCTATAATTATGATTTTAGATTTACTTTCTAAGCATTGTGCACTTCCAATTTTTCTTAGTTAGTAATCATGGCCACCTCTCCTAGTGCTACTAAGTTTGAGCATAACTTCAAAAAGAGACTCGCCACTTTGAAGGAATATTTTGGGATACGAGTCTCACTAAAAGAGATAAATATTTCTAATCCTCATGGTATTTTTATGTGTAGCATGAATAAAATAGATTATTCATACTGAATGGCCTGGTACCTCATTTAGCTAGCTTAGATACCAAGTGCCTCATATCATTACCCACTCTTGGGGATTCATCTATAATAATGAAATTGTTATTGACATAATATAACCAACATTAGATTCATTTTTTTAAAGATGTAATAGTGTACTTTTCCATGGTAGCAATGGCTTTTGTATTCAAGATGCCTACTTGAAGTAAATCCATCATGGACTATAAGTTTAAAATTCCACTAATCTCTACTAAAATCAAAACCACCATAATTAGAGAAAATCATGGTATTTTTTTGGTGACTTTACTTGATGAACCAGTGCAAGTATTAGTTGAATGTATTTATAAATGGTTCTGGTGGAATACTAAGGCCTTAACTAAGGCTAATAAGGCTGTGGTCAACATCATAAATCAAATAATATATCGTAGAGAAGAGTTCAATTGGCCAAAATTCCTTCTTGTGGAATTGGAACAAAACACTAAAGTATTGGTAATTATAAATCACACCTTCCATTACTAAATTTTGGTATTTTTCCTCATCTTCACTCAATGTAAATTATTAGTCATGTAATTTCACCCAAACATTGACTATTGGTTTGATGAACAAGTTGCCAATTTGGTCACTTCTACAAATCACTATAAGAATTAAGTCCTTTTGTTTGATAATTAGTAAAATGAGCTCATTAAAATGGTCACTATAAATCCATGGATCCCACTAAATGTAATGAAATGCTTGGGCCCACATGTTGTGGTTTAACACCTTCTAGAGGGGACATCTATTCAGATCCATAATCTCTTGCCAATGACTACCATGCCATTGGGGTTCTTCTTAGACATGTCTAATTCATAGTAGGATGTGGCATTATAGAAATCCTAGGTTGTATAATAGTCTACCCCTCTTCAATTTATTACTCTTAAAGTAACATCTCCAAGCTTAGCTACTACATTAGAGGATCTACCACAACATAAAAAGGGTAAATAGCAAACTAATTATAGCCCACCTTCACTACCATAATGTAAAATGAGGAGCCCAGATTCCTAGTACAATGATCCTCATGTCCTGAAGATCATGTCTTAGTGTGATTGCCCTAAGTTTCAGACTAACGTAGCTAAATTATACTACCTAATGCTTGAATTCATGGTGGGTAAATTATATGGGGATGAGAATGAAAAATAATTTTATTTTGGAAGGATATGTAGACTATGAAGATTCACAATAAGTTACCACCAAAGTTATGGATTTCCCTTATGTGTTGTATAACATCCATTAAAGTGAACCCCTTGGGTGAAGCAATAAGGATTCAATAGGCTCAAATGAACCCTGTACATGGTATTTTCTTTGGTTTTTCACCTTTGTCACAACCCCTAGATGTCCTACTATAAAGTTGACCTGAGTATACACTAAGGTGTAAGTGGTCCACACCCAGGTTTCACAAGGTGAAGGAAAACCCTGAGGACTTAAACATTTCTAAAATGGATGTGCCTAGATATATAATAGGCACATTCCAACCTTTGATGCCATATATTTATTGGATTGAGGTGACATTTTCACAAGTGGCTACATAGGATGTTTCTTAGGGTTGATTGAGGAAGGGCTTAGTGTCATGATCCGAGATTTAGATGTCTGCACATTCCTTCTCATTCTCATAATTTGATGAACCACCTTCTAATACTAAATAATTCATACCTAATTCTTTAAATGAGGATGAGAAGCAAGTTGATTGATAAGAATCTAACCATGTTGCTACCCAATGATGATACCAAGAGGAAAATAAAAGGGCTAAGGTTGAAGTTGCATAGAAGATGTAGGATGCACATGCATGAGTTCAAGCTCCTACCACTCAAAATGCTTCAGATGCAACTACCATGTTGCAAGTTTCTCTAATCACCAACCATCAAGTTATGGATGATGAATCCCCTCAATAAGATATTATGGAGATAGCATGATAATTTAGTGGTTAGACTAAGTAGGAAGCTTAGTGACTATAAATAAAAGATATCATAGTTGAGCCTAAGGAAGCTAAAGGCATTATTATAGATGTTGCTTCTCAATCCAACCCACAAGCTTCTCAACTATCCATTTTATTTGTGAATCAACCATAGTTGGCTACTAGTGAGACTCCATTTTCCCCGCCATATAATGGACTTCTATTCAAATGTATTTGGATGGTTCATCACATAGTGCAACATAATTGATTATGTACCCCTCACCTACTTCCACCAGTTTGTCCTTGATGTCCATGTTAGATGTGACTATACCACCATCTCAAAAAATTATGTTTTTGGTGGTACTTAATCCTCTTCATCATGTAATGATCACTATTTTATACACTTATTTAGATAGCACATTGATCTTAATACATCTTTCTCTTCATGTTACATAGATATCACTGAGTAAATAAATTAAAGGTGTGGTTGCATTCTAAGAATCCTTATCATAGCAGGCTCAATATTCGGTCCAAAAAAGTTTCACGACTGGATGTTGAGAATGCTATGGTATGGCACACCCTTCATCATGAATGTGATAATTTATAGACTACTTACCTATACTTTATTCAGTGGGTCATTATGGATCCTAGCCAGTCCTTTATAGATTGCCTTCCTATAATTCTTAATCAATTCATCTAGGACTAGTAGTGCAAGAAATTACATACACAATATGCTTAGTAAGGCTTATCAATCATAGTTTAGACTATATAACTATGTGAATTACTTATCAAGTATCAAATTTAACTTAGTATGAATATACAATAAGTTAAGCAAATTACTTATAATTTGTTGGATTGGTGACAATAACTTCAATGTGTTTGGACTGGTTTATATCCCAATTTTTCTACCATCTAAAATTCTTTAATATAGTTTTTGAACCCACAAGATACCCCTCAATCTATGGATGTTGCATTAAATGACTCAATCAATGCATGAGATGTAGTTACTAATCAGCTAGTAGAGTGGTAAACTTAGGTGAATTTTAATACATTTATTGTAGTTCAAGGGAATATATATGCGGACCATCTTACCTTTATTTTTAGGTGATAGTTATGATAAGGTTGAGACCACCAAGGTTACTTCTAATTCATTTGATGTTGTTTATTTACAACATTTTTTGTATGCTCAAACTCCCTTATGTGCATTGGTTCAGGTGGAACAAGAAGATTTATTGGATTTGTAAACTTATAAGAAGGACTTGGCTACATTTGATGCCTCCATTACTCTAATGGTTAATGATCTTATTTTTGTTTCCCCTAGTCAAAATTTGGTGGTTCTATGGAAAAAGAAGAATAAGGCCACCTCTTCAGTTGTAAAGTATTCCACTATTCCTCTCCCATCCTCTACTTAGTCTTAGGTGTTCTTTAGGTTAAGTTATTTGGCCTATTTTTTTCTCTCTATTATTTTGGTTTATATAGATAAGATTGGTTAAAAACCCAGAAAGACATCTATTTGATCTTAGTAGCTTAATAAAAACCCAAAAGGGTGGTAAGCTAACCTATAATTTTCTTTATTCAAAATAGGTGATGTTAAATTTTTCTCCTTTCAAGTTGTTTTTCTTCTGCATTATCTCAAGACAAGACAACTAATAAATTCTAGGAAAGTGTTACTGAGATAGTATGCATACAAGGTGACATCATAACATAATGACATGTCATCAGTCTATAGGGTGCCATCATAGTATAAAGACATGTCATCCATCTACTTGGTCAGTATACATGAGATACTTAGTCAGCAACTATATTTCATTTTGAATTGATTACATAGGTTTGGGGTTTTTTAACTAGGGAAGTTGATAATGAGGTTATATTAATTGAAGATTCCAAATTTAGTATGTTGTAAGCATGTGCCTAAGATAGAGAAAGTGCATTATGTGTATAGGGAAGTTGAGAAGAGTTGTGAAGGTTTAGACATTGAAGAATTAATTTTGCACCATGTACACGATATTTTTTTAATAATTTCTATGTAATGAGTTAATCCTTGTGTAATAATTATCAATTTCTATGATTTTATTATTAAAATTGTTCTTGAATATCTATGTAGAATTTTATATTAGTTGTGATAAGGTTACACTATATATAAATATTTTTTAGGCATGTGGCTATTTAAATTATATAATAATTGATGAATCTATATTCTTGAATAGAAAGGAATTCATATGAGAATCACACTAGTCTGAATATTTATAGTTATTATAATTCTAGTGTAGGTCCTTCATAATATGCACTTCTACCAATTAATAGCATGTTACCTCTCCCATAATTATCCTTGTAATTAGTAAGTTATGGGAAACTAGGAATCTCTAATAACAATTGTATGGTATAAAACTTTTATGTATGTAGGCGTTAAAAAGGTATATACATATTCCATTGTTATTGATTTAAATGATATAGCTAATAATAATTAAATATTATTTTAACAATATATTTATATATGTTTATTCTAATGTCGAGAGATAAATAACATTGTTTAAAATGTCATTATAAAAGATTAAATGTATTCAAAAATCATATGTTATGATGTGTTTTATGATTGACATGGTAATGTAAACTATGTTATTTGAATACATTGTCATACATTTAAATTATAAATTATTTGAATGGTCAACTTTACATGGAAGGTTGAATCAACTCTGTTGATGGACATTGTATGACATGGCCTGAAGGTTAGATTGTTGTTTATTTATTTGAAAATTGATGAGGATGCAACTTAATTCAAAAGGCATTAAAATATTTTAAGGATTATATTATGATTATATTAATCAATGGAAAGGAAGTTTTGAGTGATTAGGGTTACTAACCACTCATTTACTTTGAGCTAAGCATCATTTGGAAAAATCATGGAGTTTTTGTTGGGTATTTTCATGGTGGTGAATGGAAAAATATAAAGAGATATATTGAGATATTTTTTCATGCATTTATCAATTAGTTGAAGTTGTCATTAATCATGTGGAGGAGGATGATGGCAAAAGGATAATAAGAAGAGGAAGGGGGTTATAAATGACACACAGATCATGATATAGAAAAAAGAGGAGACAAAAGGAGAAGAAGGTGGTGAACAAGTAAAAGAAGAAAGACTTTTGTTTAGATTTATTTAGAATACATATATTTATGAGGTCAATTTTGTAATTAAATTATTGTGTGTAAATTCAATGGGTTTTCAAATTTGGTAACTGGGTTTCATTTTTGGAATCTTAGAATAATTGGGTTATATGTGGAGCCCTGTGGAAGGCTCAGCCTCGAGAAAACCCCACATTAGATTTAGGGTAAGTTGAGGGTTTTTGGATAAATCTATATAATTACCATGACTGTATAAGATTCTATGAAATCTTGTCTAAAATTCCTTTCTTAGATTAAAAAACCATGTTCATATTAGGACTTTATACTTGCTAGATATATACTTTATGGCTCAAGTTTATATATTTGAATTGGTTTTTATATATTCATTTTGGGTAATTGTAATATGGATTGTAAATTTGGAAAAATTATGGGTTCAACTCTATATACACCTATTCTATACTTTAGATATAAATAATAAATTTAATTATATAAAAGTGGGTTTATGAATATATATACAAATCTATATATATATTGGTAAACCCAATGCAACACACACACACACACACACACACACACACACACACACACACACACACACACACACACACACACACACACACACACACACACACACACACACACACACACACACACACACACACACACACACACACACACACACACACACATGTATAGATGTATACCTATAACTTGTTTTGTAAGGTTATAATGTGTGACTCTATAAATATACATTTATATATAACCATACATTTTGAAACTACCAGGATTTAATAGATGAGAATATATAATGCATTATAAATTTATTTGTATATGTAAGTTGGAGGTTTTAATTTCTCTTGGATTACATTGGTTTTATTATAAAATGAATATGTGTGTGTTTGTGTGTGTGTGTGTGTGTGTGTGTGTGTGTGTGTGTGTGTGTGTGTGTGTGTGTGTGTGTGTGTGTGTGTGTGTGTGTGTGTGTGTGTGTGTGTGTGTGTGTGTGTGTGTGTGTGTGTGTGTGTGTGTGTGTGTGTGTGTGTGTGTGTGTGTGTAGTAAGTATAAATCTATAATATTGACTATATAATAAACCCATGCATTATGCAAACTTGTTTATATACAAAAATTGGGGAACTTTTGGTTTAGTCTTATTAAATATCAAGGAGGAGTGATGCTAAAATGATTGTAGATGTATACTCAGCCTTATGTTGGGTTATATACCTGATTTTATTAAATCAATTTTTAAAAATTGATATAGTTGAGTTAATTTTTAAACTATTTTCATAATATAATATATCATGTATAAATTTTGATGGGAATACATATTATGTCATTTGGATTTGTATTTAATTATAAAAGACTCTAGATTAGTCAATAGAAGGATTGGTACATGGGTTAAACTATACAATTACATAGTGTATTTGTTAAAACTATGTTATGTTATTGGAACCAATGTGCAATAGAATCAATTGTGTGTTTTTATATGCTCATTGTAATCAATTTAAAAGATAAATTTAAATAAAATTATATTGTCTGTTGGGTTGAATAGTTTGATAGATAAATGAATATATGTGTATGATGATAGTATTATATATGTTTATTTATTAAAGGATAATGGTAATACTCAATTTAGAGAATAATACTAATGGGGTTTTTTGTTTATAAGATAAATATATCCTTAGTGTATATAGTATAAAATAAGAAGAAATACAATGGATGTCATCTTAGTAGTATAATGAATAAAAATGAAGTATTTGTATCGTATTACACTTGTATGAAAGAACACACACACACACACACACACACACACACACACACACACACACACACACACACAAATGGTTTATTTTATATGACTATTCATTGAGAATCAAAATGAGAAATAAATACACACACATAACAAAATCTAATTCAAACATATTATTATGTTATTTATGTAAACTCTTAAAAACATTAATTTTAATTCTTTATATTTAAAAATTAAAATATAAACAATCATAAACTACACATTATTATGATATTAAATCTTATATACATAACACAACTATATACTTAAAATAATTTATATACTAAATGAATGTATGTAATATTTATATACTTAAAATAATTTTAATTTTTTAAAGAGAAATATTTTTATGAACTTATTAGTTTTTAATATTATTATCTATTTTTACCAAATATCACATTCATGATCGTAACTAAGTAGTGGATTGATCCCAATAGCTTAATTAGTTCCATCAATGCAAGATGAGGTGTAATACGATCAAGTGGTGTGTATTAATTTGGTTGATTCTAGAGATCATTTTATATTAAAATTTTTTGGCCAAAGTAATGTTTGATAAACATTATCATTTCATATGTTGAAATAGTTTTCATATTTGTGTGATATCATATTAGAATATATTAATTTATGGTACACATTATGTATTAGACATATTTAACTCATGCATTCTAGTTCATTACTCTAGATTCTTGCACCATCATTATCTACCCATCTATTAAGGGAGGGCCATCCCCTTATTTAGGAGATAGTGTGGGGGATCTATGGTCAATGGTTGGTGTGGAAAATTGATTGGATGATTCTCTCCTTCCAAAATGGATTACTATAATTGAAATTATGCTAAAGAATACAAATTTATACTTGAGACATGGAGACTTTTGATTCATGGACACTCTGCTTAGAAAAGCCTTTTATCATGTTTTATCATTTGAGATATTTTTATGTATTGATAAAAATTATAAAATTTGAACATTTTAATTTTATATAAGTGGTTGTAATGTTATATCAATAGTGGCTGAATTTTTACTATTTCATTTATGTTGATCTATAGTATTTATTATTCTTTCAGTATTGATTATGATTTTTATATCTATTCATGGTGATCCTTAACTATGTGTATTAGTTATAACATTTATGGTTAACTAATTCAACACATTTAGTTCAAGATCACTATTTAGGTTTTGCATGTTGAAATCTATATGTTGAATATGTGTATTTTTTTTAAATATTAAAATATTACATTAAAACCCAATGGGGTTGTTAAATTGTGGTATCAAAGTTGAGGCTCAAACTCCAAGACTTAAAGTGTTCACTAATAAAAAACTATTATCTAAATAAATAGGAATAAAAATGGTGTGTGATAGACAAGTAGGTGAGGGTACTTATAATATTAAATAACTTATTGATCCAAATGAATTTATCATTGAGAAAACTATGAAGTTAGACCAAATCCTCACAACCATGTAAGAAACTAAAGACTGAATCATGGCCCTGTAAGAGGAAGTACATGGCCATGAAGAGGAGAATTTTTAAAAATAATATGAAGATAATCTTAACAACCATGAACATCTCTAAGAGTAGAGTCATGGGGAGGTGCCATAGGATGTGAGAGATAGAGTAGATGTAGAGTTAACATGTGACATGAAATAGGTGAATCCACCAAAATTAAATGGAACACTATTGGGGGATTGAGTTGAATAGTGGCTAATAGAAATAGACAATTATTTCAAGATTTAGAATTATTTTAAAGTCATGAAAGTAGTCTAGGGATCTTATCAGTTTGGTAGTGAAATAATAACTTGGTGGGAAAACAAGAATCTTGAGATAAACATTGACTCAACCACAATAACTTGGGAACAATTTTTGGTCCATTATTTAGGTCATGATGGCTTCCACAACTATAATTTTACCAAAATCATATGGATTTTTAGAGTCTTAAGTAATATTATTTGTTAGTTAATGAATACTGGGAGAAATTCACTAAGAATCATAAGTGTGTAAACTTTAAAATCAACAAATTTATCATGTGAATGAAAACCCAAATAAGTTTTGAAGTAGACATGCATGGTCCATCTACCATGAATCAAGTGTTCAAGAAGATAATAAAGCAAAAATAAATACTAAAATTTCTCACCCAAGTTAGAGATAAGTTGAAAAAGAAATTTCCAAGTTCTAACCCAACTTTCGAAAAGAATTGGAAGCATAGAAGCAAAGATTCCAAGGGTTGGTTCAAGAATCAAAATGAGAAGTTCAATAATGGTTAAGAGGATAGGAATCTTGGTAATGGTTTTAAGAGTGGTTTTAAGGGAAACCAACAATCTAATAGGAAATCACTAGTTAGAGGTTGCTTCATTTATATCGGTGACCGTTTTTATTGAGAATGTACCCAGGACAAATTGAATAACAAGGGTTTAGCTTCTCATCAAGGTATGTTTTAGTAGTGGATTTATGGAGTTATTTCCAATTAATAAGTTTAGTATCAAGCTTCACCCATTTAACTATCAGGTATTTTATTCAATCCTCTAGTTTTTATTTTAACTGATATAGGAGCTATAGAATGTTTCATTTCTCCTACAATGCTTTGTAAATTATTTAGAAAGGCTAGATTTATGAAAAATGTATGGTTAGTAGAATATGGGAATGAGGTAAAGGTCAATGTTAAAAAGTGTTTATTCTAAGTAGATATTAAGTTGGTTGAGTCTATTATAGTAGTAGATCTTTATGCAGCACAATTAGGATCATATGATGTTATCTTAGGATTCAATTATCTTTCAAAGCATAAATCCATGGTTAAATATATTTTGAAGAAGGTTGAGTGCCAAGATGATGTCATAAATCATACACAACATCAGGGTGAGATAAGGGAGTTGAAGGTAAGGTAAATTTATGGAATTTAACTCAAGAAATCTCAAAGGAAGAGATAATTGGAATTTATCATTAAGATAAATGAGATTTAATAATTTAAGGAACCATCTATCAAATATTATCCTTTTCTAAGAAACTTACATGATGTGTTTCTAGAAGAATTACCAAGATTTCCACCTAAGTACAACTTTGATTTATGAATTAATATCATACTTAGATTTGAACTTCAATCTAAGGCCCCATACAAAATAACAACCATTGTATTTTTTGAGTTAAAGGCATAATTCTCTAATATTTTTTGTTGAAAGGTTTGATTCTACTAAGTGTGTCATAATGGGGTGCTCCATATTTTTTAATTAGAAGGATCTTACTCTTCACCTATGTATAGACAACAAGATGATAAATATATCAATGATCAAGAACAAATATCTATTTCCATGAATTGTTGATCTCTTTGATAAAATGTGATGGGACATAGTATTTTCCAATATTGATCTTCGATTAGAGTATCACAAATTGAGGGTTCATGAAGATGATATCTTGAAAACAACATTAAAGACTTGATATGGGCACTATGAATTCACAATGTTACCATTTGGATTGATAAATACCCAAGAAAAATTTATGAATCTTATGAATAGTGTGTTCAAATATTATTTTCATCATTTTATGCTAGTATTTCTTGATAACATGATAATTTATTATAAGGATGAGGAGGAACACTTACAACATCTTAAACTAGTTTTCTAATGTTTACAAAAGCATATATTATATGGCAAGTTGTCTAAATGTGATTTTTTTCAAAATAAAGTTTAGTATCTACTACATATTATCTTTGGGATGGTATTAAAGTATATCTAGCATGAGGTAAGAAATTTTATGGGATTAGTGGGTTATTAAGAGAAATTCATTCAAAAAATTTATAATATAGCTAATCCAATTACCTCTTTTTAGTGGAAGAATCAAATTTTCATTTGGTCAAATAAGTGTGAGGTATCCTTTTAAGAAATGAAAATGAGGCTTACTTAAGCACAAGTGGTAAGAGTTCTTGATACTAATGGTCAATTCTCAATGATCAATGATTCATCTTTAGATGGACATAGAGGAGTTCTTATGAAGGATGGTTCAATGGTAGCTAATGAGTTTAGGAAATTAAATACATATGAGGTGAATCATTTTCCATAATGACCTATAAATTACATTAATGGTTCATATTTTGCAAGTTTCAAAGCACTATCTATTTCAAAAACCATTTGATCTCAATATTGATAACTTGGGACTCAAGTACATCTTCACCCAACTTAATTTGAATGATTATCAAAGGTGATGGTAAGAGTATTTGTCTAATTATTATTTTGACATATATTATATAAAAGGAAAGGAGAAAATAGTAGATGATGCTCTAGTCAGTGTGAGGAACATAACAATTATGGTTACTATTAGGAGTACTTTCAGGGATCAAGCAATTAAATTCTTTCTAATAAATGAATTCTATAATCAGGTTAAGAAATCATCTGAGAATACTCAAAATACTAGGCATAATGAATTCATAATAGATAATTATGGTCTTTTACGGTATAATAATATTATGTATGCACATGATAGAGAGAATCTAAGGAGCACAATGCTAAGGGAATTATAAAATACCTCATATTCAAGACATCTAAGAGTAATCAAGCTCATTACTGATCTTATACCACTATATTTTTAGAAAGAAATCAAGATATATACAACATATTTTTTGTCTCATTATCTAAAATGTCAATGTGTGAAATTGAAACATATGCACCTAGATGGATTTATCAGAGTTGTTGCCAGGGTCTGAATAATGCAAATGTAATGGTCAAGTGATCACATGAGACGAAGCTAGTGAACACCAAAAAGAAGCTAAAGCAAAGTGAAATCACTGAAAGAGATAATTTGCAAAAGACAAATAGGAGCAAAACCCAATATTTGATTAACTTAAGATGGCCAAAGTGAAGAATACATATAGGAGATCACGTAAGTAACTCCTCCACAAAAGGTGGTCAAAGCACCCCAAGAATAGACTGTAACTCCTCCATGAAAGGTGGTGACAAGGTGCTAAGAATAGATAAGTAACTCCCATGCCTAGAATAGTTGGTTAAAAGAGTTACTTATGGCATTCTTATGACACCTATGACACATCTATGACACACATCTCCACATAAGCTAGCCTATCCCATGAATGTAGGAAAACTCCATGTATGCACAAATATATAATACTCCCTAATTAAATAATAGGGAAAAATAAAAACCTACACTAACACCCCCCATAAGCACAACTTAGGTGGGCAGTGTGGAAATATAAAATGGGTCCCAACAACTACGCCTAAAGAGGTACCCATGTACAAATGTAATCTCCCATAAGATAGAGAAAAGGAGAAAACCTATAGGAAAAAACTCCCCCCCCCAAAAAAAAAGAGACATAAAATAAATGAAGAGGCTAGTGCCCCCCTAAAGATGATGCTACTATAGATGTGGACCGCACCCCAAAAAGAGATCATAGATGAATGAAATTGCTCTCAGTGAAAGGTTTGGTGAAGATGTCTGTAACCTGCTCTAAAGACAGGAAAAATATCAAGTCAAGGACCTGACTATGAATAAGCTCCTGAATGAAATGCATGTGAATCTGTATGTGCTTGGTCTAGTGGTGCTGAACCAGATTCCTAAAAATCTAAATGGCACTCTAGTTATCACAATAAATGATGTTGGGTAGGAATGCCAAACTCAAAAATTATCCCTTAAAGCCAAATAGCCTTAGTAGCTACATTAACAACTCGCTTGTACTCTGCCTCTGTGGATGATATAACAATAGCATTTTTCTTCTTACTAGACCAATTGATAAGACCAAAACCTAGAGAGAAACTGTAACCAAAAGTGGACTTGCGAGTCTATGAATCATCAGCTTAGTCTAAATTTGTATACCCAATCAAGTCAGCCTCTATTCCAAATCTGTAATGAATCCCATATCTATGTGAACCCTGTATGTAATTCAAGATTGTCTTAGCTACTTTCCAATGTAGCTCATGAGGTTCCTGTGTAAATCTAGAGACAAGTCCCACTACATATGATATGTTAGGCCTATTATGAGTTAAGTAGATGAGACTGCCAATAATTTATCGATACCAAGTGGCATCAACTAATGGTGAAGAACAGTCAGCCTCAAGCTTGACTCCTGATAGAAAGGGAGTTAGAGATGGCTTACAATCAGCCATGTGAAACCAAGACAATAAATCAAGAGTATACTTAGGTTGTGTAAGAGAAATCCCTGAATCTGACTATGAGATCTCGATGCCAAGGAAGTATTGCAACAAACCTAAGTCTATCATGTCAAATCTATCGTAGAGAGATGCCTTCACCACTATAATATTTGATGAAGAACTCTCGGTGATCAAAAGGTCATCAACATATAAAACCAAAATTAGGAGAGAATCATCCTGTTGTAAGAAGTAGACATTGGGGTCAGAATGGCACCTAGTGAAACCCACTTTGAGAAGGAAGGAATCCATCTTGGCATACCAAGCCTGAGGGGCCTGTTTGAGGCCATAGATAGATTTCTTAAGTCTACATACTAAGGAAGAATCTTGAATAAATCCTAGCAGCTGCTCCATGTAGATCTCCTCCTCTAGGTTTCTGTGAAGAAAGGCACTCTTCACATCCATCTAGTGCACATCCCAACCATCTGATGTGGTAATAGCCAAGGTGAGTCAGATAGAAGTCATCTTTTAAATGGGTGAAAAGGTCTCTGAGTAGTCAATGCCTTCCACTTGTGAGAAACCCTTAGTGACAAATCACACCTTGTACTTATCAACTGACCCATTTGTTAAAAACTTGGTTTGATATATCCACATACATCAAACCATCTTCCTTCCCTTAGGAAGTGAAGTCAAGTCCCAAGTGTGATTTTTGATTATGGAAGAATACTCTTCCTCCATGGCACTATCCCACTCAGGTACTCTTGACGCCTATCAAAAAGTTTGTGGATTTGAAATTGAGGCAAGGAAGGCATGTGGATCTCTCTAAAAATCCCCCCTAATACGTCTATCATCTACGGGATCTGCTACCCAAGTGCCATCACTCTCAAGTGTCTGTCTGGCCCAAAGTGGCCCAAAAGTGGGTGAGTCAGGTGCTAAATCCTCATCCTCTAACTGACTAGACGTGGATGACTCTGCATCACTATCCTCACTATCTAAACTTAAAGAAGAAGAAGATGTCTCTGGCTCAGGAACCTACTATGGCTAATCTAAATTTGAGGAATCATCATGAAGAAGTAAATCTGATGAGAGAAAAGAAGTGTTAAGTGTTGAGTCTCTAGGACTCTCTTGAAAGTGGACACTTCTCTCAATGAACAACTCATGATTTCCTAGATCTAGAAGGTGATACCCCTTAACACCATCCAAATATCCTATAAAGATGTAAGGCTTGGACTAATGTTCCATAGCTTTATGTTTCTTCTTCAGCATGTAGGCCATGGCTAGGGATCCAAAAACCCTAAGGTGCTCAACATCAGGTTTCCTTTTATGCCAGGCTTCAAAGGGTGTTATCCCTTTTAAAGCTTTGTGAGGAACCCTATTTTGAATGTAACAAGCATAATTTATGGCTTTGGACTAGTACTATGGTGCTAAGGATTTAGAGTGAATCATATAGCTACCCATCTCTTTTAAGAACCTATTTTTGCATTCTACAACCCCATTCTATGAAGGACTATAAGTGACTATGTGCTACAAATCAATCCCCTATGTGGTGTAAAAATACTCAAACCTATTATTGACATACTCCCCTCAATTATCAGTTCGAAGAACCTTGATGTATTTCTCACTATGTTTCTCAACAAGAGCCTTGAAGTCTAGAAAAATTTCAAACACTTTAGACTTTTGTTTGAGAAAATATATCCAAGTGTACCTAGAGAAATCATCAATGCAAGTGAGGATGTACTTGGCCCTTGTGAAAGATGGTTTGAAAAGGGTCCTAATACATCACTATGGACAAAATCCAAAGGTTGTGAATCCTTCCAAGCTTTGCCTTTGTCAAATTTTTCTTTGGGATGCTTCCCAAGGGAGCACCCCTCGCAAAGTCCTTTTGAGAATTGGACACGAGGCAAGCCAATGACCATGTCATGTTTGTAAAGTTTCTTAAGGTAGTGGTAGTTAAGGTGGCCAAACTGCTCATGCCATAATTTGCTAACTCCATCTGAATGAGTCAGCAATGCTGCTAGAGAAGAATCAAGTGTAAAATGTGAGAAGGTGTATAACCTTACTTGGTGATCTACCCTAGCCACTGCCACTATAGTATCACTATGAAACTCCTTGATAGCCACTGAATCTGGTGAAAACTCAACTCTCATGCCCTGACCAATGTGAGTGATTTGGTACACTGTTAGGAGATTGGTTGAAAGAGAAGGAACACTTAGAACATTATTGAATGTTCTTCCTTCCATTTCAACTGACCCTCTCCCTGTAATGGAAACTAATGTGTCATCACCCAAACTAATTGAAGTCATGCTAAAAGGCTCTAAATATGAAAACTCAACTAGGGAAGAGCCCATGTGGTGAGAAGCACCTGAGTCAATGACCCATGAATATGTAGAATCTATTTTAGCTACAAGTGCCTTGCCCTTTTCTTTCTCCTTACCCTTGCCTTTTGCCTTAGTAGAATCTTGGGTAGATGAATTCTGCTTGATGGACTCAGGAATACCTATGTTGTGCTTCTCTAGAAGATGAGTTTGGAGATCTATTTGTTTCTTCATGCATTTGTGTTCATCATGCCCTATCTTATTACAATAGGCACACTTAACCTTCTCCTTCTTAGGTTTAGCATTGGAGGAGGAAGATTCAGTGTTGTTTTTGGCAGGATTGTTGTTTTCTTTCTTCTTCTCCTAGTCCTTATTCTTTTTCTTCTTCTCCTTTGTTGAAGTCTTATCCTTACCATTTATAGCTATCAAATCTTGGAGCTGAGTAGACTTCATTGTGCCCATTTGAATTAGTTTATCTTGATCCCTAGTCAAGTCGGTAATGATTAAATCTAAAGAAGGCATTTTCCATGTAGTTCCAAGGGCACTTTTTGTGGCATGGAAAGTGGAGACAAAGACTGAATAGCTTGGACCTAACTTTGCAAGAATAGAAAGGATGAGTTGATCATCTTTATTATCTATCCCACATTCTTTCAATTAAAATCTAAGGGCCTTAAACTTAGTGAAGAAGTCCTATAAGGTGTCAAAGTTGCTAGGACTTAGACTTATGAGTTCATTTTCGACCTCATGACCTCTCATCTCATCAAGCTTCCCAATTAAGGTTTATAGGGTGTCCCATATGTCTTTGGGAGTATTTGAGGTTTATAAATGGAAGAGAAGTTTTAGAGACATGGACAAGCTCAGTAATCCATAGGCTTCATCACTATTGTTGTACCACTTGACCTTTTCAACATCAGTGTTGGGTTCTACTTTAGTACCCATGGTGATCCTATACAACCCTTTACTTCTAAGAATTATTGAGATTTTAACCTTCCATTCATGATATTTGAAGGGTGTTAGGAGTTTAAGTTGAAAATAATCCATTTTAAGCTGAATTTAGGTGAACTTGTGTTGATTGCAAGTTGTGAAATTATGCAGAAAGGAGAATGAAAGCAAAGATTGCAAGTGTTGAAAAGCCATCACACCCCCACAAAATGTTGAGCCACCCAAATATGAAAGTGCATGATCAAAATATGTTGGGCTCAACTGAGAATGCATCTTAGAGCAATTAGTGCAAGACTTTAAGCAAACAAGACTTTGGACTCAGCCAAAAATGTGTCCAGAGAGACCCAATTTTTTTTTTTTCAATTTATAAAGTAGTGAATTTTTGAAAATTATCTAGCCTAAGTTTTGGAGAATTGAAAACTAAGCACTTTTTCAAAAGATAGAACTCAAATCTGAGCTACCATTTACAAGATTTTAAAGTTTTAATTTCTCATAAACTAGTAATTTTACCCAAAAAATAGCACTAAAACATTAAAAAATGCCTATTTTTAGAGAGAAAGTGGCCTTCCAACCAATTTTTGGACTTGGCACAGAGTGAGAAATACAAAGGAGGTCTTTTTGAGGGGGAATTGGCCTCCTGCCGATTCGGGCCTCACCCTTCGTCTTCGACAGGGGAAAACTCAAGGTTTAATTAAAACCCCCCAAATTCCCAAAACTTAAAATTGTTCCTAAAAATTCATTTCTTACTCAATTTGACTGAAATAAATTTTGAATAATCAAATTTCAATTGAGAATTTAAGAAAAAAGACATATTTACCAATCAAACTATCTGTTGAGGGCCCACACGAGGCACCAAAGGGAAAAAGTGCACCATTTTCAAAAAGACAGTAGTTTGGACTATTTTCATTGATTTTCACTTGCTATTTGACTGCTCCAAAGGTTTAGGACCAAGGATTAGGTGTATAAAGAGCAGGTTTATTTAATAAAATTCCCAATGCCCTTTTTCTACTATTCAGCAGTGAAGGTGAAACATCAACATGAAATGCCAAAGCTTGGAGGAGAGTGTGACTGCGTAGGTGTATAGACCGTATGGTCCACACCAGTCTTCAAGGTAGATTCCAAACCTCAACTTCACACTTCAAGATTAGTTTCACACCATACATTCAACACTAGCATTCAAAAAAATATCCAAATGCCTAGGTTAAGGAGATAAGTGCCAAAGTGGAAGAGATGAATTTTTAGGAGACACCAGGCCATATGGCTCATGCAACCTTCAAGAAAACTTAAGAGGTTCTCCACATGTTAGACACCAACACACTAGTTTTTCACTGCGAGCTTTCTAATAACATAAATGACATTCTAAGAAAACTTGTAGATTATTTACACGTAGGTATGCTCATATACTTCACATAGAGAATGAGTCAAAACTACAGATCTACATCAAGGCTTATATGCCAGTACAAAAATAATGCATGCAAATAATAAAATCAAAGATCCTTTGTAAGCAAAAAACTCAAGATTTTAGAATAAACTAATAACATAACTAGACACATGATTACCAGGGTGGCTCTAATACCATATCAGATTTGTTTCCAGGGTTTGAATAATGCAAATGCAATGGTCAAGTGATCACATGAGATGAAGCTGGTGCACACCAAAAAGAAGATAAAGCAAAGTGAAATCACTGAAAGAGATAATTTGCAAAAGACAAATATGATCAAAACCCAATATTTGATTAACTTAAGATGGCCAAAGTGAAGAATACATATAGGAGAGCATGTAACTCCTCCATAAAAGGTGGTCAAAGCACCCCAAGAATATATTGTAACTCCATGAAAGGTGGTGACAAGGTGCTAAGAATAGAGAAGTAACTCCCATACCTAGAATAACCAGTCAAAGGAGTTACTTATGACATTCTTATGACACCTATGACACATCTATGACACACATCTCCACATAAGCTATCATATCCCATGAATGTAGAAGAACTCCATGTATGCACAAATATATAATATTCCCTAATTAAATAATAGGGAAAAATAAAAACCTACACTAACAAGATTATTGTATGCACATGACATAAAAAAATGGAAGTGGTAGGTGATTAGTATATATTTTGTCTAAGGTTTACCATTATAATGGAATAGGAATAACATGATATTGGTAGTAGTTGATAAACTAACAAAGGTATCTCACTTCGGATTGAGCAACCTAACTGATGATGCACCTATGCTTGTGAAGATATTAATGAAGTGTATTGATTGCATGGTCTTATAAATAATATCATTTCTTATCATGATCTAAAGATGAATCTTATGTTTTGGTTTACTCTAAAATCAACTTTGAGTACTCAAATTAACTTTACTACTACATATCACCAACAAATTGATAGATGGATAGATTAAGTTAATCAAGTTTTAGAAGATCGCATTTGTATGCATTACATGGATCAATAATAATAGTCAAAAGTATATATTCTATTTGTTAAGTTTTTTTTACAATAACTCATACCATTTAGAATTATATATGGTTCCCTTTAAAGCATTGTATAGAAAGAGGTGTAGAAAACTAGTTAATTGGGATAGGTTATAAGATAGGGTAGTCTTTAACCCTAAGATGTTTTCAAAAATGAAAGATAAAGTTAGGATAATTAGGTAAAGGTTGGTTGAGTAAAATGATAAAAACAAAATTTATGTTGATCTGAAGAGAACAACTAGGTAGTTTTTTGTTGGTGATATTATATCTATAGGTTAATCCTTAGAAAATCTTGATTAAATTCGAGAAATTAACAAAACTTTCACTGAGATATGTTGGACCCTTCAATGTTTTGAAAGTGTTTAATCCTATAACATATAATATTGTATTTACACTATCTCTATCTCTTTTACATAATGTCTTCCATGTGTCTTATCTTAAAAAGTATATTTTTATCCTTCACACGTATCATATTATAATTCTCTATAGGTTCTAGAACCTAGGGTGGTCATGGTAAAACTAATCAGAGTAATTGTCAGTTGTAAACTATGTTTATGTAATAGAGAAGTGTCAAAGTAAAAGGTCCTATGAGACCAATATTTTGAGGATAGTACTAATTGATAAGACTATGATGAGTTTGAAAGGCTACTTACATAATTTTTTTCTTGATTTTATATTACATATTATATTGTTTTCTACTAAACAATGTTATAAAATTCATGATTTATGCCTGAATAAATGTCATCGGGGTGATGACCAAGTTAATGGGGGAAGGATGTCACATCTTAAATTGTCTATACTATAAATAACCTATTTGATCCATATATTATTATGTTTGATTATTTGATTAACTAATATTTGATTAAGCTTGATGATATATGTTGATTATGGGACAATTTATGTTGTTTAATTTACATGATTTGTTTGCTATGAGTTAGTCGTATTTCTACATTCAGTATATTATGATCATGTTTGATTATTATACTAAATTATTGTATGAATATAATTAAGTTTTAGGATAACTTCCCTCATTTTGATGATGTGGATGCAAGACAGATTCTTCGCTCATATTGTGATGGAGGGAGAGCATCGTCAGTGAGGGTGGTTGGATGGAGACATTGGGGGATGACAAAAAATGAGTCTAGAAATCATTTCACAAACCACATTTGTATTTGATGATTTTATTTTTTGATAGATATTTATGTTATTATTTGTTTCAAGTTTAAATTATTATTGTGTTCTTTTATGATTTCATTAAATTTAGTTGTTATTAATGATCATGTTGTTTGTTTGGTTGATTTTGCTAATTTAGTTATCATGCATAGCTTATCTTATTTAAAGTAACTTTTTGGTTGAATTAGTGAAACTATATATGTTATTATTACCTTATTTTAAATATCTATGTAGTATACAATTTTGATGTTATGTAGGCATTAAAGAGGTATAGACTGTGATCTTAGGAATTTGATGATGGAGGGGAGGTTAGATCAAGTGTTAGTTTCCATTAAAACAAATGAAATTAAAAACACACTAAAAAATAATAACACTTCCATGCTTAGATAATGTGGGGAGTTTGGTGAACAAACAACAAATGACAAATCTCAATTAAAATGCAAGAAAACATACCTTCCTTGCCTTCCTTGAATTCTCTAAATGATGTGTTCCTTGGCTTGCTCAGATTATGTTGAAGAAGTTTATATCAATGGGGCTTGGCTATCTTTGTCTCCTCTTAGCACCATAGTTGGTTTGATGTCTTGGCTTGATTTTGGAGTTATAACACTATGTATTTGCTTCATGAATCAAATCCTGCATTATAAGTCTAATATGTCTATCATAATGAAGAGCTCTAGGCTTGCTTTTATAGGATTTAAAATGACTTGAAATGAGTTAAATATTATCCTTGGTTTTATTATTTAACCCTAGTAAGGTTAAGAGGTGTCCAAAATATCATGATAATCATGAGTAGATATTTGAGATATGTAACATTTAGATAATTGCTTAGCTTTTTAGGATATTTATTAATATTTGAATTTTATTCTCTAATAATTGATTTTAATTAATCATGGATTAGTTCAATTAAGATTTAATTAAGATTTTATTTTAATTAATCTTTGTTAGGCTTTTACATATTTTCCATGTATTTAATTTAATTCAATGTATGCATTTACATGATTTAATTAATTTATTTGCATGCTTATGAAGCCAAATTTGGTACTTTTATAAATTCTTAGGTTAGATTTTCAATTGTTGTTTAGAATTTTTCTAAAGTTAGGTATGAAGCCATTGGTAGCCAATTTT
This sequence comes from Torreya grandis, assembly GCA_037957365.1. NCBI lineage: Eukaryota > Viridiplantae > Streptophyta > Pinopsida > Cupressales > Taxaceae > Torreya > Torreya grandis. The sequence continues at coordinate 1,134,778 of JARHVA010004079.1, read as the reverse complement.
AGATGTCTATAGTTTGCCCCTGTTTGGGAAATCATTACAAGATATAAACATAATAATGTCTTCTCAAATAATGAGAAAAAGCGTGTATGCCAAAAATAAGATGATGGTTGAATAAAAATCTCCCTATATTTTTGGGAAGCCTAGGATGATGCCCCCTTGAGAGAGTATCCATCATATTTATTTATGGACAGTCCCTTCAAAACAAGAAAGAAAAAATGTGGAATTAACCCATGCATGAGATTAGCCCAAATGATAAAATGACTTGATGCATTTATTTAAAAAGGTATTGATTTACCCAAAGGTGGTTATAATTAGGAATAAAATTTTAAATAATTATTTGCCCATAGGTAACTATAATCATTAAGAGGACCTATATTGGTTAAGAATGATGTTTGATATGTTTTTCCCCAGAAGGGTGGATTAACAAGCATTACTAAAGGATATAACTTGTTACACATATTAAAGATGAGTGGAAACAAATGTATATGTTATAGTATAATGATTAAATAAGCCACAAATAACCAAGCATATGAGGATGCAAAGTGATCAATAAAATAATAAGAATTGATCAATGGAAATTATTCAATTGTACCTTCTAATGCAGAGATGCACATCCTTATTAGCATTGATACAAATATAATGGTCAATGGGTTTATTTGATCAAGATAGGTGGAAGGATTTGCAAAGGTACAAAGGAGATAATTCTATAGTTCTATTTCTTGTATAACCTCTTGAGTTTATTTTTGTTGTAGCACATGTCAATAGGTATCATGATAAAACACCATGAAGACTTGGCCAAAATATGCATAAGGACTGATTCCTGATGCAATAAATAATTGAAAACAATACACCAATGATAAAAACCATGATGATGATGATGTTGATGGATGAATATGGATAGATTCAAGATGAATGCGTAAGGAATCACCCAATGAATGTCCATAGACTTGAATCAAGGTAATAGTGCTAAAAGTAAACAAATAGGAAAGTGAACAAACAAACAAATAGAAAAAAAACCAAAAAACATGAAAATAAAATAAATAGAAAGCACCTAATGATGTATTTACCCAACTAGGGTAGATCGAGGATAATTGATTAGTCTTAGACATGATAAATCTTTTTGGTTTTTTAGATTTTATGAAGGTTTTTCTTATGAGATACTAAATTGTCCAAACTCATCAAATAATGAGAGCATGGAAAATTTGAAAGGATGCTCACAAAATAGTGAGAGTGTGATGACAAAGGGGATTGGGATGACCTCAACATGAACCAAACACGACCCACATAGTCTTAAAATGGCCTTATATCATAATAGCTCCACCTTAAAAAGGAAGAATCTAATTAGTGTAGTAGTAAATTAAAACAAAACATGCATAGTTGTTATGATGTCATAGTTCAACATGGGATTGGCTAGTTGGTATGTCAAGGCACAATAAACAAATATTGTGCCTAGTTTGCCCATAGGTAAGTATAAATAGGATACAATAGATCAAATCAATGATATTAATTTACCCATGTAGGTGGATATGATTAGTAACAAGATTGGTGAGACACTAATATGACCATGTAAGTAGATACAATTAGGCTCACATAAACAAACATGATTATAATAGACAAGAAATGAAGGATGTAACTACCAAAACTTCTATGTTACCACTCTAAAATACTTCCTCTATCTAGAATGCTTTAAAAAAATTTTGAAATTGATATGATTTTTTGTGATAAAAATTTGAAACCAATGGATGAACCAAGGTCAAACAAGATAGGATAACACATGATCAAAACATGCTAGGTTGATAGAATGAAATGATAGACTGAAAAATTGAGGAAAAGTGATTGGATGGTAGAATTATAATAGGGTCACCACCAAATGGTAAAATGATTGATTGAGTATGTGACAATGGTAAAAGGAATGGTAAATGAAATGGTATGGTACATATTTGTGTTTGGTTGATGATTGGTTTTTGGGTTGGATGCATTTATTTTATGTGTGATTTTGGATTTGATTATTCTTATTTATAGGGAGATACACATCCTAATAAATAAATGATAAAAAAAAATACTCAATCATGTTAATTGCTATCCCACACCTCATTTGATTAGATTTTCCATCAATAATTGGCTCTAGGTTTAGATCTCGATGATGTTATTATGATCTTTGTTGGTCATTTATTCTATTTCTTTCAAATGTCAAGACAAGGTAACTTTGTAACCTCTGTAAAGAAAAGTGTGGCTATGGATGGAAAATAACGATAAATGTTGTTTGATAGGTTTGTTTGTGAAATAGAATGGTGATAATAATGAAATGAATGATGGTGGAAAAATAAATTAAGATCAATATTTTTAGGCACACATAATGTTATTGATTCTTGATTAAACATAGCTTTGGATGTGGTAGGGCAAAAGAATTCTAAGTATTCTCTTGATAGGACCACCATTTTATTCTATTGTTTGTGTTTGAGAGTAGTTATGATTTGATTAGGCTCTAAATAGGAAGTTATATTGATTTGATTTTTAATTTTGTCTTTATCAAGTAGTGAAAGACTTTTATTCTTAGTTAATGGTGCTTTAAATATACTTCTACAAATCAATTTATCCTAACTGTCCCATAGTACCTCCAATAATTTTTCACTAGGGAATGTTGACTTTTGAGTTTGATTATCTACTAGCACCTCCAAAAAGGTTTCACTAGAAGATGTTGAGGTTTTTATTTGATTATCTCTTAGCACCTTCAAAAAAGTTTCACTAGGAGAGTGTTTTATTTTGCATGGATTTGGTTATGGCCTCCTTAATTCTCTTCAATTTCTATGTCACCATATATGCAATTTAACAAGGTATGATTCTATCAATCCTAATCAATAATTATGGGAGATGGTATGTTAGTGATATGTCTAGGTTGATCAATGGAAATGGCTATGGAATGGTAATGAAATATGGAGAGGTTACATAATCCTAATATAATATACTAGGATAACTTGTGTTTAATCTAAAGTACTCATCCTAAAAAACCATAGAATGATCAAAAATGTGTTCAAGTTGATCTATGAGGCATGTGTAACCATTATTGCAATAGCCACAAACATATTATGATTCTAAATATGATTATGACTAAATGGAATCTAAATCTAATGTTAAGACTAATGTTGATTCTACTTATGATGCTAAATCTAATGTTGTTTCAAGAATAAAACCTAACTCTAATTATGATTCTTTATCTGATATGGATTTTTATATAATGGTGTTGTGTTGAATTCTTAGTATTGGATAAGTAATGACCTATGATGGCATGGTGTTCTCCAAAACGATATTTATCAAAGTGAGACTCCTCAAAAATGGGAAATAGGTCAATATAAATCCTAAAAGGTTGGTTTTTCAAAGGGATGATCTTGAAAAATAGGAATATGGTCAAGGTAATGATTTTCTAAAAGATAGTTATAATCATTAAGAAGTGAGTCAACAAAGACTAGCTCATTAGAGTGAGACTCCTCAACAATAGGTATAGGATTTAAAGGTGATTAATCATATTTTTAATTATCATAAATGGTTGGTTCAATAGAAACATCTTATATTGGTTGGTTTTCTTGTCCTTGATTTACAATAAATTATTAAATACTAGTTTTTAATATTTATTGATCCTTTACTAATTGTCTCGATTGAAGAGGTAGTGATTGGCTTTGTTGGGGTATTGATTGGATCATTTGGGGTACTGGTTGTGATTGGATTGGATGTGTTTTTTATTGGATTGGTTTGTATTTTCTAAAGTGGGGAATAATTGGTAATTGATGAAGGATGATCGATGGTTAGATAATGATAGGGAATTAAGGTGTTTAGTTGCATGCCTGAGCTAAAGGATGAAGTCTTAAAATGGTAGTGATATGGTGTTATGAATCTTGATTAATTTCACAAACCAAAGGATGAGGTCTTGCTATGATAAGGATATGGGATTATAGAGATTGGATTCTTTCACAAGCCAAAGGATAATGTCTTGGTAGGATAAGCTTGGGGTGTTGTGGAGCTTGGTTGCTTGTGTAAGCCAAAGCATCAAAGTCTTCCTCATAAACCATATCATCCTAGTTGGTAACTTGATTTTGATCATAAGTGGGTTCTTGAGTTTGTTCCTCAAAGAGGTGATGATTATAGTCAATTTCTATAGCCATTCTATCATAAATTGGATTGTACATGACCCCACCATAAGTGTAGATAGACATATCTAAATCAGTGAAGAAATCTATGGATAAAGAGGCTTACAATTGTATATAATCTAAAAATAAATGTCAAAAGGACAAAATTTCAAAACTTGGACTAACATGGTCAAAAAGGTGTGGAGTTGTATCTCTAAACAATGGTTTGAAAATGGATTTGTACCTCCAAAATGGTTTATGTTAAGACTTAGCATAAAATATTCAAATGTCAAATTTCATATACATAAAAGGTCAAGCATCTAAATAAAAACTAACATGTCAAAATTTATGTGCATAGTGTTCCAAGTAGGTCTAAACTAGGAAAGGTAAATGTTTCTAGTTCTTTTCTCCAAACACAATGTCAAAATCAATGCTCAAATAGGTTGTACTAGGACTTTTGGCCAAACGTGACATCAAAATATAGTCTTTAAACAAATATGATGATGGGATTTTAATCTAACAAACTTGAAACAGTTTGACATAAACCCAGCATACAAAATCAAACATAAACATGATTATTTGGCATAAAGCACAAGGTAAAAGGCACCTAGAGAAAGTTTATTCTCTCCTAAATAAAGGCACAAAAAATGATGAGGATAGGCTCTGTGATCAAATAAATAATAGTTTTTGAAATTTGGGTAATCAATTAACCTAAGTTATACAACCCAAAAGAGAATGATCTATGTATTAGCCCATACAAAAAGAGGATTAATCAATCAATGTTTAAATTCAAACTTGGAAAAGTTAATTAAAAACTCAAGTGTTGAAAACATAGGCTTTAATTGACCAAATAAGATAGAAAAATTTAAACATGACTGTGCTAAACAAAGATCCAATAAATCTCAAATGATTGGTTTTGAATAATGATAATTAAGATACAAGACAAGACAAGTATTTTGAAATAATTTGAGTAGCCTAACGATGTTATCACTCCCAAAATATGTGATGATGTTTATGTTTTAAAGACTTCTAAGGCTAAAAACTTTGAATTATTTGGCTAGCATAATAATACCCATTTCAATCAAGTTTTACACACATAAACAAGTTTAGAAAAAGTCTAAGACAAATGTGTGGTGACAAAATGGCCAACATGACACCTCCTCAAATAAAGGATTAATGTATAAATAAAGTCCGTTGTATATGTTTCAAACAAACAAATAAGTTTGTCATAAAACACCAATAAATAAAGAATAAATGACCAAAAAATACAACTAAGTATAATCGACCTAAATCCTATTAAGGTGTGGTAATGTAGGGTTGACTAAAACCTATAAGTTTTTGACCATATAGATTGATCACATGTGTACACACTTTAATGTATGCAAACAAGAGAATCATCACATCAATTGAGTCCACATAAATCATCTTGTTATGAAAAGGTCATGTCCTTTTCATAATGACTACATATATCATTTACATAGTGTAGTGTAGTGTCCATATTGATCATACATTTAGGCTTAACCTACCACTAATAGATATGGTTTAACCACTCAAATCATCATCCCATTAGGGTAATCTCAATTTGTATACCCCCCCATGGAGAGGGGTTGAAGACAATGTCAAGAGATGAAGCCCCAAGTCAAAAATTACTTATAGAACCTATAAGAGGTAATGAACTCCCCCTCATAAGCCAAATGCATGAAATAAAAGACAAGTAGAAATACCTTATGGTCTCTTTTAGATCATCTAATACTATGCAAATTTTTGGGAGATCCTAGGTAACTTTCTTTCTATACCTTGCACTAGGCACTAAAATGCAATAGAAAGGCACTTTTTATCCCATGAATTCCCTATAGGGGATGAGGGGAAATCATACACATGATATCCTTTTTGCAAAATGGACAAGAAATAAACAATTTGAAAATAATTTGTGAGTTAGGTTTTATTTTATGTACCTATTTAAATTTGACATTTGTTTGTTATTAGGCCCCTTGGCTTAAGTGCTAAAATGGAAAGAAATGCACAAAAAAATCAATTAAAAACATTTAGGTTCATTTTAAAACGAAATTTCAAGTGTTCAATATTTGTCTTAGGTTCATTTTAAAAAACCAATTTGAAATTTTCAAGATTTAAACTTGTGTTTTAAGCTCCAAATTTGACATTTTTCTAAGACTTAGCATGTTATATTTGTTTTAGTCATCAAATACCAAATATGTAAGATCTAACGTGTTCATTTTAGACCCATATTGATATGTGAAAGATTTTAATAATTTATTTTAGAACACAAAATTAAATGGTTGATTTAGTATAAAACATTCAAATTTTCCTTCAAATCAACCCTTCAACCTACAACTGATATATAATAACCTTCTACGTTGAAGCACTTTAGGTTTTGAGAAAAATAAGTTTTGTAAATAACTAATATCAATTGATAAGGACTAATATCAGTTGTCTGTGAATCCATAGGAAAAATAAACATAATGAATAAAAATTATTTATATCAATGTTATTACCAAAACTCAACAAAACCTTCAATATGATGATTAAGCAAAGAAAACACAATTTAATGAAACCAAGAAATGATGATTAGAAACTTTAGAAATACTCAAACTCCTATTTCAAGAATTTGTGAAAATTTTATGAAACTTGAAGTAAAATAATAGCATATTCTAAATATTTAAGATAAAACACATTCTTTTAAAAAAATAAATCATAAAAAATGGAGTATGTATGACCCTAAATGAAGATCTGCAAGATGGCCTATTAGCTTCCTATCTCAAGTTGCAGGTTATCACATAGAAATCGATGAATGGAATTTTGACTATTATCCCATCAGGTGTGCCATTTGTGATTATAATAATTTGATGATGGAGGAAATGTTAGATAATGTGTTAGTTTATATTAAAATAAATGAAATTAAAATCACACTAATAAAGCATAACACCTCCATACCTAGATCATATGGGGAGTTTGGTGAACAAACAAAAAATGACAAATCTCAACTTAAATGCAATAAAAATACCTTCCTTACCTTCTTTGAATGATTCAAATGACGTATTAATTGGATTTATTGAATTGTGCTCAAGAATTCTACATGAATGGGGTTTGGTTATCTCCATCTCCTCTTAGCACCATGGTTATCTTGATTTTGGCATTATAATACTGTGTTTTTTTCATTAATCAAATCCTATATTATAACTCTACTATGTTCCAATATCTCATAATGAAGAGATCTAGGCTTTATTTTATAGGCTTTGAAATGACATGGAATGAGTTAAATCTTATACTTGGTTTGCTTAGTTAACCGTAGTAGGGTTAAGACATGTCAAAAATCTCATTATAAGCATGAATAGATATTTTGAGATATTTTGCATTTGGAAACTCATGATTAGCTTTATAAGATATTTATTAATATTTAAATTTTCCTTTTTAATAATTAATTTTAATTGATCATGGATTAATTACATTAAGATTTAATTAGGATTTGCTTTTAATTAATCTTTGTTAGGTTTTTACATATTTTCCAAGTATTTAATTAATTCAATGTATGTGTTTGCATTATTTAATTAATTTATTGGCCAAATTGATTTATTTTCATGTTTATGAATCAAAATTTTATACATTTATAAATTTTTAGGTTAGATGTTCAATGGTTGGTAATAATTTTTCTAAAGTCGGGTATGAAGCCATTGGTGGACAATTTTAGATATCTACATATACATATTCCATTGTTATTGATCTAAATGATATAGGTAATAATAATTAAATATTACTATAATGAGATATTTATATATGTTTATTATAATTTTGAAAGATAAATAACATTTTTTTAAATGTCATTATAAAAGAATAAATGTATTAGAAACCATATATTATAAAGTGTTTTATGATTTATATGGTAATGAGAACTATGGTCTTTAAATACATTATCATACTATATAAATTATAATTTAGTCAAATGGTCTATTTTTCATGGAATGTTGTATCGACTAAGTCGATGGAAGTTACATGGCATGACATGAAAGTCATATTATTGTTCATTTATTTGAAAATTGATGAGGAAGTAATGAAAGTCAAATGGCAAGAAAATATTTTATGGATTATATTAGGATTATTTTAATCAATAGAATATAATTTTTGAGTGATTAGGGTTAATAACTACTCATTGAATTTGAGTTAAGTGTCATTTAGGAAAATCATGGAGTTTTTACTAGGTATTTTCATGGTGATGAATGGAAAAAAACTAAGAGCTATGTTTACCTATTTTTGCATGCATTTATCAATCAGTTGAAGTGGCCATTAATGGTGGTGAGGATGTTGATGGAAAATGGGGTTTTGAATGGCACATAGATCATAGCATATAGAGAAGATGAGATTAAGAAAAATAAGGTTGTGAATAAATGCATGAAGAAATATTTTTTGCAACTTTATTTGGTATACATACATTTACTAGGTTAGTTTTGTAATTAAATTCCTATGGATAAATTGATTGGGTTTTCAAATTTGGTTATTATGTTTATTTGTTTAAATATTAGAATAATTGGGTTGTATATGGAGCCATGTGGAAGTTTTGGCCTCTATAGAACACCACATTCAACTCAAGGTAACCTAAGGGTTTTTAGGTAATGCCATAGAATTGCCATGACTATATACGATTATATGAAATAATGTCTTAAACTCCTCTCTATGTTTAAAAAACCTTGTTCATATTAGGAATCTATACTTGCTAGATATATACATTATTGCTTGAGATTATATATTTGAATCAGTTTTTATATATTCATTTTGGTTATTTTTAATATGGATTGTGAATTTGGAAAAATTATGGGTTTGAATGTATATACACCTATCTTAAACTTTAGATATAAATAATGAATTTCGTTATACAAAAGTGGGTATGTGAATGTATATATTTGTATAAATATAAATACATGTATAAATGTATACATGTAACTTTGTTTGTGAGTTTTTAAAGGGTGACTATACATATAAATTTATATATAACCCTATATAAATAAACTACTAGGCTTTAATAGATGACAATATGTAATACATTTTATATTTATCTATATAGGAAAATTGGAGGTTTTGGTTTTGTTTAGATTATGTTGATTTTAATATCAAATGAATTTATTTATATATAGGAAGTATAAATTTATACTCTCAGCTATATAATAAACCCCTATATTATGCATACTTTCATTATACAAAAGTGGGTATGTGCATGTATACATAAATATATAGGTATAATGGATGTGTTATATATATATATATATATATATATATATATATATATATATATATATAACACATCCATTTTACTCATATATATACCTATATATCTATGTATACATTCACATATATACATTCACATACACACACACACACACACACACACACACACACACACACACACACACACACACACACAGACACACACACACACACACACACACACACACACACACACACACACACACACACACACACACACACACACACACACACACACACACACACACACACACACACACACACACACACACACACACACCTGTATATATTTGTATAAATATAAATACATGAATAAATGTATACCTATAACTTATTTTATGTGTTTTTAAAGGGTGACTATACATATAAATTTATATATAACCCTATATATTAAAACTACCAGGCTTTAATAGATGACAATATGTAATACATTTTAAATTTATCTATATAGGTAAATTGGAGGTTTTGGTTTTGTTTAGATTATGTTGATTTTAATATCAAATGAATATATTTATATATATAGGAAGTATAAATTTATACTCTCAGCTATATAATAAATCCCTGTATTATGCACACTTTCATTATACAAAAGTGGGTATGTGAATGCATACATAGATATATAGGTATATATATGAGTAAAATGGATGTGTTATATATATACATGTATAAATTTATACCTATAACTTGTTTTGTGTGTTTTTAAAGGGTGACTATACATATAAATTTATATATAACCCTATATATTAAAAATACTAGGCTTTAATAGATGACAATATGTAATACATTTTAAATTTGTCTATATAGGCAAATTGGAGGTTTTGGTTTTGTTTAGATTATGTTGATTTTAATATTAAATGAATTTATTTATATATATGAAGTATAAATTTATACTCTCAGCTATATAATAAACCCCTATATTATGCATACTTATTTATATATAAAAATAAGGGAACTTGTGGATTAGTCTTATTATATATTGGGGATAGGTGATGATAAAATGACTATAGATATATACTCAACCTTATGATGGGTTATATACTTGATTTTGTTAAATCGATATAGCTGAGTTACGTTTTAAACTATGTTCATGATATAAATGGATTATGTATAAATTTGGATGGGATTATGCATTATGTCATTTGGATTTATCTTGAAGCATAAAAGACTCTAGATAAATCAATAAAAGGACTAGTACATGGCTTAAAGTGTTCATTTGCATAGTTTATTTGGTAAAATTATGTTGTGTTATTTGAATCCATGTGTGGTAGAGTCGACTATGTGCTTTTATATTCGCATTCTAATTAATTTAAAATTTGAACTTAAATCAAATGATTTGGTATGTTAATTTAATATTTTGATAGATAAAGGAATATTTTTTTATGATGACAATATATGTATGTTTATTTATTAAAAGACAATGGGAATACTCAATCTAGAGAAAAATATTAATGGGATCTTTTGTTTATGAGTTAACTGTATACTTAGTGTATACATTAAAGTCTAATAAATACAATGGATGTCTTATTAGGATTATACTATATAAAAATGATTTATTTTTATTTTATTAAATTTTTATGAAAGAATATATATATATATATATAGTTGCATACAGTTGTATTATATATATATGAGTTAACATCATAACAGTGGGTAATTGATGATTTATTATATTTTAATGTTTAAATATAAAACATTAAAATTTATGTATTTATGAGTTTAAATGCAAAATATAGTAATATGTTTGAATTGGATTTTATTATATTTTGAATATGAAAATTTTATGAGCCTGAGATATGATGTTAATTCATGGAAAAATGACATTATAAGCTACTTAGTATTATAAGTAACTAATAATTTTGATGAGATCATGCCTAGATGTTATGTTTAAGACTTTTTTTAGATTATTTTTATTATATGAAATAAACTAGATAACGGTATTCATTTCACTTCTTTTGATCGACTAAATGAATATATGTGATATTTCTTTACTTAACATAATTTTAATTATCTAAGGGTAAATATTTTTATGAGTCTATTGGTTTTTAATATTATTATTTATTTTTACCAAATATCACATTCATGACCCTAATTAAGCATTGGATGAATTCCACTATTTGTATTAGTGCCATAAATGCAAGATGAGGTGTAATACGATCAAGTGGTGTATGAATTTGGCTGATCTTAGAGATCCTTTTATATTTTAAACTTTGGCCAAGGTATTATTTGATAAATTTTATCATTTCATATATTGATATAGTTTTTATATATGTGTGATATCATATTAGAATGTATTTCTTAATGTACACATTATGTATTAGATATATTCAACACATGGGTTTTGGATTGTTATTCTAGAATCTTTCACCATCATTATCTACTCATCCATGAAGGGAGGGAGATCCCTTGTTTGGGAGATAGGTTAGGGGATATATGGTTTATGGGTGGTGTGTAAAGTTCTTATATGATGCTCTCTCTCCTAGATAGAGTACTATACCTAAGACTACACTTGAGATTACATATTGATAATGGAATCATGGAGACTCTAATCACAAGAGCTTTGTATCATGTTTTATCATTTGAGATATTTTAACATATTTATTAAGACTATAAAATTTATAAATTATAATCCTATAATAATGGTTGTAATGTTGCATCAATAGTTGCTGAATTTATAGTATTTCATTTATGATGATATGCAGTATTTATTGTTATTTTAGTAGTAATCATGATTTTTATATATATTCGTGGTAATCCTTATCTAAGTGGATTGGCTATAACCTTTATGGTTAACTAAATTAATACAATTAGTTAAATATCAATAGTTAGCTTTCTTGTGGTGAAATCTATATATTGAATATGTGTATTTAATTTAAAGAAAAAAATACAATATTCTAGTAAAACCTAGTGGGGTTGTTATAAAAACTACCTATAGGATGGGAAGAGGATATTCATATGTGACACCTTAATTCTCAACCACCTAGTTATGATTTATATACTTAATTAGTAAATTTAATATATATGGGATGGTTCATAGCTATTATAACTATTGCCAGCCCAATAATATGTTGCATACACATGCACTGGGTACTACTAGAAACTAGGTGGCTATGTGTGCTAGTCTATGCTATAATTGAAGCATAATCTCCCTAATGGAGCTCTGAATGTGGACACTAAAACCAATAACTACTAAATATATATATAATATATCTTTCTCTATGTAGCCTAAGTGCTATAAAAGTGTCATGGTGAACATGCTTAATCTTAACCCATTGTCAACCATGACACTATGAATATGGCGGTGGTATATATATGCTCATATGAAGATAATATGTAAATGCATGTCATCATCAATAATATCCTTCTATGAAAATGTGATAAGTGATATAAGTGGCACTATAGTGTTATACATTTCATTAACGTTATGTAGTAGATGTGTCTCTTCTATAACTATGTGATAGGAAGCAGGTGGTGGATGAGCCTGGTATGTATAATGAACACTTGATGTGTCCCATACCTCATTATTTATATGTTTTTAGGAAGGATATAACAATATTTTAAGTGACTACTTTTTTTTTGTTTTGATGCCTCTATGGGTGTGCTCACATCAATTATGTTTACCTCAATGAGATCCTATATCTTGTGCTTCAGGCTAATGCATCTATTTATCATGTGTCCTAGTGCACTATGATATTTTTATAATTAATTTAAATCAAAAATATTTGGAAGAGGTCATGTCATATCAATATATTTAATGGAAGGGAGAGATATGACATTACATTCTAATCATTATTTTAGAACTTGTGCTAATGACTCTGGTAGATTAGTGAAGACTCTATCTTGAAGAGATGATATAACCAATTTAGGAGAAGGTTATAAAGCTATGTTTAATATGACATTTTGATAAAAAAAAATCTATGGACCTGACCTTATATGGAGATTCATTTGTACTCTTGATAGTTGAACCTGACCTATTTTTGTATTTGAGTTTACCCATTACTAAGAGCTTACCCTCCCTTTCATTAATTATGTGTCACATATCTATAAATGTGGGAAAATTCTTGAATAATATTACTTTGTGTGGTACTAGTAATAGAATATATTTTAATATATATTGAATCTCTATGTCTACCATAGGGTTATACAATTTTGATAAGATTATGTTGTATTGTAAGACATAATCAGATATGATAAGTCAATTAGTTGTGTTTCTTATGTATATGATATCATGTCACTTATGTTGATCTATAATTATTTTAGGAACATATCTACTTAAATATTGAATGCTATGATAGATTGGTTAAGCAAATCATAAAACCATTATATGGAATAATCCTCAAGACTAGGTGGAAAAACCTTTGTAAAAAGTCAATCATTAGACACATAGTCCAAGCATGTTGCATGAAAGGCACTAAGTTTATTATCTAGGTCACCATTTCCATCATATAATGTGAGGTTGGGTGTTATGAAACTATATGGCAAAGAAGTTTTCATAATATGATGTGTCAAAGCTACATGTAAGAAAATGTTGGAATCCAAACCATGTGATGGTTTAGTTTCTCCCTTTTTAAGATGTACAACCTTAAATTTTAGAGAAATAATATATTTCATGAGGTATTCTACATTGGGAGGAGAATAACTTGCCATAAGTGGAGTAGTTTTTACTAATGGTTGAATAAAAATATTGTGTTTTTCTATCTGAGTTGGTTGAGTAAGCCCCATTGAAGGTGTAATAACATCATTAACTAGAAGGGTTGAATATTGACCATTATTATTATTATTAATTTATAATATATACTATAAAATATATTCATGATCATGGGGATGTACTTGAATTTTAACTTTGAAGTCCTATAATATTTCATCTTTGTTCATAATTATATCATTATCATTAAGTGGAGGTAGTGTGTCTTGATTCTCAATATGGACCTGATCTTGTTATTGGTCATATTACTCATCCTTATATGCATTATCATTGAATTCCAAATAATTATGGTGTGAAGGATTCATATCTATAGTTTTAATAGGTTCATTGTCCTTATTATAGGTTCGGATAGCTAGAATCTAAATATGCTCTATAAGATTACCACTTAGTCTAACACTTCTTCTTAAGGGAGGAGAGAGATATTTTTTAGATGGAATATTAAAAATAAATTTAAATCTATCTAATAAAATATACTATATTAATTCTAAATAATTAATAGTAGCTAATTCAAAAAGGATACAAACCCTAAGAGCATCTAGGCTTAAGGTTTTTGAAACTAGGGTTTCTTAGAAATAATTTAAATCAAATGTAAAATTAATTAAAATGCTAATATAAAATATTATTTTAATTTAGCTACATTGTCTAAAAAAATTATAAAAGTAATAAGAATTAAATCATAAATTTATTTCACAAAAATAGGAATTAATGCAAGCTAATATTTTATGCAATGTTTGAAGTAAGATGGTTTCACCAAATGATATAATGTTTTAGGGTTTTTGAAGTGTAATTCCTATATTTTGTTATAGGTAAGATATGTCTTAACTATTTAAATAAGTTTAAATAATTAAGATACTATTTTTTTTTATGATTTTAACCTTGTTTGACTTTCTATAAATATCAATAAATATAGAGACTTAGCTGAAAACTAAATGTCATTGATGATATGGGTTCAAAAATTTGAGATTTAAGCATTAGTTTGTGTCATCAATAGTATTTTTACATTCATTTATTCAGTAGATAGTAGCACCTAGTTTGGAAATTAGTGTCATATGTGTGTAGTGTCCTCAATGTGGTGTTAATGTGCCCTTTATAGGACTATTCTTATATTTGGAGATCAACTATGCCTTTGTATGTATGTTTCATTCTTACATGACTAAAACCTATAATTATGTATTATACCTATAAATCTTGATTTGATTTGCAAAACCCTAGATCTCTTTGTAAGTATGATATGAGTAAGAATTAAGTGTGTGCTATTAGGATGGAATGGACATCCTCAACACCTCATTGTGTAGAAAGTTGCCTACATATCAATACTCATAGGAGGGATAAAGTTTGATGTAGTTCTTCCACCTAATTCTTGATGTATGTGAAATTAAATTCTATAATGAGAGTAGTCTTGAATGCATTGAATGTTCTTGATATTTTAAATGCTTGAAAACTAAACATAGTTCTATTATATATGGTATTATATAGAAAGTAGGGTAGAATAGGGATAAAGTATGTTGATTTTGCATAATTTTGTCTTTGATTTGAATAAATTTTTCATCTATTTTACCTCTAGTGAATATAAGTGGATTAAAATTGTATTTATATGTTTATTTTACTTGTGTGGATAATAAAATGATCTTAGGCCAACCTTAGGAGCAATACGTGTCTAAAAAGACATATATTGGGAAGTGTTGGGGATAGGGAAATGAGAGCCCAATTGAGGACACTAGTGTGATATGGATGTAGTGTTTAAAATGTGTCACTAATTTCCACTTGGTAGACTACTTATAAAGTTGGGTTGGAATATGGGAAGACAATCCTAGGATTATGTTATGACTAGTTATAGCTGACTGTGGTTAGCTAAACGGTGGTAAATATAAGTCTAATGCTCAAATATAGGTCTATATCTAGCCTAGGGATAGGTTGACTCAAGAGACACTTTGACAATCTAATTACCACTTTTAGGTGATTATAGGATACTATTAATTTTTTAAAAATTCCATAATACTGCAAGGTGGTTTGATTGACACTAGAATATTATTATGTATAATGGGAGAGAAAACATGGGAAAAATATTCAAAATGATTTAATTACTGATCCAAATCCACTAATCAAACATTATATATAAGTTAAAAATACATAATAGGTCATCTATAAATTCCATAATAAATATGAGAGTTGTTAAAATAAAAGAGAGTACTCCTTAAGAGTATCATGGCGTGAAGAAGATGTAGCTATATAGTGGAGGAGGAATCATGGTCATAAAATAATTGAAAAGAGTGCTGATGATACTACCATAACATATCATCAATCCATACAAAATGAAAAAAATGGAAGAATAATATTCTTATATGTGATTGGTTGCCATGTGTACAATCTGTTTATGCACAAAAATTTCTAAATAATAATTAATCTTAGGTGTTGTAAGATAAATTGGAAGTCACATAATCTATTTAATAAATGATGTGGTAGAAATATCATGCCTAATATACTAAAAATATGTTTTAGGACTCTCATTAATTATTAATTATGTATAATAACTCATGTGTCACTTAATGTCATCAAAATATTATAGTGAACAAAAATATTATAAACTTACATTAAGTTATCCTAATGAATAGGAAGTACACACTTTATAACTAATGTCATAGTGATAAATTTAGTGAATAAACTATATATACAACACATTTCAATATAAGTGTTTACTAACACTTCTACCAAAATGACCCATGGAATAGAGTAGACAAGAGTCATAATCAATAAGTGTGTAGGATCATAAAATGACTCATGTTCTAGAAAATCACAATAACTAACATATTCAAGAGGATACCTACCATAATTAGAAATAGTAATAAGTATTATGTGTAATATAGTCCACAAGAAAAATACATTGTTGGAATAAGGAAAAAAGTCTTGAAAATATTGGATGAGTACATACTTATGAGAAATTAGTGATAGAAATAGGGAGGTCCATTTTTTAGATAACATAGTGTAGTCAATAAAAGTCATAAGGCCCACATAAAGTTTATATACATCAAATAAAAACATAGACTTTTTTAGGGATAGTTAATATTAGCGTATGTGAGGATATGAAGGTCTTGGCATGAATCTATTATAATAAAATATAGGCTGAAAATTCCTTGAAAATACACACAAATCAAAATTAAAACATTGAAAAATAGGATAAAATCCCCAATTACTTATAATTACAAATTTTTATATCTTTTGATTGTGAACAAAGTACATAAAGTGTGAAAAATGAAAAATAGTTATATTTTAATAATTATAAATAAAATATGATCACTTATCTAAATTATTGTTGAAAAAAAAGGGATAAGGAAATAACATGCATTTTCAATACACGTTTTTAAATATGGAGACCATTTTATTTTTCCCTAGTAAAGGCCTAAAGGGACCCAATAAAAAATCATACATCCATTCAATATCAATTTATCAAAAATAATAATATTAATTTCACATGAAAAATAAGTCCAATTAATAAATGTCATGTAAATATGATATAATATTTTTAAGATATGATATTATGAAGGATACATGAACAAGGGTCCCACAAGCTTCCTCAAAAATAAAATTTAATTACATAAATAGTTAATGTTAGATAGTAAGAGGGGTCTACTTTAAAACATCATTTTTGGAATAATTATCACATTGAAAAAAATATGATCCTTCTAGGAATATTGGATAACAAGATATGCCTCCATTAGTGAAAAGAGTTAAAAAAATAATCTTGAGAAAGGCCTATAGGGGAAAATAAAATAAAACAATTGTTCATATAGTGAAATTATGATATTATCAAAGATATAGAAATTTTGGAAGAAATTAGTCACTATAAAAATATGATATTTCATTTCAATTTACAATTCAAAATATATTCCCAACTGAAAAATGTGCCAAAATGAGAATCATGTTAAAAATTATGTAGGTGAGGAGATGAAATAAAATACCTAAAATGGCCCAAGAAACTTTGAAAAATCATATCTAGATATGTACATGACTATTTTTTGGAAATTTTTATAGACTATAGATTCAAATGAGAAATTTTAAAAAATTGTCATTGCCTTAAAACTAAGAAAATTATTTATTAAATTTAGGATCACTATGCTCAAATATATTAAGTGTAGGGAAGGAATCAAAAAATGTCTTGTAACCTTTTAAAAAAGACACACACATGCTATAAAAAATAAAAAATTACAAACTTATAAATTTTGTAAATCTAGTTGATAATGATCCATAAGAAGTTACTAGGGTTATCCGACCTGCACAAATTTTGTAAAATCTACACAATCAATAATAGAAACACATTTCATCTTAATCCTTATTAGGATTCCTCAAATTTAATTAGTCACTAAAATAATACCATATATATATATATATATATATATATATATATATATATATATATATATATATATCAAATTATTCTAATTTTATTAATATTTTTTTGCAGTTTTTTTATATTTATAAAGCATGGATATTTTTTTGGGTATGGGCAATATTTTTATGATAAAATTAGAATAATTTGATATACATATATATATATATATATATATATATATATATATATATATCAAATTATTCTAATTTTATCATAAAAATATTGCCCATACCCAAAAAAATATCCATGCTTTATAAATATAAAAAAACCACAAGAAAATATTAATAAGCCCATTTTCATCCAAACAGATGAAACCCAAATGGATTTCTACAAAACCAATTATATTGGGTGGATTAAAATGACCTAGAAATGAAAAGAAAACTGTGCGAATGTTGAAGAAATAATAGAAACACATAATTAATGTTGATAAGAGGTAGTATTTGGTACCATGTAGAAATAAGGGATTAACCCAAGATGTGTTCATAATGATAAATCTATATACATGTGAAGGAACAACCAAAATAAAATATACTGTTCTGAAATAACATCATAAATTATATCTACATCATGTAAAAGGATGTGAAAGCATGTGTAAAATTGATGTAATGTAAAATTAATGGTAGGCTATATATAAGTTGAGAAAAAATAATATTCCCTTTCATTATTATCCACACAATAATCAAATTTGACTAGCGTATGAAGAGGTGGTGTCTTACTAGATAACATAAAATCTAGTACTTATCATATTATAAATCTAAAAAAATGTGCAATATGGTACATTTATATAAATTTATAATAGTAGAAAACCCTAAGTTAGGTTAATAAAAGGTACATAGTACATTTCACCAACATTTATTAGGCACTTGGTTTGATTAGGTAAATTGATTATGATGTATATCCTTCAATTATAATCATGTCATTCAAATATTATAAGTACCATTTGGGGGAGGGGCAACCAATGTTTTATCATAATTTTTGGATTATGATTTATGAATGAAAATTATGTATATTTAGCATTCTTATTTTGATATGTATGTGATGAATATAATATGTAAATGATTATGTCTCTTTAAATTCTTATAAGTAAATTAAATGTGAAGGAAAATGTTATTTTGAGATTTCAAACGAGTAGCAAGGGTGTATTTATTTGACCACATGACCACTACATATCCCTAGATGATGTGTGTGATTACCCATTACACACTAATAAAAAAATTATGATATCACAAGATATGTATAACTACCTTGATAATACCATGTGAAAATATCCATGTTAATGTTTCTCAAAAAATTAATATCCCTAATCCATTCTATAAATTTTTACATTGGGATGGGAATTTAATCCAATTTTAAAAGGGTTTGTGGACCAATCCTCCCCATATTTTTGTGTAAATTTTAAGTGAACCTTAAAGTGTTTGAATAAATGGATTATATTTAGTTTTCTATGGTTTGAATTACCCAAAAAATAAGTTTTGTAGAGGCTAAATAAAGACAAACCGAGGAAATAACATGTGCCCACCACTGATTGGTAGTTGAGTGCAACAACCCATACTATGTTTTTCCTCAAATTTTCTTACTTCCCTCAATTTTTTAATTCTATAATAATTTAAAGTGATATCATATCAAGGTAGAGGAAATAAAATTCAACGAACATTTAATTAAGAGGAAAGAAGAGGTAGGTATAATCTATGTGGAGGAGTAATGGATAGGTAGTCCATGTAATTTTATGTATCTTTATTTTATGTTTTAATGGATGTAAAATTTGTTTGAGATCCCCTTTAGGTTTTTTTCTTATTGATGTTTAGGGAAAAAATTATATTATTATTTTTTTAATTATTGAGGGATTTTTTTGGGATTCACACAACTATTATGGTTGTATTTTGTCTTGTGTACTATATAATTTAATTTTTATATTTTTGTATACTTTAGTTGTTGTGAAGCCTATGTATGTACCATGGTGAAAGATGATGAATGATAGGATGATCTTGGGAAGTAATAAAGTTTATTTTATTCCTCACTTAGTGGATGAATTATTTTTTTTCTTTCCAAGGGTTATATTAGTGTGGAATATGCAAATCAAGTGAAAATATGTGGCTTGAATTTGTAAAATGTAGTCATTATTTGATAATCCCTTTCTCTCCTCCCCCATAAGGGATATATGAGTTGGTTACCATAGTATATTTTTTATGTAATGTGTTTTTTATATGAATTTCATATTATGGCATGGAAAACCCTAAATATGTGTCTTCCTAAAACCACCATCATATTTTTATATAGACATTTCTAGTTCTTAATAATATATGAATTGTGAGGTTTGTGTGAATTATTAATGTAGTTATGGTATTATAATTACCTTTTATCTTGGGTTTGAATATGGTTAACAACATAATGATTTCATATGTATGGGAGATGAGAAACCCCTCATATATATGATTTTAAGATATATTCTAGTGCTTACTATGGGGATTTATTATTTGATTTCTATAAATTGAGAAATAATTGTTTTTAGTACAATGTAATTTCTTATAATTTAAAATTAACATGTGTGTAACTTTAAGTTCAAATATAATAGTCTAATTTTCAAAAATTATGGATTTAATGCATGATCAAATTTTATTATATGTCTTGCTTATAAAAATTTACAATAAATAAGAATATTTATACAAATCCAACTACATTATCCTGAGTAAAGTAATATTAAAAGTATCAACAAGCATAGTACTATATCAATTGGGTTGAAATAAGGAAAATGATGACAAACATAATTCTAATTTGGCCTAGATAATGTATTTTATTAAGAGGGGATAATTTTATAACACATTTAGGTGGGCCTAAATTATATAAAATAAGCATACAAACATGAATAAGATGAGATAGATTAAACATCGAGAAAAAATAGATGAGGAAAAACTTAGCAAATGATGAAATATGAAGGAATAAATAGTACATGATCTTCAATATAATATTTCATAACATATCTAAGAATGTACCCAACCTAATCCTAGTGCATGCCTTAAGATGTGAACTTATGGATATTAATGTTATAAAAAATCATAAAAGATGAAATGGTTAATAAGTGATAAATATATGTGTATACAATATCCACATCAAATGCATCCTCTTCCATCTCCCATACAATTTTTTTTTTAGGTATACCACATACTTAGGAACATGGTTAATAGGTAAGAATCTAATGTTACTTGACACATTTTCATAATGCCCTAAAACCTAGACTATTCATATATGCCCTATCTACATCTAAAAATATGGCCAACAAATATAAAAACCAATTTGCATTTATAGTCCATAATTTTTAGACTCATAATTATAATTATAAAATTCTAACCAACAAACCAAAACCAATCTCTTATTTAAAAAAAAACTAAAATGCAAGAAAAATGTAAAAACTTTTACTATTATGTAGGAAAATCACCATGTCAAGATTTCTCATAGATAACATTATCCATATGTTAATTTTATACTAAACCAACCATTTTGACATGACTCCATTAGCCATTTTTCTATTTTTATACTTTATTAACCATTTTAACACATGTCATTAACTATATTATGAATTTCATACTACACTAGCCACCTTTGGCATTGCTTTATTGGGCATCTAACTAGATGTCATCAACCATGCTTCAAATTTTGGACTCAAAAATCTCATCATTAAGGTATATTATGTTATGTATTTAAATTAACCTATTAAATGATACTTTTTTTATTTTCTTAGAATCAATTTCTTAAATAAATCTACATCCCTCCCATTTTTCTTTGATTTGACAGCCCTTGAGGAAAATTACACCAAATATATATTCACTGTCATCCATTTTTCCTATTCTACCTTATCTACCAATCTTATAATTAAATTCAAAACCTATGTCAATAATAATTATAATGGATCCAAGAGACCCTCCTCTACATATTCCATCAATTATCTCTCTCTCTCTATGCAATATATAGTGATCTAGAGATCTAAAAATATAAAAATAGAAATAAATCAAAATAACAAATCTATCCCTTATTTATAGTTTTTCAAGTAAAAATTTTCAAAAATTATCCTTTAGCATCCATATTTTGGGAATATAGTTACTAAAAAGATATTTTTTAAAAATATTATAATATTATTTTTTAGTCTTTCCAAACCCATCTCACTACTACTTTAACACATTATATTAATATTTTATGTGCACAAATTTACAAATCTATCTCAACAACATTTTGTCAATATACACCATCTTATTCTTAAAATACTTCTAGGTAAGTGAAGATATCATGTTTATTTATTTAATTTTATCTATCTTAGATTCATCTTACATTTATTACCAATTTTATGCTATGTTATTATTATTTTTTCTGAATGCACTATCATTATTTATTCTTACATGTGATGAGATTTTATTGGGGATTATATACACACATCATTGTTCATTTATGAATGATTTATATTTTAGTTTTCATAGGTGTATCAATGTACTTGAATGCATGTCCTAAGGAGTTTAGTATGATAAAGTGGTTTAATATGTGGTGATTTGTGAGAGATTACCTAAAGGCCATTTATTTTATATACCTGCATCCATGTCATGTTATCTACTTATTTATCATTTGATTATTCTCATTATCCATTTACACACACATTATTTATGTCTTTTTGGTTGATGTCATCATCTCAACCAATAAAATCATGAATCAATTTCACCTTTAGTCAATGTCATCAATCATGTTGATGATGTTTTGTCTATATAATTACTAATTATACCCTAGTGTTGAGATAATGATTTTGGATGAGTTTGTGGATCTTACACCTAAGTAAGTAGTTTTTACACAAATATTTGAATATATAAAGAAGATAATATAAACAAATAATGTACAACTAGTATTTAGAGTTCCAAACTAAGTATACATAGGTCTTATTCTTTCCATTTAAGCTTCACCTAAAAAAATAGTAATAATGTGCCACTTGATCCAAGGGGAATATTGATGCACTAAAAATTAAACCCAATGTAAGTATCCCTATCCCTATACGCTTTCTTTCTCTACATTGGTGGATATATTATATTGGTATGTAATTTTAAATTCTCATTTTAAATAATTTTAGTATAAAGGAAAATAAGTTACACATAAATAATTATAACTAGGGCATTATATATATATATATATATATATATATATATATATATATATATATATATATAGGTAATAGAAAATATAAAAACATTAATATATGATCTAGTTCTGAAAATAATAACTAAAAGTACATAAATGATTGAACAAGTGAGAATAATGAGAAGAAATGAACAAAAAGAGAAATAATACTAAAATGAACACACCTAATAACTATACCTATAAATTTAAACTATAATCAAATTGTTGGGATTGGAATAATGAAAAATCCTAAAATTTTATTGTAATCTATGAAAAGGTTATATTCGATTGAGGGTTGATTATGTCCTCGTCAAAATCAATATACCATTAATTTTTTCCCTTTTCTTTTTATTCTCTCATTTGTATATTTTTAGATAATGTAAATTTTAAAAAAAATTAATAGACGTAAATGTGTATGATCCTATAAATTTTTTTTATAATTGATAGTAAAAATAATATGACTTTTTTAGCATTTTATTTTACCTTAATTATTAACAATGGATCAAGAGGAATATAAATATGAAATTCATTGTGCCAAGGAAACCTCTTTAATATTTTAATATACATATGTCACAATCATTTAATCAATGATTAATTTAGTTTTATGTGGACACATAATTTTTTTCATGTGCACTTGGCAATGCTAATTATTTATCCATTCCAAACTACATGAATTTCACACACTTACATGACTATTATTTTCTAATCCTCTAAGACATTTATCTATATGTAAGCTCTATAGACATAAAATTCCTACCACTATCATTCTAAAATTATAAATATAAGAAACTTCCTACAATAACATACAAACTAGACCAAACTCACTTGAACATCTCAATTTCATATGCACATGTCGTGTGTAAGTATTGATTTGTGTTCACGTATCCATGACTAGGGAAATACAATTTACATAATCATTATCCTCTTCTAATTTGCATTGATTTAAATGGAAACATAGTAAATTGATGTTCTCAATCATTAAAATACTTTGATTCATTTTCATGGATCATGTGCATGTGTTGATTCACATCTGCACCTCCTTAATTGGGATAATACCATGTATACAATTTTCACCTTCCTCTAATTAAACTACAATAAAAATAAGACAAAAAAAAGTTGAATTTTTTTATCATTATAATTAAACAAGTGAACAATTTCCAATAATAATATCTTTCAAGTTTCCATGGGGTAAATTGTTTAGAAAAAAATTTAATAATTGAAATGTTTTGGATATAATAGGTGTATCCATAATTAGGGAAAAGAAGGTCAAGAAAAATGAATTGTTGAAACCCAACTAAATGATCACCTATGAATACATCTTCACAAAATACTTCAAGTCGTTGACTCACATAATCTTAAAAAACTAGCCAAGAAGTAAAACAAAAAAAAAAACACATTTTATGTTTTGAAATTTTAAAAATATGTCTCCACGATCCTCCAATGTCATGTCCACCATCTCTATTCACATTTATGGGTTTTATATTAATATAAATTTCCTCTTTAATTTTTATTTTTAAATAATTATCTTCTATGACAATAATTTTGGCTTGGTCCATACATATATGGTGTTTAGTGATGTGAGAGTGCACATCTAGTGTATAAGAATCTATGCAAGAATGAAAAATATATTGAGAATGTTATTTAAGTCTAGTTTGGAGTGATCTACCTATTTATCCCACATATGTTTTCTTACAATATCATGACACAAGATAAACACCTTTATGTTTCTTAGGATCTAAAGGATCTCTTGATGAATCCAAATTAGAATGAGGAACATTGAAAGGTTTAAATGTTGTTTGAAACCCAACCTTTCTAAAAATCCTAGAAAGCTTCTCATATATGCCTTTGATATAAGTAATGGTGATTCTTTTTTTATTAAAATCCTTGATAATGCTCCTTTTTTTAGTGTGAGAATTTTTGTGAAAATAATTTTCAATTTCCCACATTTTGTAAGCATTATTCATAAGATAACTAAATAGATGTTCTTTTTATTACAAAAGGTGATCATAATAAGATATTGTTAGTTCCCTAGTTGCTAAGGAGTTATGAAACACACTTGTTTGGAAAGGGTGATGGTGATGATCAGCTTAAAAGTAGAGATTTGTATGTGTCTTCTTTACAAAAACTCCATGAGCTAAAGATCCAGTAGAATTATTGGAAAGGAGGACATCAAGGAAAGGTAAAACATTATTTTCCTCTTTTACCTTTCCTTTAAACGATCTAAAATTTTATCAAGTTCTCCACTTCTATGCAACCATTTAACATTAGTGTCATCTACAAATCTATCCCACCAATCTAGTTTTAGAGAGTATGATGTCAATTCTTCATTTTCAAAATGTTTCACAAATATTCTAGAAATAATGGGAGATAAAGGATATCCCATTGCTACACCTATAGTTTACTAAAAAATCTCTCCTTTAAAGAAAAAATTATGGATTTGAGGCTTAATTCAACCAAATAAAAGGTTTGAGGATTTGTAATTCCATGAATAACATTAATAATTTTATATAGAGGAATTTTGGTAAAAATGTGAACCAAGATGTCACCATCATTAACATTCTAATTTTTTATTTTGTAAACAAAGTGTTCAGAGTTTTTTTTATAAAAGAGGAATTTCCAACTAAATATTTCAATTTCCCCATTAAATGTTTTACAAGAGAATAGGTAGGAGAATATCTCATATTAACAATTGGTTTGAGTGGGATCCCATCTTTGTGAATTTTAGGATCACCATAAATCCTAGGAGTCATAGGGTAATGAGGAATCAATCAAAACTTGTTAGCATCAATTAAAATTGAATTTTTAATCATTCTGGATACTTTGCTAATCACTTTGTTTAAAATATTATTCATGACCTTTCTATAACTACTCATAGAATTTAAATGTTCAAACATATTTAAATCATACTCTATCCTATCAAAAGCTACATTGGTATTACCTTTATCAACTTTGATAATCACTAAATCCTTTCTATGTTTAAGGTCTTAAGTGAAAAAAATTACTCTTTAAAAATATTTATGTTTAGTGGTCTAACTTTATTTATCACCAAGGAACACTTAGCTCCAATTTATTCCACAATATCAACCTTCAAATTGTTGATACCCAAGTGAATGTTGGAAATCATGTCTTCATAAGTAATATAAGATAATGACATAACAAATCCTATCCCATGTTATAAGAGCTTCAACAATGGTTGGTCTAAATTTATGATCAAAACATTGAGGATGTTATTATTTATCATGCATTTAATTTGGTCATGTTTAAGCCCATTAATTTTAGGAACCACCATTAAGTAATGGTTTGGATTAGGTCTTAGACAATAACAAGAAACAACATCACAAGAAAAAATATAAATTATTATGTCTAAATTGGATTGAACATGTAATGTGGTAGTCATTAATGCATCACTAAGTAATGCAACATTATTAAAATCTTCCAATATAAGTAGCACCAAACTAGATTTTTGTATCAGATCATGATAAATTAGTTGTAGGTTTATAAACCAATTTATTAAATCCATCCATGATGCCATGGGAAAAATTATAATTTTTCACCAAATTAATATATTTATTTATCTTTGATTCCATAGATTGATTTAATATTATGGATGTTTTAATAGCTAAGCTACCTTTGATTTACACCCAGATGTCTACCTAGATAATTTTAGTAAGATTTAAATAAATCTTAAAAAAATGCAAAAATAAATAACATAGATTATTTATGATAAAATATATTTATTTCATGATCATGTTCTTACTTTTCCTATGAAATAAATCTTTGTTTTTATATTAAAGCTAGTGTTTTATCACTAAAAATGTTAGAATGACATTCAAATCATGTCAATGTTTAAGAAAAGTGAGTGTTGATATTTCTATGTATAATTTTATTTTCAACTTCATAAAATGTGTTACCACTTTATATATTCACCCCCCATATAGGGATATAATAAGATATTTTATGTTTCTATGTGGTAAATTATTTAGAAAAAATATTTTTGGTTCCACAATGTACAAATTTAAGAGTTCCAATATTTTAGATACAAGAGGTGTATCCATCATCAAGAATAATAAGGTTAGGAAAAATGCATTGATGAAACCCAACCAACCAACTATATATAAATATAGTTTCACAAAATACTTCAAGTGGTCAGCTCACACAGTCTTAAAAATCCAACCAACAAGTGAAACAAAAATAATCACACTTTATCTTTTGTAAATTTTAAAATAGGTCTCCATGAGCATCTAATGTCACACCCACCATTTCTATTTATATTCATGTATCTGAAACATTGAAACTCTAAAATTTGTACATGGTGGAACCAAATATATTTTTTATAAACAATTTCAAGTAAATTTGATGGACTAAGCAAATTATATTAGGAGCTTAAGTGAAAAATCCATGAAAACTTAAGGAATATCTAATATTGAAAAATCATAATTCAAAAAATCTATGGGAATATGATGTTAGGATGATGTCATTGACCTCAAAGTCAAAAGTGGAAAATATCAACATAAATGGGATAAATATTAGGATTAAGTCTAGCCATGCCTTATTAATGCCCCATTCTTCCACAAAATGAATGCATTTTGACCCCCAAAACCTAACCTAAGGTTAATCACACATGTGATGGAGTCAGTTGGAAAACTATAAATACAAGATCCATTACCATAGCCATTAATATTTTTTAGGTGCTAAAAATTTATGCCAAAGTATCACTACAAAGCTTTAAACCTTCTTCAATTTTCACCTAATCAATAACAAAGACCTATTGGTTAAGGAAAAAATGTTGGAATAAATTTCCCTACCACATTAAAAAAGACCTTATGTATTAATTCTAAAACAAACATGATAATGGACCTCATTTAATAGTTTTTGGATATTAGTGTATTATTCCTAATTTAGTTAAGGGGTCTGAGTAGTATAACCAACAAATAAATAAATAATAATTAAGCTATTGATTTGTGTAAATCAATTACAATTTAGACTTTTCTAAAAATAGTAGTAAGAGGGATACAATCAAACTTAGGTAGAAAATGGATGATATGGATGGGATAGGGCCTAATACTCACTATGAAAGATTGAGACATTATCACAAACTAAGATCTAAAATTAATTTTTTGACTAGATAGGAACACTGAAAGTAGATAGGAGTGGCACTGGTGTTGTAGTCCACCTCTACCATATTTATCTTGAGGACCTAAGTTTTTTAGGTTTTGTTTTCTAGGTTTGTGTGACCCAAGGTTTTTTAATGGTAAATATTTGTTAATCTATAAATATTCCATTTTTTGATGTTGGTGTTTGGTGATTTTAGTGGAGTGGCTAACACATCATTATTACCTAAAATTTTAGGGTCAAATTTTTTTTAAGGATAGGTTTGCCTATATATGAATATAAATTTCCTTATATAAATGTAATTAACTAGTACCTCAAAAGTTAATTTAAGGGATTTTGTGAGATACTACTTAACAACTTTAAGAAATTTTTTGGTGGTTTGTCTTTCAAGTCCCATGAGGGATTGAAAAATCAATAGTTTATAGCAAGGTAGGCAACATTTTATTACAATATAATTTTTAGTATTTTTTATCTGTAATCCCATATAATACTCTTTAGGTGCCCTATATAGGGATGGGGTGAATGTTGATAAACTATCAGTATCTATACATAGTCTACTAATACTCTTCCATAGTCTATGGGCATCTATCCATAGTTTGTGGGTGTCCATCCATAGTCTAGGTGTCTAGCCACAGTCTATGGGCATCTGCTCATAGACTATGGGCATCAACTAACAATCTACTAGCATCCATCCATAATATATTGTCATTCATCTAATATATAGGCATCTACCTATAGCCTCTTAGCATTTTCCCATAACTCTATAGCATTCACCTATAACCCACTAGCATTTTCTATCAATCATTCTATGGGCAACCATCATCATTTTTTATTGGTGTCATGATTCCATATTCATTGATCAAGTGTCTTTTTTTATTGTTAATCATATTAATTTTGTTGTTAATCTTATTTTATCCATGGCTCTATAGACTAAATAATATGGCATCTCCTAAAAATTTTAAGGCCTTTAGGAAATTTAAAAAATAGAATAGCCTATTATCTTATTTTGCATAGTCACCAAACAAAGGTAAAATATTTTCAATTAACTAATGTTTTTTATTCATTAGCTTGTGTTAAAGGTAAATAATAATTAAAATGTCTTGAACCATTTTGTGTGTAGAATCCACTAATAATTCTTTTGAAGAATTGTCTCCATAGGTAGACATACTTGGGAATAAATTTAAAATACCAAACAAAGGTACTAACTTGTAGAATACTATTTTTTAATTAATTAAATATTATTTTCAAGATTCAATAATAATGACAATCTCTACAATAATATTACATGTAAAACCTATTAATATCACTAAATTGGAAAGACTTGTGAATGAAACACCAAACATAGCTACTATATTATAAATATTATTAGATTTCATATTTTTTATTTATTTGTACTTTAGTATTGACATTTATTAAAAATTAATGTCATATAATTTTTTTGCATGTAGAATTCAATGATAAAACTATTGAAGAAATGTATAATTCTTTTGAATATATACTTTGCATAAAATAAGCCAGTTATAAATTAATAATCAAATATAAATATGACATCAATACTATTGGTATCGATGATGAGTTCAGGATACCAAATGAGAGATCTACTGACTCAACACAATCTCTAGTTAAATAAGGCATAAAAATGGTCACTCATAAAGAAATACCCATTGTCCCATTGAAATTCAAGGAAGCTTAGATATCACATCATAATTAGTGGTGTTGATGATGAGTTCCCAATACCAAATGAGATATATATTGATTCTACTCACACAACATGATCTTTAGATGAGCCTACTACACAATAAAAACAATCTATGATTCAAACAAGCACAACAAAAACTATGTAGAAGAAGAAAAATACATGGACAATCAGAAGGTCAATTTCAGTATGATTGGGCATTTAAAGTCCCATTTATTCAACCTATGTATCTAGAAAATAGTACTGACACACCAACATATTGTAAATTCATCATATGTAGTTGGAAACTTGGTAAGCACCACAAAATGCAACTCAAATTAGACACAATTGAAAAACATTGTGGAAAAATATATAAGTCATTAAAAGACAAAGATGAAATTATAAAAACAATAGTGAGATGGAAAAATGAAAAAGAGTGCATACATCAATGTTACATAATAAAGTATCATAATCATCAGAAACATCAATGGCATCTCATTAAGAGAGGAACAATTCAAGCTCAACTCGAGAAGGTTGCTCAGTCTAATTTGATTGCCAAAAATATAAAATTTTTAACTTTATTTAACATTCCAAAAATAAGAAGACCAATATTTGATTATTTAGATTACAAACTTTTATTTCAGTATATTAGATTTTAGAACATTCCACATTCACATTAGTCCTATACCAATGCCTGGGAGATGGTAAAATGCTTCATAATGATTTAAAAGGAGGATTTGAAAGAGAAATTAAAATCAGCAAGGTTCATATCATTGTCTATTGATGTGGTAATAGTGGTTGACAACACACCATGGGTATGAATGCATGCATATACATTTTAGAATCATTCAAAGAAACCTCACCTTTTATTTGTACAGAAAAAGATTGAAAATTGTAATGCAAAAAACCTTTCCAAATTGGTTATTTCTAATTTCATGGATATTGCTAGGATGAGTTAACATGATATAGGTACTAAGTTGGTCTATGTTGGTGAAAATGGTGCATCAGTAATGTAGGGGAATAAAATAGGTTTATGTGTTTGCTTGCAAACATTAGTTTCCCCATATTTGACTCTAATCCATTGCATGGCACATAGAGTGAAGCTTGATTATAAAATTGTAAGCACATTAAAAATTGTCACAAAAGTGGAGGAGCTAATTCATGATTTTCATGCGTACATGTCATGTAGTCTGAAAAAGTTATTAGAGTTTCAAAATTTTATAATTTGAGTGATTAATAGAAAAAATTTATTAAAATATGTAGATACTAGATAGATTTCAATGTGTGAACCTTCATGTAGAATATTTGAATAATATCAATCATTGGGTAGTTTTATGTCTAATTACAGGATGGAGGTTGACATTGCTAGAGATTTATTAAATTTTTTTGATGGATTTTGAAACTTTACTAACAATATGTGGTATTTTGACCATGTTAAGGGAAATGCATTATTTGATGAAACATGTAAAAGAGAGACTAATATATATTGTGTACTTTATAAAGTTGAGGAAACATGTTTGTTTATCACTTAATATATTATACTACTTGGATGAAAGTCTTAAGGGACCAATATTTGAGATTTGGGAAACTTTAACAAATCTAAAGGACCCTCAAAACTATTTAAAATTCAATAGACATGATTATCTTTGTATTTTTGTTAATGTAAAGGAGATACCATTACACACTCTCTAAAGACAATCAAATTTAGTTGGATCAAAATTTGAAGTACCTATAACAAGGGTTCTATATGATAATGTCATATGTGACATGCGAATGAAATTGAGATACATTTCAAAGAGATGAATAACTTGAAGACATGAGCATGATGAATCCTAAATTTTAGAGTGCTGATGGTGAAGAACAAATAAGTAAATTATTTATCAAACACTTGGGTACTCTCATCCAAAAATTCAATAAGTCTATGGAAATCAATGGAGAGGAAGTTAAGGTTATTTTGCAAAAAAAAAATTACTAAAAAACTAGTCAAAGATTTTTTGATTTATAATGGTTGAATAATGTTGATTGTTAACTGAACCAACATAAATCGGTTCTATTACCAGGATAAGGAAGAAACTATATTAGAGTAGTGTTCTACAGGAAGAAATTAGTGAATATTTTCATTTTTATGAATGGTTCCAAATAATTATTTTAGGGTTCATGGAAAATGAAAGTGTATTATTGTATATAGATTGGAAAAGATTATTGAGACATGTTTAAGGTTGTATGTTTTAAGTTATGAAGTGGATATGATTCCATATGATAGAGAAATTTCAATTTAGAAAAATCTAACTTAAAGAAGAGGTGTCACAAATACAACTACGGGTGAAAATATAAATGCCAAGGAGACATGCCATAAAAATATTAGAAATGAAGTATGGGTTACCAAAGGGTTATTTGATATACCTAATTGAAATATCTTCATTATTATATATTAATATTATTTATCATTTGTTTACATTGAGTTAAGATACTTATTACATGCTTAGTTGATATGCTCCTTTCTTCAACATTCTACAATAGTATTTTTTAACATTTTTTAATATTGGAAGTTGAAAAAATTAGTACATGTTTAGCATTCTATTTTTTTATTATTGTTTGACATTTTTTTAATAAATTAAACATTATTTATAGAAATGAAATTGTAAAAAATATTTTAGTAACTTTGATACTAAATTTACAGTAAATTAAAGAAGTAAACATTACACCAAATTATTATAAAATATGAGTAAGGAATCCATAATTACAAAATATCTTTTAATATTATAAAACATAAGTTTCCAATATTTATAAAACATAAGCATAATACATCTCAAGGATTTGAGCTCAAACCTTAATTTTCATTAATTAAAAGACTGTATGGAAATTACAAAATAACGTTAAATTATAGTAGTGTCATAATCACTATGGATCATTTTGTACTTCCACTACTTTTTATTGGTACTGGTAGTGGTTGTGTTGTCTGTGTGGATTAGGATCATAGAATCTTGGAGATATTTCACTATAAAATGAATATTGCTAAGATTAGTTCATTCTTCAGTAGCAACATCTCCCATTGAAATTAATGATGGGTCTACTTTAACTTTCTTTTTAAACAAAACATCAAGATCAAAATCATTTTCTTGAATTATTTTTCTCAATGGATTATTTTTCTTATTCAATAATACAAGTCTTTCTTTGAAATAAATTACCACAAAAATAATTTTGTGTGCTTTCTTTAGATGCATGTCAAGAACAACAACTGGATTCTTTAAATTTATATATTTTGACTGTAAATGATCAAAAAATAATTAATTAGTTAAGTGTTTTAAATAAATTTTAATTTAAAAAAAAACATAAAAAACAACTCAATACAAATTTCTCTTTTTATACATTCACAAGATTCACCAGGTTTATGTTCTATGCCCATTTCTTATAGTATGTTTGGGCTTCTGTATTGAAGTTCTCAAGCCTTTTTAACATGATATCAAGAACATCATCATTAAATCTATTATTCACAACAACACTTCCTAAACTTTCTTAATTGAATAAAATATCAATTTTTTTTGGCTCATTATCCACTATTATGCACAATTGATATAATTGGTTGTGGTTGTGGAAATGGGCATTTATTTCCTAGATTAATACTTTTGCCTAATGATCCCATTTTTTTAATTCATCAAGGTTTTAAAGAATAAATTCAAGAATATATTATTTAGTATTTTCTACTAATAAATTAGAAATGGGGGAAAAAGTTCATTGGTCATTTATTTGAGGAATCTCCTACACAAGACTACCTTTAGTACTGCTAGGTGTTAAATCAATTACATGAGTTCAATATAAAGGATCCATGAGATGAGATCCAAGTATGATATCATGAGGGTTGAAATAATCCATGGGTATGCCACTATCAATGCCCAAATACTCATCATCTCAATCAATATAATGAAGAATTGAAGTCCCAGTCACACTGGAAAGACCACCAACTGAAAAGTTTAGAAACATAGACATTAGAACCTAAACCATGGCACCACTTTAGGCTGGGACAAAAAGATGTTTCCCAATACTAGTAGTTAAAGGGCCATGATGGGGTGGTGGTGGTTGTAGGAGTTTTTTTCTTGAATAAGAATGAACTAAAAATAGGAATTAAAGTCAATTAAATGACCAATTAAAAAAATCTAATATAATATTATCATTTAATAAAAAATATATCTATTTATTCCACATTGCTATTTTTGTCATTGTTGTTATGGTTGTTGTTGTTGTTGTTACTATTGGGGAACTCTTGAATTTCTACCAGACCCAACTGGTGTTTTCAATATAGATTGTGTAGGCTCTACTATATACAAATTTATAATATAGTTAAAATATTACAATGATAATAGAATATTAAATAAAATCAAATATAGTTTATGAATGTATATTAGTAATATGAGTGGAGTGTTGTGTAGGTGTCAAAGGTATAACCAAATTTTGTATTCAATTTCCTCTTATCAATTGTTGCTCAAGCATCTATAGAATTGATTATGCATAACCTTCCATCTTTTTTTATACAAAGGCCTCAAGAGGTCGATGTGCTTTGTTTATAGAAATTTTTATGGTAATCATTTCATGTAATTTTCTTTAAAATAAAAATATGTTTCATTTAAAATAAACTAGATCAATATTTATGTATTTATTTGAAATAGATATATAGATCAAAGAGTCAAATAACTAATCAAACTAGCCTCATGTACTTCAAAGGAGAGTGCATTGATAAACAATTTGGGATTGAGGGAAGAAGGAACATAGGATGCTTGCAAATCTGATATTGCTTCATAGTACAATGAAATAATATCATTATAATAAGAAAACTAAGTATGTTCATTGTATAATGCATAATTTAAATAATCTTTGATTCTATTGGAAATAAAACTACACCAATTCAATGGTTGATCTCCTAGAGTATGAAGAATATAAACAAGATCCTAGAGTAGAAGATCAGATGGTATACCCTAAAAAAGAATTCTTTCTTGGAAAATTTCAATCATTCCCAAGAGGAAAGGTATTTTAACACATTCAATTTCTAGTCCTCTTTTATTGTGGAATTGAATATCTATTAAAAAACTTACCATGTTAGAATAAAAGAAGTAAAACTATTCAAAAATTAGTAATTATAAATTTAACAATAGATACCATCTACTTGTAACAAGTAATGGGATTATAAATATTTTTTGTTATCATTATTCAGCAAGGCCTTTGTGGTGAAGAACTCCTCATCACTAGAAGGTAGACCTGTTAGTCTCTCAATATCCTTTGGATAGATTCCAAATGAAATATTCTAGGAGTCCAAGTTGATGTGAAACATGGAGGAAGAAGTATCAAGGATTTAAAATAAAACATTGAGCAAAGGAGTATCTTTGTCATATTAGGGCATGTAGATAATGCCATTTAACTTTCAAGTCTCCACCCAATTGATGTATGTGTCTGGTTGTTACAGAAGCCTTTGGATGATAGTGCATGACAAATTCTAGAAAGTAAGTTTGGGGGTTCTAGTTACCCCTATACCAATTCTTAAAGAGGTCTAGGAAATGAAAGCCATCGAATAAAAAATGGTTTTGGAATTTGAAAGTGGGACTTGGGGAAAAGATAATTTTTTTAAAACTCGATAAAAGAGGCTAAAATGGCAAAATGTGAAAAATGAGTTGCATTTTTGATATTTATAGGCCTTTCAAGTCATAAAGGGTGGCCACCCATATATTATAGGCATTTGATAGAGACACCAATATCATAGTTGAGAGGATCATATCATCTTTTATCAAAGGTATGTGTAGATGATACACACATGTACACATGCCATGTGTCTATCTGGCACATGAAAACACCATAGGTGTTCATCTACCATATAGGCATTTATCTATCATATATGTGTTATTATTAGATGTTGGCCTAACCTTGTTAGGCATGTAGCTAGGTATACACATTGACATAGGCATTCATCTAATCCAAATAGGTATTCACCTAATATACATAATGCACAACTGTATATCTCATTAAAATAGGCATTTTTCCAATTCACATAGGCATTTATCCAAATTCAAATAGGCATTCACCCAATCTAAATAAACATTTATCCAATCTTCATAGGTGTGCATCCAATTTACATAAGAATTTATTTGGGTATGAATAGTTATTTGACTAATCAAAATAGTCATTCATCTAACTCACATAGGTGTACATCAAGTCAAAACCCAAAATAGGTATTTATCTAATCTCCACAAGCATTTATCCAAACCCAAATAGGTATTTGACCAATCTAAATAGATGTTTATCTAAACTAACAAGCCTATATTTAATTCACATAGCCCTGTGCCTAATTAAAATATGCATTCAACTAATTACAAGGTATTCATCTGATTTCATAGGCATTCAACTAGTTCTAAATAGGTGTTTATCTAATCTAAATAGGCATTCATCTAGCTTGCGTAGGTGTACATCTATTAGACACAACCACTCACCTGTAATTATGTTGGTGTGCATCCATTTCTTAACATTCATAAATGATTGTAGGCTTTACATGATTTTCCATCTAACATCACACAATTCACCTTTACAATTATTTGATATCTAACCTAATTCACCACCATTGAAAATTAGATTTGCCTCAAGACCTCCAAAGATTTTTATATTGGGGTAACTAAAATGAACCCTAGTGTGACCTTATCCATGATGTTTTGGTAGCTATAACCCTGTAGATCTCCTTATAGATTATATTTTCTCCTTAAACCCTTTCTTCAATTATGCTTCAAGTAATTTTGAGTAAGAGGGGGGTTACTGTGTGTAAATTTCACTAGATATGGATCCATACCCCTTTTGTGGGAACACTTCCTACATACCAATAATCCAAAGAAGTATTAAGGCATATATATTTCACCCACTTAATGTTCTTTGTGAAATTGAGTGTATGAATATGCAAAATACTAAACTAGATGTTATTAAGGTGGCTAGAGACTGGTGTAAGGATTTGAATAATCTTGTAAGTGTATTGGTTTGTTGTATGTAGAGAATAGGGAATATTTATTGAGTAGTCTTACTTGTATTCATGCTTTCTTAGTGATATTTACCAACCCTTTCGAAATGATCTTTGAATGGGATTTTATAGAGATCCATTGGTCATAGGTTGAATGTGCTCATGTTAGGCCAATAAGGATAAGGCTATGGAACTATAAGGAATTGACCATTGGAGCTAGAAATGGACTTGGACAATATAATCAAAAGTGAATAGGATTAGTACCAACATTATAATGTTAGTGTGGTGTTATTGTCCTTAGTAGATGGGAATAGAGGGGATGGATCTATCATGGAAAAGGGGGTTTGGATCATTTGGGATCAAGTATGGAATGCTATGGATGACTAGGAATTAGTGAAAAGATGCCTATGATAGTTATGAAAGTAAGAAAGAGGGACCTAATGGTTGGGTGTCATTAACCACTCTCAAGTTACCAATTTTTGCATTTTATATGACTAAATTTTCCTCCCTCTTATTCTAGTTATTTGGCAAATTTAAATACTAGAATAAAGGAAAAATAGAAAGTGTGCCTAAAATTATCTATAAATGTGAAGTTATATGATGCTAGGTTTTCATAGAGAGATCATGATGTTAAGTACAAATTTATAGAAGAAAACAAAGAGTAGATCATTTCTTACTAGATACACTATATCTAAAATAATAACATACAAATCTAGGTAAGAGAGAGAAAGAGAAAGAGAAAGGAATGAATACAACTCAACAAGTACTCAAACCAATACAAAACCTATTGTGATGTTAAGTGATGCTAGGTAATGTTGGATGTGTCTTATACCATGATTAATATCATGAACAACGCTGAGTGCTCAAATCCCTAAGAGTGGTTCAAAAATGCAAATGATAAACCTTTAACTCCATCATCACCCACTAAGTGAAACTAATTAATCATGAATGTGTTGACTAATGTTTGGATTATGTGTCCAATCTTTTTGAATAGGTGGCTCAAGAATAAAAAGGCTAGCTAGTCTTTTGGCTCCATCATTGCCTCATGAAGTGAAGTTATGAACTAACATTAGTATGAAATATGTGTTGTATGAGATGGATCCTAAATCCCATGAATGTGTTATGATTTTTAAATGTTAGCATAGATATCTAAATGTATGCTAGAAACTAGGCCACTCTTGACTACTCCAAAAGATACAGATTAGGCTTATTTGAAAGCCACTCTAAAACTAGTGCACTAGGCTTGTATAAAAGCCATTCTAAAATGTGGAGGTTAGGATTATATGAAAACCACTCCAAAATTATGTTAACCACCTATAAATGGAATAAGTCATACAACTACTAAGAATGCCTAGGTAATGTTCAACTCAAAAAGAAAAGAAAATAAATGTGTTGCACAATTTCCCCCAATCACTAGTGTCTAAAATGAATTATGATATGGATGCTATATCAACTATCATATTTGAACTAGAAGTGAGAGCCATCATGCCACACATGATACCCCCTATATCTATATTATTGGAACAAAATTATACAAAAAACTACTAATTTTGAGTTGGTTTGGCTGTGTAAAACTATAGCTAAACCTACTTTTTGCCTACTTTTAGAAAGTCTAGTTTTTCTATAGTTTAGATAGGAGTACCAAAAATGGATAGTAGTGGCACTAGTGTTGTATTCCAATCTTGGCACTATTATCTTAGGCCAAATCTAGTAACTATTATAACATTTTCATTGTCTACCTAGTCTATTATGATTGGTTTCATGTCTAGTTATTTTTATAGGTATTTTAAATGTTTTTTTATCATTATGAGCTCTGATCTCTATGAAAAAACACTTATTTATTTCCCCCTATTTTGAGGGTAGGAATGAATACCATAAAATGATTTCCTTCAAAATAAATAACCCTATAAGTGTGTTATGTTATAAAGATACATTATATAGCAATGATAATTAGTAAGATATCTGAAGATATAGCATGATTTGTATTGAGAGATTGTTATATCAGTAAGGGTATTCTTAGATGGATATAAAAATGTAATAACATTTGTAATGCACTGAGCTATAAATAAAAGTTTAATTAGTTGGTAGATGGTAGTTATCATGGAGGGATGGATCTTGATGTCCATCATGGCATCCAAGAAAGTAATAATAATGCATGACATGGATCATGGCATTGAAAACAATGAAAAGTAAACAAGCAACAAGCACAGAAGGAAATAATCAAGAAACATATAAGTATGGACAAGGGCCAAGAAAACAAGGGACATGTGAACATGTCATTCAAATTAGATGTTAGGCATACAAGGCATTTTCAAATGCTACATATACATATAATTGAAATAAGTAAGGTTGGTATGAAAGCCATAATCACATAGAAGAGGACAAGAAAATAACATTGGAAAATGTCCTAAGGCACACATAAGACATAGAAGCATAAGACATTGTCAAAATTCCTTAGGCACATATAAGAGTCAATCAAGAATTGAGAAATGAAACCATATCTAGCTATGTAAATCAAGAAGGGAAAGCATGTAATAACTGGAAATACAAAATCATCTAACTAATCAAAGGAAGAGGGAATGTATGCAAGACATGTTAGTACAAGACTAGGTATATGTTGAGAAATACACAAGTGATATATACTAGAGATATGCCAATATAGTAATCTATGTAAGCTAGTAAATAATGTACATCAAAATGATAACTAGAGTGTGTGGTGTAGGAATGATAAAACTTGGATGGTGTAGTCATGTAGAAGATGCCCCTACTGGGTATGTATATCGATGTATGTGTC
Organism: Torreya grandis; assembly: GCA_037957365.1. Taxonomy (NCBI): domain Eukaryota; kingdom Viridiplantae; phylum Streptophyta; class Pinopsida; order Cupressales; family Taxaceae; genus Torreya; species Torreya grandis. Next base: position 1,094,580 of record JARHVA010004079.1, on the reverse strand, counting down.
AATGTATATGTACAATACCCCCGCAATCGGTAGGGTGAAACAATAAAAGAGTTGGATGCCACTGTATACACTTAAAGAGGATCAAGTGAATCATGGTAATGTTGATAAATTAACAAATAATAACATAGAAAAATAAATTTAAGTTTATCATAGTAGAATAAATGTAAAGCATGGATAATGTATACAATCAAACTATTTTTTTGGTGTTTTTGAGTTATTTGCATGTTTTTGTATTTTGAAATATTTGAATGTTTTTGAATTTTTGATATTTTAAATTATGTACAATCTAGCAATAGAAACTATGTATATGTAATTGGAAAGCATTGTGTAAAATAAATTATAAAGTAATATGCACAAGTAAGTTAGGAAAGGATGATACTAACCAATGAGTCTCATGGGAGACTCCCTATCATGGTTTTCTATATCAAGGAGAAGAATCATGTGTGATCATGAAGCACAATGGAAATGCTGAGAATATGGCTCTAAAATATATAGATTATAAATTGAGTGTGGGGTCTCCCTATAACTCTAAGAAGTGGATGAAATTTTAGGGCTCTTAGGGACCCATATGGTAGTAGGAAAATCTCTCTGAACATGTCCTCTATGAGTAGATGCATGACATCTCAATGATATTACCCTATGTTTGAACACTGTAGCTAGAAGATATCTAGAATAATAAAGATGTAGAGGGGTATGACCTCTTTGTGATGGTGATGGATGCCTTAACTATGTCTAAATAAAAAATAGAGGAGGAACTATAACTACTATAAAAACTGAAATTGGTGGTAAAATTAAAACTATTGACTGTAAAGTAGAAAATGGCTCTAAAGTGGGGAGTGATAACTGATATAGAACTCCAACAACTATAGAAACCTGATTAGCATGAATGAATTTCATGCATTCATGAACTATAGAAGGTACTACAAAAAGTATCTAAATCCATGGTTGACCAATTAACATATCAAAGACTCCTTCACTGGGAATTATATTGAATTGTGTGGCCACATATGATGGACCAACCTATAGAGTAAGTACAGTCTCACCTAATGAAATTTATATGTACCCAATGAATCCACTGATAATTATGTATATCGAGGTAATATCCTACTATAAATATCCCAAATTCTTTAATAATGTCATAGTATGAATGTTCATGATGGATCCATTATCTATGAGAACACTATGAATAGGATGATTATAGATGTAATCTATAATAAAGAGTGCATGATAATCCGAATCATCCTCGACTATCTCCTGATTTGAGATGGAGATGGAAGTTCTAGATGTAACTCTAAAATTGTGTACACTAATCACGTTTCGCATAGGATGTGTCTCAATTAAAGGTGCCTTATATGTATCTAGTGGGGGATGTGCATGATATGCATGGTGAATCCCTAATGTGTCCCCTATCTCTTATTTATTAATTCTATAGAAAGGGATCTAAGAAGATTTTCAAAGCTTTATCTTGTGTTTGATTTTCCTCAGGAGGCTGAATTGAAGTGCCAATATTAATATGATTACCATCTATCAAATATTATATATTGTGTTTGAGACTAATGCATCTATTTTTTGTATGACTTCATTCCTTGTGAAACTTGTAAAATGCATGTTGATCATATGCCTATGGAAGAGGCTTTGTTGCATCAACTTCCTGAATAGGAGGGAGAAACATGATGTTACATTCTAATAACTATTGTAAAACTCTAGCTAGAGAAACTGGTAGATTGGTAAAGGTTCACTAAGGAGGGGCTAATAAAATCACTCCCTAAGGGGGCTCAAAAGCTACATTAACTATTTGTTGATTTTGACTCTTTTTGTCATTGACCTTGACTTTATATGGGACTTTTCTATTACTCTTGTTTGTTGTTTATGAGATACTTGTATACTTGAGTTTTCCCATTAAAATTAGTTTGACTTATTTTTCCTTTAGTGTGTGACATAATTCAATGAAGGAAGATAATATTTTGAACATGATTGATTCATGCAAAGTTTGTAGAAGACTCTATTTGAAGAGATTTTGTAAATCTTAATCGACCATTGGGATAATCATCCTAGAAGAAATAGTCTTATATCAGAGAACATAATATATGAGATGTTCATTTGACATTTGTTTCTATTATGCAACTTGGGCATATGAAACCTTATCACCAATGTTAATGCTAAAATGATCTAGGAACATATTAGCTAAAGGATTGAATTCATTGACAAAATGATTCAGTAGACTATAGAACCATTGCAAAGCATAATCCTTTAGACTCAGTGGAAATAACTTGGTAGGTATCTAGTCATTTGGCACATGGTCCAAGCATGCCACATGAAAATATATTAAATGTGTCTCTAGATCACCCCTACCATCATATAGAGTGAGCTTAGGTTAAACAAAACCTTGTGGCAAAGGTGTAGAGGCAATGTGACATACCAATGGTGTATGCAATAAAGCAAAAGAATCCAAATCCTATGTAGATCTAGAGGCACCTTGATTAGGATGTATCACCTTGGATTGAATATATTTTATCTCTTACATAGGGGTTGCCACATTAGGAGAAAAATATGTAATAGCTATTGTTGGTGCCATAGAGGCAAATTCGGTTGTTATAAAGGTTTGTTGAGACATAATCTCCCCCATAGTGTCACTTATAACTAGTTTCTCTATGGTTTGAGAAGATTTACTGGTATTTCCTCTTTGTTGTTGTTCTTGTAGTATTTTAAGCATTTCATCTTGCATGTCAAGGTGTTTAGTTAGGATTTCTTGAAGTTCCCTTTTATCAGTTTCTTCAAAACTAGGATATTGGGTCATTGATAAACTAGGAAAACAATTTGATATTTGATTGAATTTTTTGCAATAATTTGTAATTTACAAAGTGTGAAGAAATTAAAGTACTGAATATAGGTAATGTAAAGTCCTAAACATAGTTAACTATAAATTGTATAAAAACCATACAAAACTTAGAAACATGTAAGGTGATACTTCAATAAGCAAATAGAAACTAGTCTATGCAACTAGGGTTTAAAAGATAATTATTTGAATAATTTAATTATGAAAATTTTTAATTGAAAGTGAATTTTTGAGTTATATATTCAAGTAGAAAATTATAAATTTATTGGAAAATTTATGATTTAAAGAGACCTAGAAGATGCCACTAGGGTTTTGAAAAATAAATATTTTTGAAAATTACTATTGAAATTTGAAATTTGAATGGATTTTCTAATATAAATATGCTATAAGAAATCCAAAAAATGATTGGAAAATTACAAGGAAAATACTAGGACCTAATATGGTTAAATAGGGTTTGAAAGAAATTTATTTTAAAAGTACTTCAAAATTTTAAAATTTAATGCTAATTTTTTATTTTATTATGTAGGTTAAAATATATAGGAAAAAATTAGTAGTAAATTTACCCTAGGGTTTCTATGGTTTTTATGCACAAATGAAGTAAGTCAAGTTCACCAAATGATTTAATAATTTTGGGAATATTGGTGTATTATTACTAATTTTGTTAAGGGGTCTTAGTGGTAAATCTAGTAAATAAATAGATAATAATTAAGCTAATGATTTATGTAAATTAATTACAATTTAGAATTTTCTAACAATTGTAATGAAAGGGAGAAAATCAAACTTAGCTATAAACCAACTGATACGACTAAGATAGGGCGTGATTCTCACTATGGATGACTAGGGATATATCATAAACTAAGATCTAAACTTCATTTTCTAATTTGATAGTAGCTCTAAAATTAGATAGGAGTGGCATTGGTGCTATTGTCCATCTATGTCATTGTTGTCCTGAGGATTTGAGCTTTTGGGTTTTGTTTGCAAAGTCTATGTGACCCTATCCATGAAGTTTTGATAGCTAAAAGTCTATAGAGATCATTGTAGAGTAGATTTTATATTCAAACCCTATCTTCTATTATGATTTAACTAATTTTTTCCAAGAGGGGTGTTTAGTGTGTGTAAGATTCATTAGACATGGATCCAAACCCCTTGTGTGAGCACGTTGCCTACATACCAAGACTTCAAAGAGGGATCAAGCCATATGTATATCTCCCAGTTGATGTGCTTTATATAATTGAGTGTATGAATATGAAAAAGTCTAATGTGGATGTACATGAGGTAGTTAGGGACTAGTGTAAGTATTTAAATAAGAATCTAAGTGTATTAGCTTGTTATATGCAGAGAATAGAGAAGATTACTTGAGTAGTCTTGCTTGTATTCTTGATTTCTTAGTGATATTTTCCAACCCTTTTCAAATAGTCTTTTAATGGGATTTTATAGGAATCTATTTGTCATGGGTTGAATGTGCTCATGTTAGGATGACAAGGACAAGGATAAGGATATAGAACCAAAAGGAATTGACCATTGGGGCTAGAAATAGACTTGGAAAACAACACCAAAAGTACACAAGAGTGACACTGACATTATAATCCTAGTGTGGAACTATTGTACTCAATAGATGGGACCTATAGAGATGGATATTTCATGGAAAAAATGGTCTAGATCAGCTCAGATCAAGTATGGAAGGGTATGATGACTAGGAATCAGTAAAAAGATGTCTATGAGAGTCATGAGAGTGAGAAAGAGGGACTAAGGCTTGGGTTTAATTATCCACATTCAAGTTACCAATTTTTGCATTTTATATGACAACAGGACCCATATTATAGGAGAATCACATGGGGGAATCATTCTTTACATTTTATTGTCTATTTTTTATAGTCCATTAATCCATACCCCTTGAGGAAGTAGGCCTAATAAATTAACTTATTTATGTTTGTCATTTGTTTTATGTAATAATGCATTAAATAACTTGATTTGTAGTCCTATTATACATTTTTCATGCTTGATGGGACCACACATCTCACAAATCACTTTAGGGATATTCTTAACCTTCTAATTACTTAATTAGGCCCTTTTTGGTGTTGTTTTAAATATTTTTCTTAAAAATTTTGTGTGTTTTCTATTCTGGTCAAAATGATAAGTCACCCTACATAATGGTAAATTAGATTTAAGAATAATTGAAGTAACCTTGGACATTAGTGAAGTTTCCCTACTTAACAATGAAGTTCCATGTGTAAATAGTGAATTCATCATCTACCACTTTTGTATTATTCATTTGTTTTGACAGATCAATGAGGTTGTATTTAAAATGGTGAAATCGCACTATATATTAATTAAATCATTAACTATGTTTTTACTCTAAATAACAAAATCACTATCTGATTAATGAATTTAACCTGGTAATAACAAAGTCATTGTAAAAATGGAAAAATGAACTGGTAAACAATGCACTCATGAAAGGTAATTTGCACTATGTTTTTCTTGGTTTTATTAGAAACATAAAAATTATCCAATCATTGGTGAGGTTATTCTACTAATTGGAAAAGTTACAAAAATTGTGTCTATTTTCTATGGAAATAGTGAACTTGTGAATAAAATGGAAACGTATCCCTATTAAATGATGAAATCATAGTCTTAAAATTTTCCTTAGAGCTTTAAAAAGTAGTATTAAATTTATAATTTGTGTTTTGAACCATTTATTGATTACTAAGATTCTATTTATTATGTTTTAACATCATGATAACTTACTTTTAGCACAAATCAAGGCAAATTTTAATCACATTCACATATTAGTGCTTAAAAATAACATTTGACACTTAGATTGAAATCTCTTAAGAGAATTTTATTTTTGTTCTTTGTTGTAAATAACCTGTTCATTTCATTACTTGTTCATAAGAGCTTGCACCTATGCTCTCCCATTTCCCCCTTTAGGGACCCTATGTTACCAAATAATTCATTATTTTACTTGTTTGTTGGTTTATAATCAAATAAACATCATGTATGCTCTCTCCTTATTCTAAGGGACTTGGATGACTCATAAATAACTAATTTCTTCTTTTACTTTCGATTGGATTAATGAGTGGGTGTTCATCATATCCTCACATGTTCTTTATGGGTGTGTTACCCTAGGGTTTCATCTCATATCATAATACCAACCCCACATATTTGGTGGGGTATACAAATTATGAGGTTAACCCAACTAACCAAATAGGGTCTTAGAGCATACAATGGTTTAGACATCATACTCTACTGAGTAATTGATGGATCGAGTGGTTATGAAAGGGATAAGACTATTTCATAAAAATCTAGATGTTTTCTCATCCACTTTATGGATATTTTATTGTTCCTAAGTGTTATTTATCACTTGTGGACCATCTAGAAAGCAAATTCAAAAAAATTAGATTAATTGATCCCACTTACCATGGATTATATTTTTAATGCTGAGTTAAATAGAGCGGGTTTAATAACTCTACCTTCATGTGCTCTTTATTTATTAGATTAATAAATTAATTCCTCTTAAAAACTATTATATCAATGAAATTTTGGTAGATAATATACAACCCTTATGTCAGTTACTAGTATATGAGTATGTACTTACTTGATTATTATTTTATTACATTTTTTATTCTAAAGTTGCTTTACATGAAAACAAAAAAATAAATCCCTAAGCCTATTAAAACAAATTCAAAACTCATTTTTGAGTATTTGATCTAAAGACAATTAGTTGGCACTTGAGTTTTTATTATCACTTGGGCTTGAGTGGTTTAATATTTATGTTTAGATTGTGCTACTTGGATTGGCTTTCAGTTTCATTTAAAATCCTGACCTAAGTGTAAATTTGAGTAAGCATACTTTACACATCGTCACCTATTCACACATTGATGTGTTATTGATGTTCACATTAATATTTGGTACTTAACCATTTATTACAACATCATGTTTATCATTTATAATCATACCATTTGTCTCACTTGGTACCATTACACCACACATTTTATTTTTATTTTAAACTTAGGATTTTTTGAATTATTATATACTCTAATTTCTTAGATCACTTTAATTTATTATATATTTGATAATCGAGATAAACCATGGTCTTTTGTCCTTTTATAAGGTACCAATAGATTTTGGACTTAGTTTTTCTTACATTAGCCTACACCCTAAGTTCCAAGATTTTGTACCTTCTTCTAATTTTTTTATTTTTACCAACCAAGGTTGCATGTTCCAAAGACATCACTTTTCATTTATGCCAAAAATTATTATGTGGTGTTGCATTTTCTAATCCCTTATAATTATGACCTAATTCTAAGGTTTCTTAAAACCATTTGATAGTACTTCTAAATTCCACATTAAACCAAGAGTACTCTTGGAACACTTATTTAAAACTAATTGATACATAAATGATGCAAATGTACACTTGTTGTGGGGTCTTTAATGGCCCTAGTTATGAGGAAAAAATATTTGTGATGTAAAAGGACATCTGATTATGTTTAAAGATGTACCTCCTATTATGGGATCAAGCCATGGTCAATAAATTAGCAACCAACTGATTCAAGACCAAGACCATAACATATTGAGACTAATATAATCTAGAACTAAGATTCCACCATATTTTCCAAGAGAACAATTACTTACTCTTATTCCCATAAAGGAAAAAATATAACCTTCTTATGCATGAGGTAGATATTTTATCTCCCCCTAAACAAGATGTTCCATTTGATAGGCATCACATGTTCTATAACCATCAATAAACCATTTCAAGTACATGACATGGATATAATACTTATCAACAAGTACTAGATCATTCCCAAAAATAAGTATCTCACAATATACCACCTCAATAGGCAATAGACAATTCAAAAATTATGGAACCAACCTCTTTTAGTTTATAAAAATAATAAGTTTCTCTTAAAAACTAGTGACAATAACATATTCTTCTGAACCAATACTAGGTTCCCCAAAACTAGTAAATTTTTCAAAATAAACGTCAAATACCAAAGGATAAAAAAATCATTTAAACCAACAACATTATACCTATTCCAATGTGCATCATAACCAATAATAAATACCTAATTGAGTGTATAACTTAGGTTATAGGGTACACATTCCCAATAATACCATACAAAGAGGATCCATTCCTACCTATATCAACCCTAACAAAACCTATAAGTCTATGAATAATAAATAGAACTATCTCCTTCCACCAAAAAATGATCCAAATATCTAAGAGTGAAACATAATAAAGAATGTAGTCTCAAGGCTTCAACAAGTAATAAAATAAAGAAATACAAGTTTGATTAGATATAACCCTATTCATTTGACATTATTATTATTATTATTCAAGCACCATTCCCACCTAATTTTAAGGTACCCATAATTAACAAATATAAATGGAAAGGTTACCTTAGAGAATATATAGAAGCCTTCTTCTTTACATGCTAAGAAGTAGCCTATAATAGTGTGAATTACTTACACTTTTTTCCACATAGATTGGGTAGACAAGCCTTATAGTGGATTCTCAAATTGTTTAAAGGATTAGTAACAACTTTTAAGTATTTATCAGAGAAAATTATTAACCACTTTTCTTAAAACATCAAACATGAGCTAATACTAGTTGGCATGTGTAAATTAAAAAAAGAGAAGGGAAAATATTTATGGCATATCTAAAACAACGGAGATCATTATCTAGCCACTTCCAACACAATCTACTAGATAAACAACTAGTTGATATATTCACACAAAACCTACACCCAAAACTTGTTCATAATATGAGAATCATTTATGTCAACACATTCAAAGAAATCATATACAAAGTTGTATAGATTGATAATGCACTTATTTCCAAAGGCATGGTAAAAATATATTCCCAAGCTCAAACATCAGACTAGACATGCACACCTTTTTAGGCAATTGTAATTAAAAAACCCAAGGTTTTTAACAAAAACAAGAACATGGTGGAAAATGGGGTTATCAAATCATGACATGTGCTAATAGTCCAAGTTCTACCCTCTCAAAATAGACCACCCAATCCACTACTCACGTTATAAAAATATCCTCCATGTAAAGGGTATGTTAAACATAGGTCATTTAATGACATAAGGGTGCCTACTAAGTTGGTATCTCATAAATTAGTTTTGTCCAACATGAATATTTGTCCTGTACTAAAACCATTTCCTAAAGATAAACCCAAACTTGATTGGTATCATGAAGATGAATTTTATGACTTTCATTAGGCTATCATTCATGTCATCTATTGATGTGTGTAACCAAGTCACATTATTGAAGATTTGATTTAAAATGGGAGATCAAGATGGAAAAAATAAATACTAACAATAACCAAGAAATGGGTATCTACAAATATCCATTTTTAAATCATAACAAATAAAAAAATGAGAAATCAGAATGAGGTCCAAAAGTACAACTAGTAATAGAATCAAGGTCATGATCAGAATAAAAATTTGAACAATAATCATAGTCAAGATCATGACACCAAAACCAATCAAATTAAGTACCCTACCATGACATATGATTAAAATAATACAATATTATGTATTATTACTAATCACATTATTACCATTAGGATCTTGTTCCATGTACCATCTAATGTTGTTCAAAATGTTGGTCCTTTTATTTTAGGATCACCATCACCTTCTTCAATTAATTTTTCACCAGGTTATAATAATTCACTTAAACCTCATTTTTTGTGTGTTACCATTCCTATACCTCCTCCTCATTCATATAATTATGGTAAATCCCTCCCAACTCAAAGTTACACAATAGCCATTAGATAACTAAAATTTATCCTAAATGGCCCTTTGCCTTATTCCAATACTAATTATTTGTTAAACCATATACCTTTCAAAAAAAATCTTAAACTAAAACCTATTCTAGCTAAGGCCAATCCTTCTCATCCCAGTTTTGATAAACCATATAGTATAAGTGAATAACCTAGAAAAACATCTATCTATATTTCTATTATATATCTTTTGCACACATCTTAAGTTTAAAGGACCATAATAAGTGATTTCCTTTGATAATCCACTATGCCTTAATCTTGACCAATTCTAAGAAATTTTGGGGATTTTGTCCTTAGGACAATAACTTACATTAAACCAATGAGATATGTCATCCCTTGGTCTACTACATAATAATCCTCTATATGTTGAAGCCATTATTCCCCATCATAAAATCAAATAGGTTATTATGGACAATGGTTTTGGATTAAATGTATCATCATCGAAACTATTCCAAACATTGGGTTATACATTTGTCAATATATGAATATATACCATCACCATTAATACCTATGAAAATGTAGAGAGAGAATCTATGGGAATTATTTTGGTACCAATCATTATTGTGCATGTCACCCATGATACCCTATTCCATGTCATTGATATAGAGTTGACTTATAATATGATTCTTAGTCATATTTTGATGTAATAAGTATGGTTATTACCTTCCACCGTACATCAATGCATCGATTTCCCCCATTCAATTATAGAGGTCAATATCTATGGTAACTTACAACCATACCAATATTTCAAACATTTATATGATAAATATGGAAACTACACTATTTTTCCTAGCATTGAGTTGGTAGGAAAGAAAGGTAAGATGGTAATTTATCAACCTCCCAAATCCAACTATATTTACCCTAGTGACCTTGCTTCTACTTGTGTTGATCCATCTCCTGTCACCATGCCCATCTATTTCACTATTAAAGATGATGGTATTTACACTTTTAATATTCACAATTCATTCCACATTGACAATTTGCCTAAGTATCATAGGTCCTATGCCCACCTTAGTCCCTCTAAAAATTATATCAAGCCCAACATGATTTTTTAAAATAAATCCAAATCTACTCTACAAGAATCACTTCTATTTTTACTTGATACATCACTTGAGCAAGATCTAGCCACCAATGCCAAGGGAGGTTGGTTGTATTGTAATATTTTTTCTAACTAATTTTATAGTACTAAGTACCCCATTTGAAATTATAAAATGGATTATTTAGGAAAAGTATTGGGACCTAACACATAGGGTATTTTATACCCTATTTTTACTATTAAACATATGAGGAATCAAGTTCTTGGATTTATACCACCAAGGGGTGACTTCATAGATTTTTAAAGTGATACCACTTGATCAAATAATAATGAAACTCATGACACTGACATAACATCCTATTATAGTGCCAATGTTGAGCTAGTAGATATTAATATATTTGATTCCAATGCTATTATGACCATTACAACCCATTATCCACTTACCCTTCATCATCCTGACCTAGTCAATTAGGATCATAAATATTTTATGATATCATTGGATGATGCCAAAAATGAGGAATCTCTTTTCAAGTTCATGAGCTATTGAGATGAATTACTAGTGGGTGATCATAAACAAGGTTTTGACTTCCTTTTAGGCTCTGCTACCTATTTTGGAGAGTAGGAAAACTTCCTTGGTCATGATAAAAGTAAAACATTGACATCCTCAGGTGAAATCCTTTTTGAGGTGACCTTAGGCTAGGGAAAGTGTAAATATAAATATGATTCTTTGAGTAAAAACATGTTTCAAGTGATCTTGGATAGGGATGTTCACCTCTCTACTCTAAAGGTTTAGTGTCCACCTAGTCCAAGCATTACCATTAGTTCAAGCATCAAATCTAACTAACAAGTTCTTGAAGACCTTGCTTTATATTTTGTTGAAGTGTTTTAAAATTTTTCGTTGACTAGAATAACTTATTTAGATTCATCATTTATGGCTGAAGGTTATGATAAATAGATAGTTCTAAAGGATTAATTCTCTTCATTACCTACTATTCTTAAAGATGACTCAACATTACTAGTTAAGGAAACTATGGAGGTCAACATTGGTACATATGATGATCCCAATATTGTTTAACTAGGCACATCCCTCACTAATAAGGAACATGAATTCATTGTTACCACTCTAAAAGATTTTATTGATATATTTTCATGTTCCTACTCATACATGTCTAGTCTTAAACCTTAATTATTAGTGTATCATACTATCATCCATCTAGATGCCAAACCAATAAAATAAAAACTATGGAAAATGCATCTATGTATAGCTATCTAGGTCAAAAATGAGTTATAAAATTTATTATGGGTAGGGTTAATTTGACCATTCGACTATTCTAAGTGGATCTCTAATATTTTCTAGTCATCAAAGATCCAAAAGGAATTCACCTATATACTAATTTTGGAGACATTAATAAGGCATGCCCTAAAGATGATTTACCCTGCCTAACATTGACATAATAGTCGATTCAAAAATAGGCTATGAAATTTTGTCCTTCATGGATTTATTTTTGGGGTATAGTCAAATTAATATTTCTCTAAAGTATTATCACATGACCTAATTCACCACTTCATGGGGAATGTTTTCTTATCAACACATTCCCTTTGCTTTGAAGAATTCTAGTTTCACCTACTAGTATTTGATGACTATTATCTTCCATGACATGATCCATGACATTTTTCAATACTATGTTGATGACATCTTAGCTAAATAAAGAACACACTAAATCCACACAAAAATTCAATGAATAATCTTCATGAGGCTTCATGAAAAAAAAGTGCATCTCAATCCTAAAGAGTTCATCTTTGGCATAACTTTAGTTAAATTACTAGGGTTAATTATCTCACAAAGAGGTATTGATTTTTAAATTATTTTATTCAAGGGTATTATTTAAATTCCTCCTCCATCCAATTTGAAATAGATCTATAACTTGTAGGGAACAAATAAATCTATTCACTATTTCATATCATATCTACATGATAACTGTTATCCTTTTACAACATTTTGAAGAAAGGTCTCACATTTTAATGGGATACAAATTATGAGAAAGCATTGACCAAATTTAAGAACTACTTGGCTAATGACAATAGTATTGTCATCACCTACACTAGGCAAACCATTGTTATTATACATATCAATGACATAACATGTACTTTGGCACTTTTAGCCTATTATGATGAAGAAAGAAAATAAAATGAGGTATACTATCTCAGTTAGATATTTGTAACTTATAAACACAACTATTCACCTATGGAAAAAGCTTATCTTACAATGGTGCTCACTTCCCAAAAAATATGACATTACATGTTGAATAATAAAACCACTATTATAGCCAATATTGATCTTCTTAATTACCTATTATCTAAGACCACTCTAAAAGGCTACTTAGACAAATGATTTATGTAGCTTAGTGAATTTTATGTGGAGTACCAAAATTGAAAGGCCATCAAGGGGTAGGTCTTGGTAGATTATCTTGTTAAATCTCTTTTGATCGACACCAAGCCTCTTTCATTTGATTTCCTAGAGGAGTCAATTATGACCTTGGACAAAGTAGCCTATGAGTCCAAATAGTGGACAATATATTTTTATAGTTCATTCACCTCTCATGGATTTAGATTAATTATTTTAATGGTCACACTATAATGGGATCTTATTTGTAAGGTGTTTCACATTATCTTCCATTGTACCAACAACATGGTTGAATATTAATCCTTTATTTTTAGGATTCACAATATAATATAGTGGGATATCAAACATTTAATGGTATACAAATATTTTAAACTAATAATCAATTAGGACACAAGGTAGTACTAGACTAGAGATGAAAAGATTGTACCTTACAAGCATATAGTGGGAAATCTTAAGCAACACTTTCATCTTTTTTAGTTCAGGTAGATACCACAAGCCAATAATTGAGTGGTATATGTCATGGCCATGGTTGGGTCCATGATACAAGTTTCCAATGATGTTAGAGATTATTAGTTCCTCATCAAGAAACTTTTTCAACTAGATCGTATCCCACTAAATTCAAATATGGTATGTAATATTAATAGTCTAATCCCCCTTGATACAAATACCTGTTTACTTATCCATTAGATAACTAAAATTTATCCTAAATGGCCCTTTGCCTTATTCCAATACTAATTATTTGTTAAACCATATACCTTTCAAAAAAAATCTTAAACTAAAACCTATTCTAGCTAAGGCCAATCCTTCTCATCCCAGTTTTGATAAACCATATAGTATAAGTGAATAACCTAGAAAAACATCTATCTATATTTCTATTATATATCTTTTGCACACATCTTAAGTTTAAAGGACCATAATAAGTGATTTCCTTTGATAATCCACTATGCCTTAATCTTGACCAATTCTAAGAAATTTTGGGGATTTTGTCCTTAGGACAATAACTTACATTAAACCAATGAGATATGTCATCCCTTGGTCTACTACATAATAATCCTCTATATGTTGAAGCCATTATTCCCCATCATAAAATCAAATAGGTTATTATGGACAATGGTTTTGGATTAAATGTATCATCATCGAAACTATTCCAAACATTGGGTTATACATTTGTCAATATATGAATATATACCATCACCATTAATACCTATGAAAATGTAGAGAGAGAATCTATGGGAATTATTTTGGTACCAATCATTATTGTGCATGTCACCCATGATACCCTATTCCATGTCATTGATATAGAGTTGACTTATAATATGATTCTTAGTCATATTTTGATGTAATAAGTATGGTTATTACCTTCCACCGTACATCAATGCATCGATTTCCCCCATTCAATTATAGAGGTCAATATCTATGGTAACTTACAACCATACCAATATTTCAAACATTTATATGATAAATATGGAAACTACACTATTTTTCCTAGCATTGAGTTGGTAGGAAAGAAAGGTAAGATGGTAATTTATCAACCTCCCAAATCCAACTATATTTACCCTAGTGACCTTGCTTCTACTTGTGTTGATCCATCTCCTGTCACCATGCCCATCTATTTCACTATTAAAGATGATGGTATTTACACTTTTAATATTCACAATTCATTCCACATTGACAATTTGCCTAAGTATCATAGGTCCTATGCCCACCTTAGTCCCTCTAAAAATTATATCAAGCCCAACATGATTTTTTAAAATAAATCCAAATCTACTCTACAAGAATCACTTCTATTTTTACTTGATACATCACTTGAGCAAGATCTAGCCACCAATGCCAAGGGAGGTTGGTTGTATTGTAATATTTTTTCTAACTAATTTTATAGTACTAAGTACCCCATTTGAAATTATAAAATGGATTATTTAGGAAAAGTATTGGGACCTAACACATAGGGTATTTTATACCCTATTTTTACTATTAAACATATGAGGAATCAAGTTCTTGGATTTATACCACCAAGGGGTGACTTCATAGATTT
The DNA here is from genome assembly GCA_037957365.1 of Torreya grandis. Taxonomy (NCBI): domain Eukaryota; kingdom Viridiplantae; phylum Streptophyta; class Pinopsida; order Cupressales; family Taxaceae; genus Torreya; species Torreya grandis. The sequence goes on along the minus strand of JARHVA010004079.1, from coordinate 1,079,479 downwards.
TTAAAGTGATACCACTTGATCAAATAATAATGAAACTCATGACACTGACATAACATCCTATTATAGTGCCAATGTTGAGCTAGTAGATATTAATATATTTGATTCCAATGCTATTATGACCATTACAACCCATTATCCACTTACCCTTCATCATCCTGACCTAGTCAATTAGGATCATAAATATTTTATGATATCATTGGATGATGCCAAAAATGAGGAATCTCTTTTCAAGTTCATGAGCTATTGAGATGAATTACTAGTGGGTGATCATAAACAAGGTTTTGACTTCCTTTTAGGCTCTGCTACCTATTTTGGAGAGTAGGAAAACTTCCTTGGTCATGATAAAAGTAAAACATTGACATCCTCAGGTGAAATCCTTTTTGAGGTGACCTTAGGCTAGGGAAAGTGTAAATATAAATATGATTCTTTGAGTAAAAACATGTTTCAAGTGATCTTGGATAGGGATGTTCACCTCTCTACTCTAAAGGTTTAGTGTCCACCTAGTCCAAGCATTACCATTAGTTCAAGCATCAAATCTAACTAACAAGTTCTTGAAGACCTTGCTTTATATTTTGTTGAAGTGTTTTAAAATTTTTCGTTGACTAGAATAACTTATTTAGATTCATCATTTATGGCTGAAGGTTATGATAAATAGATAGTTCTAAAGGATTAATTCTCTTCATTACCTACTATTCTTAAAGATGACTCAACATTACTAGTTAAGGAAACTATGGAGGTCAACATTGGTACATATGATGATCCCAATATTGTTTAACTAGGCACATCCCTCACTAATAAGGAACATGAATTCATTGTTACCACTCTAAAAGATTTTATTGATATATTTTCATGTTCCTACTCATACATGTCTAGTCTTAAACCTTAATTATTAGTGTATCATACTATCATCCATCTAGATGCCAAACCAATAAAATAAAAACTATGGAAAATGCATCTATGTATAGCTATCTAGGTCAAAAATGAGTTATAAAATTTATTATGGGTAGGGTTAATTTGACCATTCGACTATTCTAAGTGGATCTCTAATATTTTCTAGTCATCAAAGATCCAAAAGGAATTCACCTATATACTAATTTTGGAGACATTAATAAGGCATGCCCTAAAGATGATTTACCCTGCCTAACATTGACATAATAGTCGATTCAAAAATAGGCTATGAAATTTTGTCCTTCATGGATTTATTTTTGGGGTATAGTCAAATTAATATTTCTCTAAAGTATTATCACATGACCTAATTCACCACTTCATGGGGAATGTTTTCTTATCAACACATTCCCTTTGCTTTGAAGAATTCTAGTTTCACCTACTAGTATTTGATGACTATTATCTTCCATGACATGATCCATGACATTTTTCAATACTATGTTGATGACATCTTAGCTAAATAAAGAACACACTAAATCCACACAAAAATTCAATGAATAATCTTCATGAGGCTTCATGAAAAAAAAGTGCATCTCAATCCTAAAGAGTTCATCTTTGGCATAACTTTAGTTAAATTACTAGGGTTAATTATCTCACAAAGAGGTATTGATTTTTAAATTATTTTATTCAAGGGTATTATTTAAATTCCTCCTCCATCCAATTTGAAATAGATCTATAACTTGTAGGGAACAAATAAATCTATTCACTATTTCATATCATATCTACATGATAACTGTTATCCTTTTACAACATTTTGAAGAAAGGTCTCACATTTTAATGGGATACAAATTATGAGAAAGCATTGACCAAATTTAAGAACTACTTGGCTAATGACAATAGTATTGTCATCACCTACACTAGGCAAACCATTGTTATTATACATATCAATGACATAACATGTACTTTGGCACTTTTAGCCTATTATGATGAAGAAAGAAAATAAAATGAGGTATACTATCTCAGTTAGATATTTGTAACTTATAAACACAACTATTCACCTATGGAAAAAGCTTATCTTACAATGGTGCTCACTTCCCAAAAAATATGACATTACATGTTGAATAATAAAACCACTATTATAGCCAATATTGATCTTCTTAATTACCTATTATCTAAGACCACTCTAAAAGGCTACTTAGACAAATGATTTATGTAGCTTAGTGAATTTTATGTGGAGTACCAAAATTGAAAGGCCATCAAGGGGTAGGTCTTGGTAGATTATCTTGTTAAATCTCTTTTGATCGACACCAAGCCTCTTTCATTTGATTTCCTAGAGGAGTCAATTATGACCTTGGACAAAGTAGCCTATGAGTCCAAATAGTGGACAATATATTTTTATATTTCATTCACCTCTCATGGATTTAGATTAATTATTTTAATGGTCACACTATAATGGGATCTTATTTGTAAGGTGTTTCACATTATCTTCCATTGTACCAACAACATGGTTGAATATTAATCCTTTATTTTTAGGATTCACAATATAATATAGTGGGATATCAAACATTTAATGGTATACAAATATTTTAAACTAATAATCAATTAGGACACAAGGTAGTACTAGACTAGAGATGAAAAGATTGTACCTTACAAGCATATAGTGGGAAATCTTAAGCAACACTTTCATCTTTTTTAGTTCAGGTAGATACCACAAGCCAATAATTGAGTGGTATATGTCATGGCCATGGTTGGGTCCATGATACAAGTTTCCAATGATGTTAGAGATTATTAGTTCCTCATCAAGAAACTTTTTCAACTAGATCGTATCCCACTAAATTCAAATATGGTATGTAATATTAATAGTCTAATCCCCCTTGATACAAATACCTGTTTACTTATCCATTAGATAACTAAAATTTATCCTAAATGGCCCTTTGCCTTATTCCAATACTAATTATTTGTTAAACCATATACCTTTCAAAAAAAATCTTAAACTAAAACCTATTCTAGCTAAGGCCAATCCTTCTCATCCCAGTTTTGATAAACCATATAGTATAAGTGAATAACCTAGAAAAACATCTATCTATATTTCTATTATATATCTTTTGCACACATCTTAAGTTTAAAGGACCATAATAAGTGATTTCCTTTGATAATCCACTATGCCTTAATCTTGACCAATTCTAAGAAATTTTGGGGATTTTGTCCTTAGGACAATAACTTACATTAAACCAATGAGATATGTCATCCCTTGGTCTACTACATAATAATCCTCTATATGTTGAAGCCATTATTCCCCATCATAAAATCAAATAGGTTATTATGGACAATGGTTTTGGATTAAATGTATCATCATCGAAACTATTCCAAACATTGGGTTATACATTTGTCAATATATGAATATATACCATCACCATTAATACCTATGAAAATGTAGAGAGAGAATCTATGGGAATTATTTTGGTACCAATCATTATTGTGCATGTCACCCATGATACCCTATTCCATGTCATTGATATAGAGTTGACTTATAATATGATTCTTAGTCATATTTTGATGTAATAAGTATGGTTATTACCTTCCACCGTACATCAATGCATCGATTTCCCCCATTCAATTATAGAGGTCAATATCTATGGTAACTTACAACCATACCAATATTTCAAACATTTATATGATAAATATGGAAACTACACTATTTTTCCTAGCATTGAGTTGGTAGGAAAGAAAGGTAAGATGGTAATTTATCAACCTCCCAAATCCAACTATATTTACCCTAGTGACCTTGCTTCTACTTGTGTTGATCCATCTCCTGTCACCATGCCCATCTATTTCACTATTAAAGATGATGGTATTTACACTTTTAATATTCACAATTCATTCCACATTGACAATTTGCCTAAGTATCATAGGTCCTATGCCCACCTTAGTCCCTCTAAAAATTATATCAAGCCCAACATGATTTTTTAAAATAAATCCAAATCTACTCTACAAGAATCACTTCTATTTTTACTTGATACATCACTTGAGCAAGATCTAGCCACCAATGCCAAGGGAGGTTGGTTGTATTGTAATATTTTTTCTAACTAATTTTATAGTACTAAGTACCCCATTTGAAATTATAAAATGGATTATTTAGGAAAAGTATTGGGACCTAACACATAGGGTATTTTATACCCTATTTTTACTATTAAACATATGAGGAATCAAGTTCTTGGATTTATACCACCAAGGGGTGACTTCATAGATTTTTAAAGTGATACCACTTGATCAAATAATAATGAAACTCATGACACTGACATAACATCCTATTATAGTGCCAATGTTGAGCTAGTAGATATTAATATATTTGATTCCAATGCTATTATGACCATTACAACCCATTATCCACTTACCCTTCATCATCCTGACCTAGTCAATTAGGATCATAAATATTTTATGATATCATTGGATGATGCCAAAAATGAGGAATCTCTTTTCAAGTTCATGAGCTATTGAGATGAATTACTAGTGGGTGATCATAAACAAGGTTTTGACTTCCTTTTAGGCTCTGCTACCTATTTTGGAGAGTAGGAAAACTTCCTTGGTCATGATAAAAGTAAAACATTGACATCCTCAGGTGAAATCCTTTTTGAGGTGACCTTAGGCTAGGGAAAGTGTAAATATAAATATGATTCTTTGAGTAAAAACATGTTTCAAGTGATCTTGGATAGGGATGTTCACCTCTCTACTCTAAAGGTTTAGTGTCCACCTAGTCCAAGCATTACCATTAGTTCAAGCATCAAATCTAACTAACAAGTTCTTGAAGACCTTGCTTTATATTTTGTTGAAGTGTTTTAAAATTTTTCGTTGACTAGAATAACTTATTTAGATTCATCATTTATGGCTGAAGGTTATGATAAATAGATAGTTCTAAAGGATTAATTCTCTTCATTACCTACTATTCTTAAAGATGACTCAACATTACTAGTTAAGGAAACTATGGAGGTCAACATTGGTACATATGATGATCCCAATATTGTTTAACTAGGCACATCCCTCACTAATAAGGAACATGAATTCATTGTTACCACTCTAAAAGATTTTATTGATATATTTTCATGTTCCTACTCATACATGTCTAGTCTTAAACCTTAATTATTAGTGTATCATACTATCATCCATCTAGATGCCAAACCAATAAAATAAAAACTATGGAAAATGCATCTATGTATAGCTATCTAGGTCAAAAATGAGTTATAAAATTTATTATGGGTAGGGTTAATTTGACCATTCGACTATTCTAAGTGGATCTCTAATATTTTCTAGTCATCAAAGATCCAAAAGGAATTCACCTATATACTAATTTTGGAGACATTAATAAGGCATGCCCTAAAGATGATTTACCCTGCCTAACATTGACATAATAGTCGATTCAAAAATAGGCTATGAAATTTTGTCCTTCATGGATTTATTTTTGGGGTATAGTCAAATTAATATTTCTCTAAAGTATTATCACATGACCTAATTCACCACTTCATGGGGAATGTTTTCTTATCAACACATTCCCTTTGCTTTGAAGAATTCTAGTTTCACCTACTAGTATTTGATGACTATTATCTTCCATGACATGATCCATGACATTTTTCAATACTATGTTGATGACATCTTAGCTAAATAAAGAACACACTAAATCCACACAAAAATTCAATGAATAATCTTCATGAGGCTTCATGAAAAAAAAGTGCATCTCAATCCTAAAGAGTTCATCTTTGGCATAACTTTAGTTAAATTACTAGGGTTAATTATCTCACAAAGAGGTATTGATTTTTAAATTATTTTATTCAAGGGTATTATTTAAATTCCTCCTCCATCCAATTTGAAATAGATCTATAACTTGTAGGGAACAAATAAATCTATTCACTATTTCATATCATATCTACATGATAACTGTTATCCTTTTACAACATTTTGAAGAAAGGTCTCACATTTTAATGGGATACAAATTATGAGAAAGCATTGACCAAATTTAAGAACTACTTGGCTAATGACAATAGTATTGTCATCACCTACACTAGGCAAACCATTGTTATTATACATATCAATGACATAACATGTACTTTGGCACTTTTAGCCTATTATGATGAAGAAAGAAAATAAAATGAGGTATACTATCTCAGTTAGATATTTGTAACTTATAAACACAACTATTCACCTATGGAAAAAGCTTATCTTACAATGGTGCTCACTTCCCAAAAAATATGACATTACATGTTGAATAATAAAACCACTATTATAGCCAATATTGATCTTCTTAATTACCTATTATCTAAGACCACTCTAAAAGGCTACTTAGACAAATGATTTATGTAGCTTAGTGAATTTTATGTGGAGTACCAAAATTGAAAGGCCATCAAGGGGTAGGTCTTGGTAGATTATCTTGTTAAATCTCTTTTGATCGACACCAAGCCTCTTTCATTTGATTTCCTAGAGGAGTCAATTATGACCTTGGACAAAGTAGCCTATGAGTCCAAATAGTGGACAATATATTTTTATAGTTCATTCACCTCTCATGGATTTAGATTAATTATTTTAATGGTCACACTATAATGGGATCTTATTTGTAAGGTGTTTCACATTATCTTCCATTGTACCAACAACATGGTTGAATATTAATCCTTTATTTTTAGGATTCACAATATAATATAGTGGGATATCAAACATTTAATGGTATACAAATATTTTAAACTAATAATCAATTAGGACACAAGGTAGTACTAGACTAGAGATGAAAAGATTGTACCTTACAAGCATATAGTGGGAAATCTTAAGCAACACTTTCATCTTTTTTAGTTCAGGTAGATACCACAAGCCAATAATTGAGTGGTATATGTCATGGCCATGGTTGGGTCCATGATACAAGTTTCCAATGATGTTAGAGATTATTAGTTCCTCATCAAGAAACTTTTTCAACTAGATCGTATCCCACTAAATTCAAATATGGTATGTAATATTAATAGTCTAATCCCCCTTGATACAAATACCTGTTTACTTATCTCCAAGATCAAATTCTTCCTCTGGACCCCTAAAAGAACTAAACAAAACTATTCTTTCATAGATCATATTATTATACCATATTAGGAAACACACTCTATTATAGAGGCTATGATGGAACATTACTTCATTTTTTATCTTTGAAATAATCTATGTTTAAGCTTAAAGAGGTCCATGAAGGAATTTATGGGGGACACAATAGCATGGTGTTGGCTAAGAAAGTCCTTTGAACATGATATTATTGGCCAAATATGGAGATAGATGCCTATAACTATGTGAAGATGTGTGTTACTTATTAGAACTAGGGTGATTTGATGTATACACCTTCACTTCACTCCATTTGATTATTACCCCATGGCCATTTTCAACTTGGGGACTCGATTTTATTAGTAAAATAAACCCTACAAATTTTGATGGCCACAATCACATACTTCCATAGAGTATTTTACCAAGTGGATAGAGGCCATACCACTAAATTACATAATCAACATGTAGATATCTAAGTTTATTTACTTCCATATTATATGGTACTACAACATCCCCTCTAAAATCATCTCCAATAATGGTTGTTAGTTAAAAAAAATGATGTCAAAGACATTTTTACCTAGTTTTAGATCAATAGTAAACATTATATGCCATATAATTGGAAAGGAAATGGTCAAACTGAGTTATCTAATGAGTCCATTTTTTCCATCCTTAAAAATATTATCAATTATGTTATCCATTATTAGCACTTTCATCTTTTACCAAACCTATAGGATTACCACACTAGTCACTGAACCCCTTTAAAAGCTACACCCTAATCCTTAGTATTTGATTCAAAATACATTATTCATTTTGATATTAAATTACCCTCTTTATAATTTTCACTACATGACATTGTTGATGATGAAGATTATAGATTTGCTGAATTACAAGATTTGAAGATTCTATATGAAAAATGTTGGGTGACCTTAGACCATTTGTGAGCTTATCAAAACTGGGTATGCCATAGCTATGAAAAATTCATTCTCCCTAGGGATTTTGAGGTTTGTGACTTAGTCCTAAAATAAAATTAGAAAAATGCCAATGTTTAATGCAAAAATAAGGGCAAGTTTGAAGCTAATTTCTTGGGTCCATTTGTGGTTATGTTTTTTAATGTTATGCGACATATAGGCTGGCTACTTCAGGTGGACAAGAGATCAAAGAACCAATCAACATAGTGCACCTCAAGAATTTCCAAACTTTAATTTTATTGTTTTCCATTATATACAATAGCCTATAACTGGGGGAACCCATTTATATTGTTACCTAGACCATTATTATTCCTTCTATTTTATCTCCTAAACCATTTGCATATTGTTACTTAGACCATTCTTGTTCTTTTACCTAGATCATTTATACTCACATATATAAACCATTTTATTTCCCCTATACAATTATAATTCTATTGTAATAATAATTAATATTTCTCCTATTAAATCATTCCCTGGATTGCTCCTACTCTCCATTAAATATTCTCCTAGATTGTCTTAATCTTATGACTAGTCATGATCTTAACTACATCCAAAAATATGTAGATATATTTAGTGAATATTTTATAGGTATTTAAAATTTATCAACATCAACATCAATAAATTATTTTCTATGATTGTATCTTAGGGCATGTCAACATATTGTTTACTTATTTGATAGTTCCTTGAGAATTATTCTAATTATTCCTCCTCTTATTCTTTCCCCATTTTGTGTCATTCCATTCTTATTTATTGGTGAGTGGTATTCCTCCTTGGCTCAAGTTATACCATTGGCTTATAGAGGAACATCATTGCATTTGGTTTAGCTATTTTTTTATCCTATACCTAAGGATTGGTTTCTTCTGCTAGATAGTTCATTTTATATTTAAACATATTACCTTGTTATCCTTATTCCAAAAAATATAAATACATTGAAAAATTCTATAAAAAGTACCAAAATAATTCCTAGTTATGATTTATGGGCTTAAAATATCCATGAGAGTTAAAAATCCATGTCATATTTTTGGTGGATTCCCCTTTATTATTTTCATCAGGGTCATTCTTTCATTACACTCCCATTTCATGCAGAACTACATTGGCTTGAGGTACACATGGACTATGGAGGTAGGGATTGAATACATGGAGCATATTGGGTCAAATAAACCATTGCTATTTCTATCTAACTATACCATAGAACTTTATGCTCTCACTATTATATGAGAAATCCTAGACCTTTACACTCCCATTATTTTACAAGCAATTATGTACCTTTATGGTCTCACCATTTTACAATCAATTTTATTCCTTTACCTCTTAGAAATTTTCAATAAATTTTGTACCTTTAAGTTTTCATATTTTTGTGAAAAAACTATAGACCTTTACATTCTCATCATTTCAGAAGCCCATCCCAATTTTTCCTTCATTAATCATTACTTCTCTACTTATCAACACATTTTTCCTAACCCATATACTTGGGAGAACTACATATGGCCTAAATTTCATGTTTGATCCATCATCCATGGGACTATTTAGGCAATGTCCATTTGCTTAGGTTATTTAGAGTCATCTCGGGAACCCCTTCTTTATTCTTCCATCCCCTTACTTTGTCAGCCTATTCATTATCTAAGTGTAACACCTTATTCATTAAAAATGAATAATTTTTTATTGCTTACATTGAATTATTTATCTCAATTGTATTATGTTATGTTTATTTTGTTTATTTATTTACTTGTTTGTTTTGAGTGTTGTGCATGAATAAATTTTGAAAACTACTTGAATCTTGTCTTAACTTGGACTTGAGTTGTTTACATTTCTATTTATATCATTTGTATATATTTTACATCTTTTTTCTACTTAAGTCTTGACTATTCATATCTTGATTCTAAGTTGTTTACAATTTTTCCATGTTTTATTGTTTGTTTTTGTTTTTGTATATTTTTGTTTCTACTTAAGTCGTGATAATTAAAATATTTTTCTTAAGTTGGTTACATTTTGTGTTTGAATTTAATTATTTTTCTTTTCTTTTTATTCAAACATAAATGTTTTAAACTTACGTTTATGTATTTTCTATCATTATTTAGAGTTATAAACATTCACATTTGAACCACCCCAATCACAAATTGAAAGCTAATGTTGTTATAAGTTATTCATACTTATGATGCATAATTTTGTTTTCAACATTAAATACAAAGTGATCCAATCTTAAAACAATGTGGCACAAAAAAAATCTCTAAAATCACCATATTACATATATGATACCTAATGAGGATACCATAATCCAATCATGAGCCTAACATTGGAAACAAACATGACTCCTTTTACTACTACAAAGCATTCATCTCATGGATTATGCATCAATTCATGATACCCATTTATTTACCCAATATATATGGATATTTATATATTGATTTAGGACATGCATATCCCAAAATTAGTAAAGACTATCATACCATATCAAGAACAATTGTAAATGATCAACATGTAAGATAAATGAATCATGTTAAATAAATACACATATATATCCATATCTTGATCCAATATCTACATTTAGCATCACAATGATACAATAAGAAAACAACATCATAAAAAGAGTGTTAATATTCTGTATACAAATAGCCTTGAATAAAAAATGAATGTCATATATATATATATATATATATATAAAATATCAAAAATCATGTTTTATACATCAAGATAATACATATACATCTCATAGTATATTAAAAAAATATCAGAGCTTCAAATTACAAAATCAACTCTGGTTTACCTTGTATCTAGGGGACTCTAATCAAAGCTCTATCTTGTACTAGGTTCTAGTGGTGTCTGTGGTGGTGGTGGCCCCATCAATACCTTTTATTAGATGGTTGTGCCACTAAAAAATTTGAAGTTATCACATGTCTAGACTTGAAGGTCTTACTATTCCATTAATTCCACAAATACTCTCTATAATTGGGTGACCTCTAATCCACTAAAACAAATACCTCATACAAAATTTGATAATAGTTAATCTAATCCTTAATGCATAAGACATTTCCCTTCACATTAAAGGTATCATATTTATACATAATCATGTAATATAATGATATAAACATACCACTATCATATACAATCTATCAAACATAATAAAACACCCCAAAGAGCCTCTACACAATTTCATAAGCTCTATCTCACATATTAAACATTAGAAATAACACTTCATCCCATACTATCATCTGAGCCTAAACCCTTGTTAGTCAATCCACCTTCCCTCTAAATATGTAAATATCTGAATATCGAGCTATCATAAGACACTATAGCCTAGTGGTATCACATTGGTTTGTGGGTGTTTACACCTATAACCAAACTTTATCCTATTTTAGGCTTGTAATATCTAATAATTGTGTTTATATCTCATGATTTAACATATTAATCAAAGCAGGGTCCTCTATGGACATCCCTATGGAAAAGGTCCTAACCTCCCCTATACATGTACCTATGTTACATGTATTTATATCCATCATTAAATAAAAGGGCTTGACCCCTCCTATACCAAGAACATGGCCTAAGTCTCCCCATGCTATCTAGGCCATATATAATTATCCTAAAGGTCCATGTCCCTAATCTCCATCATGGAAACTTATGGTAAATCCCATTATATTAGTTATTTCATAGTGACATGCATGTCTAGTTGTATAGGTTATTTCACTACCTAAGACAAAACTATTTGTAATGGAATGACCCATGGAATAAAATACTATGTAGGAACCTATGCCTGAACTAGTGTCTGCCCCCATCCCTCCTTTGTTTTACCCTTCTCTAATGTTGCAATGGATGTTGGGGCCATGGTCTAGGTAGGTGAAGGGGTTGAAAACCTTTCCACCATGCTACATAGGCATATGTAATATTGGATTATGTATCCTCACCTATATAATCCCATACTATAGGATGTACTATGTAAAAATCTATGTTCGCCTAGGACCTAGGTATGGGTAGTCCCTAATATTGATTCTCACATGCCACGAGGGAAAAAAATTGGGGTCCATCTAGCACAACTTATTGAAATTTTAACTACCACTACATGTGATGTAACCTATATCTCTATAATAAATTTGTGGTAGCAGGTAATATAACACAACATTGGCATGTACTACAAAAATAAGTCATCCTTTATCCATCCAAATTTCATATCTTGGTATGGTCACTAGATAAAATATCCATCCACCATATCATCAATGGCACACTTATATAAGGATAGATATCTACAATGACCTCATATACTTGTACCTATATAAACCCATTTGTAGGGCACTAGATCCTATGGTAGTTGTTGAAACAACTATACCATAGGTCACTCTATAGTGATATTGTACCAAGCACAAACTAAAATGAGTATGATTTATACAATACTACACCCCCTCTAGTATACAATCATGAGTAAACCTATTTATATTTGTGTCAATACATTCAGACCCCATGAAATATGTGTAGTATGGTATAACATGTCCTACATTATTCTTATCAAACTAGTATAAAAATATTGGTCTCATTTATCAAGTATAGGAGGCCACTGACAAGAAACATCCAAATGAGTACCTCTTAGGGCACTCTACATTATGGTAGAGGTGGTGGTACCCCTGAAACCATAGATGAAGAATAAGCCATGTACTTTAATGAATTAATATCTATGAACCCCTCATGAACAACTAGGTCAATGACTCTGACCAAATCATCCAACATATCAATCCATCCCATTGACATCCAATAAATTCATAATCCTCTAAGTGATACCTATAGAATCTAATTATCATCATCAAGAGTCACTATGACCTCTTTACTTTATAAATGGAAGGTGGATGTCTATAAATGATAACACTTTGATAGTACTGCCAAGTAGGCATTATATGATTGAATCACAAGAATATGAGATTTATGTCAAAAAATTATCACTTCTATCAGCCCTACAACCTTATCTATCATATTATTGGGTTAGTTTAAGACCCCATAATCATCACTCTCATGATGTGACAACACCTACATGCTCCTATGCAACACATATAAACATAATGAAGTTAGCCACTTGTATATTTTTCCTTTTGATAATTGATAAATGTACAATTTTATTCAAATTTCAGGTTTCAAACAATCTTATATCATCTTAAATTTCACTTATTTTGAGAATATTTACCATTTATAGAAACCTAACCATTTTCCTTGGTAAATTTTCCATTTTGTAGATCAACTTAATCATTATACAAGATGACTTAACCATTTTCCTTCTCAGCCCCATGATTTCAATGATGTGCAAGTTGATCTCACCATTTAGAAAGATGACCTCACTATTTCTCATGACCACCATTTTTGTGCCCCAATTACCCATTTCATGAATTCATCATTTAACTACAAGTTCATCATTTCACCTACAACCCTACCATTTTACCAATGATTTCACCATTCTAGCAATCTTTACTAGTTTTGGTAATTTCACCATTCTTGTGATTTTCTTCTATATTGGTGATATCATTGATTTCCTTACGAGATCATCATTTTCCAAGTGATCATATCATTTTCATTATTTAACTTGTATTTTTTATCTATTCAATATTCTTAAGGTCACTTTTTCATCTACCTCTAGGGATACTAAATGTGATTAAAGGTGAAATTAAGTATGAGAAAAGGCTATCTACCAATGCCCCACTCCCTTATGGTCATTGGTACTCTTGAAACCACTCTTTAAGGTACTAATGGTATGGGATATTATCCATTCTTATTATCTCTCACATGCAAAAGTTAGAGCTCAAGTTTCCAATTGTAGATTGTGAAAATGACTAATTTTCACCCCCCAAAGTGAATTTATAGTAAATTTTTGAATTCCCCTAGACCTATTATTACCCCAATTATTCACAAGAGGCTCATTTTAGCCTCATTTATCTATTATTCAAGTCATTTTTTTCTAATTACTCCATTTTCAACCTCTTTTTCTAAATTGCATACTTCTTTTCTTATGGTCGAGGGACAACTATCAATTTTTTTTGTCCTCCCTTCAAAGGGGCATCATAGATCACCCTAACATTTTTTGGGGCATATTTATAACCTCATTTCTTTGTAATTCATGAAAAAAATAATATAAAGTGGGAATGAGTTTTATTTATTCTAATTATGATCATTCTAAGTTACTCTCTTTTATTTTAAAATTGGTTGCTTTGACTAAATAGCTTGTCTTGACCTAAACAAGGGAAAATGTAGACATCAAATTCCTACCACTATAGTGCTTAAATTAAAAATCTAAAAAACTATCCACATTAACACACAAACTAGACCAAAATCACTTGAACATCCCAATTTCATCTACATATGTCACATGCAAGTACTAATTTATGTGCATATATCCTTGACTAGGGAAATTAGTTTTATGAAATCATTATCTTCTTCTAATTATTATTGGGACAAATTTCGACTTAGCAAATTGATATTCTCAATCACTAAAATCCTTTTATTTATCTTCACACATCATGTACATTTTCTAAGTCACATTTATACCTATTTAAATAGAGTTGTACCCTATACACAATTGCCACCTTCCTCTAATTCAACTCTAGTCAAATTATGACCAAGAAAATTGACATTTTTGACCATTATAATTAAATGAGAGACTAATTTCCAAGAATTGAAGACTAAGAAAAATCATTAATCAAATAAAAATATATTATAAGCTTAAGTGATAAATGCATCAAACTTAATGAATATATAATATTAGAAAATAATAACTCAACAAATATTTGGGACTATGATGTCATGATGATGTCATTAGTGTCAAAGTCAAAAGTGTGAAATATCAACATAAATGAAGTAAATATTAGGATTAAGGCTATCCATGCCTTATTAATTACCCAATCTTCCAAAATATTAATTCATTTTTATGTCCCAACCCTAACCAAGGCTTAATCACACATGTGTTGGAGTTTATTAAAAAACTATAAATATAAGAGCCATGACCATAACCACTAAGCTTTTTAGGTGAAAAAACTTTGCAAAAATATCACTAGAATGATTCAAACCTTCTTCCATTTTCACCTAATCAATATCTAAGACCTATTGGCACAAGAAGATATGTTCTATTAACTTGATCTAATGCATTGAAAAAGTCTTGCAATACCAAATTTGGGCACAAACATGATTAATGAACCGATCTTAGAGGAGAATCACTTGGGGAAGGCATTATTTGTTTTTCTTATCTAATTTATTGAGTCTATTGATCCAATACCATTGAGGGAGTAGCCTTGATACATTATCTTCTTTATGTTTTTCATTTATTTTATGTACTAATGCATGAACTAACTTTTTATTAATCCTATTCTATAGGATCAGTTATTTATTTATTGTCATTATTACATATATACTTCAATGTCAAAAGATCAATCTACTCAAAATCACCTTAAAACTATTTCATAAATTAATGACTAGATTTGATTCTCCTACACAAGTCGTGTTAAGTAAACGAAGCACAATGTGTCATTTTCCACATAGGTCAACTACATACTACACCAAATAATGACTAGTTTCCAAATTCAAAATTATTATTTATTGTTCTTCCTACATGTTTTTTATGGTCAAATAAATGATATTATTAAATGTTTCATCTATAAATACACATCAAGAGTCACTTATTTCACCCATTTATCATTCACTAATATCAATATTTTATATTTTAATACACTCATAAAACCCACCCTATTTATTATGTATTCAAGATCTCGCACAAGGAGCATCCATAAGCCAAGTCAAGATTCCTTAGAAGAAATTTAAAAGATATAGATTTTAATAATTTAAACCATATTATACATACATATCCATAGTTAGAGGAGAAAAATTTAACATTCAATCTAGGTGTGATAATTTCATGGGTTTGATTCCCCTGCATGGAGTATTGGATACATAAACATCAATTAATCATCAAAGGAATTATTAAAGATAGCTCAACCAATTTTACTCCCCTCTTATAATTACTAGTTTTCAATATATAAATGTTCTTTATGGGTTTTAAATTAAATATAAAATAAATAATTATTTTTACATAGTAAAACCTTATGTAATATATCTCAGATTACTCAACATTTGTAGGCACACTAACTAGTTTTTAAGTATAGTCACCCATTAAAATTATACAATCAATGAATGAGAATTAATTATGATAATTTACCATTATTATTCACATGTCTATATATGTCTTTTTATTCTTTATATAACATTTCATTCTAATAATTATAATTTCTCTATCTTCTCTTCTTTGTCACTTGTCACACTCAACTAGGATAACTTTGAGGTCAATGGATTCAAATGCACTACAATTATGTCCAATTGTAGTAAACATATCCATAGTTTTCAATTATTTTGTTCCTATTTTTAAACATGTAAAATAATAATTTATTTTAATATTTAGACTCAAATAGTTATAAAAATACACACATGTCCATGTTCATGCTGTGTATTATCTCTTCTTTGTGCTTTATAAAAATAGTGTTTTTATATATTTAAGAATTTATTAAACTAATAATAGTTAATTATTTTAAGTATTTAGAGTAATTATATTTTATAGTCTTACACTTGTATAATCAAATAAAATTAATTTGTTTTTTAATGAAAAATAGGGTAAAACATATTGGAAAACCCACACATTTTATTTTGAGCATTAATTTTCCTTTTCAATATTTTGTCTAAGGTTTAAAAATTCATGATTTATATACACTAAAGAGAATTTAAATTTGATTTATAGGGTTTCATATTTAATTATTGTATCCTTTGTACACAAATATTTTATTGTCATTAGTTTTTAAATTAATTATTTCTCTTTGTTTTCCTAGAAATTATGTTTCGGTAGTTTTAAAACTCATAAGAGGTGTCATTTTGGGAAAAGTGTTCTTCACTTTTACCTAATTAATTCTATGAGGGTTGTTTCCCCAATACTCAAGCCATTAAATATCAAAATATACAGTTTTAGTTTACACATACCTCATGGTATATTATAAACACCTATGATTTATTTTTGTCCATAGGAAACCTTTCGTTGTTGGTTATTGTAGTGAACTTGTAAATGATTAGCCTTGGAAATTAATCTTAATGTAATATATAGATAGGATAGTAAGACTAAAATAATGGTGGAATCCTCTATAGTTAGTGCCATTATGTTTGTGTACACCATTTTAGATTGGGATAAATATATAAGAGCCTATAAATAAAATACACTGATCCTAATTGCACCCATTGATATCCTCTTTTTGGTGTTACAATCAGTTGTTTCATATAATTTATCTTGATAATTGTCATATTAAATATAATTTGGATTAAAAATATATAAAATTGATTAAAAATGTGAAATTCCCAAGGTGTTGATCTTATAAATTTAATCTTATATGCAAATTTTATAACTTATGCTTACGATAATGAATGGAAAAATTGTCGCACTTGTACAATTATTCAAGAAAAATACATTAATGACAAATATAATTTTTATAAATATGATTATGACTAAAAAAATCAAGATGAGTGGTATAATAGATATTAATATAGTGAAAACAAAAATGAGCTAACCAATATATACTTTTCTTAACCCATTCCACCTTTATATTTCTCACCTCATAAAGAATAATTGAAAGAACATAATGATAATGAATATATTCTCTCTCTTAATATTTGACTAGGATAAAAAGTGAAATTTTATTAATTAGTGCACTTTGTTTACCTTTTAAGTTTTCTACTACATTACAACATATTAATCGATATAAGTTTCAAAAGAATAGTCCTTTCATAAAAATGGAAAATAATACAAAGAAATGTGTTATTTATTTTATCTCTCTTTACAAAAGACATATGATATAAATTAAAATTATATCCCACATTCTCATAAATACATAGTTAATGATATGAATTTTTTGATAATCTTTCTATGCACAATCATAAATGCATCATGTCTATAAATTAATCCTAGTTTGGAGAATATAGATCATACCTACACTTCCAATTTGGAATACATTTGTTAAGCAAGGACATGAACAATATGGGGATCTTCTAGACCCAATTAGGGGATCAATTATCACAATAAACCATACTAGGAAGGGTTCCAAATCCTAAAGTCTAACACAATCATGAAACAACCCTAAAAGAGTCTTAGGTTTAATGTTTATTCTATTCTAATAACAAGAAAGTAAATCTAATCTACCTCAAACCAGATCTTGTGGCACAAAGTGGGGGTTAGAAACAAAAAAAACTAGACTAAATATACATAGAGGACATATACTCATGTCAATTTATTCAAAATCCTAATTCATGGGAAGAGAAGCATAATTGCATTATCTATCTAGTCCTATAAAGGAGAAATAAAGTTAGGAATACTTACCTTTGAAGACAAACCTATTGATCCTCAATCATTCCCTTGGCCAAGGTACTTTGTAAGATATTGCTATGGTATGTAAGGATAATAAAGACAAATCATCTATAAGCTACACAACCTTTATGTGCAATCAAAAGACATATCCATAAGACAAGATCCGTATCTCCAAAGAAAATATGGAACCCTATGTTTTATTCCTCAAGTATAATGGTAAATAAGTAGATATTTATTCACACTTATTCTTATTCACTTATTTCTTACAAATTTTTGGAAATGAACTTGTATATATATCAAAATCTTTCCCTAAATCCTTCTAAATATGTTGACTATATAGGTTTGACCCAATCAAACCTATATATTTTTAGAGGATAATTCACTAGGTCCTGAGCTAGGTTGACCTAAAGGGATTAAAAAATCATAATGAAAAATACCCCTAAAAAATACAAGGTCACCCCAGTCAACCCTGTATAGTAATCAAAATATAAAAATTGTACAAGGTTGACCTAGTCAACCTAGTACAGTCAACTCGTGAAAGGGGGTCAAGGTAAGAGCAAGGGGGATAAACCATGGTAAATGACTACAATGCGTAAGCCTAAGAATAATAACATTAGGTAAAATGGTTTTAGGATATGATTGTGTAGATGTCAGGTTGAAAAAGGGACAACAATATTATGAAACACTAATGGTTTATCCACCCCTTTATCGGTGCACCACTTAAGGCATACACTCAAACATATTGAAATTCAATGGGTTCCTACAAGATACAAAGTGTCAGTAATTAAAAAAAGTTTGAAAATATTATGTGTATGCATATTCCCCACTTGAATCTCATCACATGTCACCTAAGTGCAACATAAGATGGTGCTTTGGGAAATAGAACATATTAACAAATAGTGTTCATGCTAAGTAAAGTGTATTAAGAAATAAATAATATAAAATAAAGGATAGAATTAAAAAACACATATGTTTACTTACATTAATGTTATAGGTAAATAAATAGACTTCAATATATGTGAAGGAATCCAATGTGAAGAACACTAGGCAAACTTGTAGAAGTTAGTGCAAAAAATATATCAAAAAATTATTATTTTTTTAACATAGGCATATTAATATTAGAAAAGATTTTATACATCATTAGGAATCTAACATTGCACACACAGGGACTTCCAAGAAAATATTTGAAACCTACGCACACAAGGACTTCTAGGCATGGTTGGCATCGAGAGAGGTGGAGGTGGTGGATTTTGACCCCATGACCCCGCGGGTGGTGATGGAGTAGTTGCCGTAACCAGGGGTTTTTGTCAATTTTTTGCAAATGCAGAGGGGGTTTGTCAGTGCTGATGATTATAGATGGAGTTATTCACATGGTCATGGTGTTTGTGGTGCCCAAAATCATAGGTAGAGATAGGGCTTCGTGTCCCATTGGCATACTGGGATTCGTGAAGATGATAGACCTAATTCCATCTTGCTGTTGAATTAGGGTTTGAATCAAGCAGTCTAGTATTTTGAGATGCCGACTAAGGATGCCAAGGCTATGGGTAGTGCATTTTTAGGGTTTGAGGGTGTGGTGGAGCATGACCTTTTTCTTGACATGGCTATGGCCGTCATTATTGTTGGGTCTGATGGTGTCTCCATCAAATCAGAGTGACAGAGAAACCAAAGGTATTTTGTAGAATTTTAATGTCACAATAAATGCTTGTGTCTCATTATTGCAATGGCAACCTGCATTGTTGGCCAGGGCAGAATGCTAAAGATATATATTTTTAGCATTCTTTACCCTATGCTATAAGTTCTTTGAGGTTTCAGGTCCTTGTAAAACTTGGGTACTTTTATTGGACTATGTTTGTGGTTTTAGGTCCTTGTAAAACCTGATTTTAAAGCTGCTCTTCAGTAGGTTTCAAGAATGCTTTTCTTGGTGGTTGTTAATGCTTTATCTTTCTTGATTTTGTAATAGGGTTTTGGGGTCCCTTCAAAACATACTTTTACCGTAATCTAAAAATGGATGAGTAGAAAAAATATATAGGTAAAACAAGAATTTATAGGAAAATAATTGAAGAATTTGAATTTTGAAAAGTGTTTTTAAATAGGGGGAAAGAGAAGTCATTTGGTTATTTTGACTTGTGAAGTAGAGAAAAAGAGCTATGGAGACCAAACAAGTTATGATGGTGAGGAGATGATAAGATAGATGAGGAGGGAATCCAAGAGTGGTAGCAGGTGCACTATATGTATGCAACTAAGAATGTTAAGCCATTTTTTAAGTATTTTGTTGAATTTAGTGTATTTTTAGAAAAATGTATTTTTTTTTCATTTCTAGATGCCAAAAATGAATAAAAATTAGTTTATATAGGTAGGAAAAACTAATTAGGCAAATGGGTTTGAAGGAATTAGGAAGAAAACTAAAAAGGCACTTTTTAAGGAAAATGCAAGGGGTCAACAAATAAAAATAACTAGGTCAACTTAGTCAGCTTAGTAAACTAGAAATATGCAAAATCTACTTTGTCAAACTAGTAGATGTGTGCCAACCCTATACATTTTGTAGACTGATGACCTAGTATAGTTTTTCCAAATGATCTAAAATAGTCTAGAATGACAATACAATACTAGGGAGGGTAAAATAAGAGGTTTGACTTAGATTTTTAAGTCAACCAAGCTAAAAATAGGGAAATTTTAGTCAAACTATGTCGACCAAAGAACCAAAATCAAATGAAAATGCATGAAAAAGGCTAGAATGGCTCGAAATGACCAAAAAAATGCAAAAAAGATTGAATAATCTAAAGCTAGGCAAAAATAAATGAATTAAATAAATTTAGGCTTATTTTTTTATTAAAATTATAAAAATAACGTATTTTGACTATACATGACATGGAGGATTTAATACATCTTTTGTTGTTTCTTGGTTTTATAGATGATGCAGGTTATAGATATTGGTAGATATGTATTGGCTACTAGATCTATTGAAGTGTATGACCATATGTGATAGAGCTAGTCTAGTAGTTGTAAGCCTATGAGGGATAACTAACATGTTTAGGATTCCCTTGAGCATGGATATATTAATCATGTTACTTAAATGCTAAGAATGACTAACTAACACCTTCAGATGGGAGGTGGATGGGGATGTGGTAGAGGTATCTATCACTCTAGAGGATGTGCATGCCATCCTAAGAATATAGATAAGAGGAGCATTGGTGACTATAGGTATAATGGACAACCTAGAGGAGAGGAGAGTCTTAGCCATGTGAGATATAGGCTTGGATATGATATTGGTAGGTAGGTGATTCAATATGTTTCATGTATATGCATCATAGATTATAGATATCTAGAAAGCTATAATATGACTTGTGACTATGAGTGTTATGTCATAAGTTAGATGACAAGGTACCATTGTTCATGGTATCCTTAAGTAGGATGATCTTAGAGGAAGGAATAATTTATGATCTCATCTCTGTCATCTAGGTCTAGCTCATACATGATCTATATGAGGTAATAGTCAGAGGGTAAAAATCAATAAGACTGATAATATTATTGATGGTTTGGATCTATGATAGGTTTTCTATGTATCACCTAACTAGGTTTCCCCATGTAGTTGATGATAGGTCACCTTGAGTGTGGAAATGGAAAGAGGACTAGGTAGTATTATCCATGCCCCACGTGATAGTACTATAGATGATGAAATGCATATACATATTGTGGTATCCATATGGGTATATGGTGACTATATGACTAAGCTAGTATATATTTGCACTAGCTACCATGAGGACAGAGGTGATTAAACACTATACTTGATGGTGAGAAGCACATATAATGACATAGGTGCTAGGATAGATGGTCTTACCTCATCTAATAACATAATTATTGATTCTTGAGTAGTGGGTTGAAAATGTGAGAGATTCATGGGGGAGGAAAGTACTATGGCCACTAGTGATGAGGTCAATGCTTAGATTATGTCATGAGAAACCATAGACTGGATGAACATGATAATGAGTAGAGTAGAAGTAGAAGGGTACAAAGTTAGTGGTAATAAAAATACCACCACTAACTCTATAGTGAGATGAGGTATGACTATCAAGGATACATCATCAATAGAGGTAGGAAGAGTAAGAGAGATTGGAGGCTATTACCATTCTTGATGACCCAATAGATGATCCAAAAGAGATTTGGATGATAGAGTGGCCACTCAAGTAGAGGTCAAGGTAGATGTGAGCCATTATATTTAGATTTAAGTTGAAGAGGTGACCTATAAAGGAAGTTTTATGAGGTCACATAAATGGAGAGATTATGCAAGGTAATCACATAGATTTTGACATTGTAGTGGTTGAGACATAGATAGGTAATAAATATGATTAAATTATTACTTACATTTTCATTTTGAAATACAAACTAGAGGTAGATAGATATTATGAGATATGATAATGATCTAATATCTATCTAGGTGTGATTTTGTATGCATATCTAAGGATGAGGAGGATATATGGGGTTACCTTATGATGGGATTACTCCATGACATCTTGTATGTGACTCTACAATGATATGACCCTAATACATTATAGGATACCAATGTACCATCTACCCTAGCTCAGTTGAGTTGGTTTAGATTAGCTAGAGAGGTAGTGAGGTAGATACAAACATAGAGAAAGGATGTAACCAAAAGTATAGATGGGTGAAGGTGAGATATAATCATGATAAGCCCTACTAGAGGAGAGAGTTATGTATATGGCTATAGAGATGTAGATGGCATAGACACATTTGACAACCCTAACTTTATTGGTATAGGCACAGGTGAAACTAACACATTGATAGGTATAGGTAGAGGGACTAAGATCTCAAAATTCTTATTTATATTGTACTATTTGGAGGAGTTAGATTGAGGCCTCATCAGGCAACATGGCTAGACCATGAGATAGATAGGATGGGGCCCAACCATATATTTGGAGCATTGTATATATGATTTTACTTTTTATATAAAACTCATGATATATATATATATATATATATATATATATATATATATATATATATATATATATATATATATATATATATATATATATATATATATATATGACGTATCATTTTATCATATTGATGTTGGTTGTGTATTTTGTCATCATTATGGTTGTGGATATGGATGCTTTAGATATATTTATTTCTAGCACATGTATTTATATTTTGTTGTATATGATATAGTAAATATATGAGATGCAATTTATTTTCTATCATTATGTAGAACACATGCACGATTAAAAATAAATAGGAAAAAAGGACTTGATAAATTATAATCAATAAAAAAATGTACTACACACTATTTCAAGTTGGGAAATGTGTAATAAAAAAGATATGATTAAGTATAAATAACCAAGGGATGGTAAAACAAGATGGTAAAAATGAATTTTCTTTTAAACCAAAATGAACAAATCATACTAAATCACATTGGGAAGTATGAAAAAAACATAATAAAATGTATGATATGTACAAGGGCATAAATGGTATAAAAACAAATGAATCAATTCAATCATTTATACTAAATCACATTGGGAAGTATAAGAGAAAAATAAAATTGGCAAAATATTGGTCTTAAATTGATCACACCAATTCAATCTAGGGATTATGAAAAATTCAAGAAATGGTTGTATTCTTACATGAACTAAGAAAACAAGAAGATAAAAATGAAAGAGAAATGAATTAATCATAAAACACACTAAATCAAGATGGGAAGTATATCAATGATGTGTAACTTCATAATCAATCACATCTTATCTCATATTTGACACATGTAATTTTGCTTATGACTTGTAATATTGGAGAATTTTATGAGGAATAATAGGTCCTATCCATCATCTTATACTACAAATCAAAAAAATAACACCACTTTGGTGTAAAATTGGAAAGAAAAAGGTGGTAATTTATGAGGAATTCTAGGTCCTATTTATGGTCTTATAATGTAATTTGAAAATGATATTTGAGTGGGAGTGATCATTAAACAAGATAATATTTCTCAAGAGGAAATATGATAGATATAGGGAAAGAAAAATGAGTGTAAAAATAAATACTTGGGCATCTTATGAGAATAAATTAGGAGGCAAGATGCATACTAAGGACATGAGAAGACATTAAATGACTAGTGACCATCAATGTGCAAATGAAACATGTTCAATATAGGCACAAAGTTTTGTAGGCATACAAACATGCTACTAAGATCAATTCATTAATGTAGATTGGTACAAGGATAATTAAAATTGACCTACCTTCCCATGATATGTTCCCTATTATTCATAACCCCTTATAGAGCCATCAGTCTACTATAAAGATTGGGTACTTACATGAGAAAGTAGGTAGCATTAAAATATTTTTTTATTCTCCTCTTCTAATCTACTAGCCTACCACACCCTAAAGGACCTAAGCTCTATCATGAGGCCAACTATGGAGTTTGATCTTTGAATTGAATAAGGAGATGTGAATTGAATCAAATGTTTTAGTGTGATTTGACTTTTAAGAATATTTTTTCCATTTTATATTATTACCTTTTGTAAAATGATTTATCTTTTAATTTTTTATGGATTTCTATGATTCCTCCTCCATAAAAATTTAGAATGACCAATCATGAGATATGTAGTGATACGCATTAATTATCATTAGGCTAATTCTAAAGGAATCTAAGTAATGAAAGACAAATATTGATTAGGACACTTAGGCTTAACAATGAACTAGCATGTGATCTCAAGTCTCAATCGTGTCTATGCTTAGTTTATGAAAAAAGAAGGGAAAAAGGAGATAAAAAAGTAGATGAGTGAAAGGAAAGTATAATGAGATGAATTATTAGCTAACTGATCACATGGTAAAATGACATAAAGAATAAAGGAAATAGGGTTGGTATAACTACGTCAAAATGGCAATTATCTATGAAAAATAGAGATAAGAAAGCAAACAATCATGAAGACATAAGAATAGAGTTTTAATGAAAAATAAATAAATAAAGAGAAATAAATGATAAATAAAGACAATTATATGAGAATAAAAATGAAAATATAAGCAATATATATTACAAAAACTAAGATCACTAAATAATAAAAATATGAATATGAAAAATATAAATTTGAAATAGTGTCAAATAATATAACAGATAGATAAGAATGAAATTAGAGGACATGTATAACCAAAATGTAAATGTAAAGGAACTATGCATATGCTCCTAAATATTGATAAATCTACCCACACACATTATCCAAGACATTGGATAAATATTTATGAATCTGCATACAAATTATTGCTAATATCTCTTCAATATTAAATGAAAACTATTAAAAAACTTCTCTTCTAATCTCCTCAACTAAAAAAGAGTGGATGCTTGAGGGATCATGCTAATAAAAATTAGGCAAGGGATGTTTAGGAAAATGTGTGGGAAGTATGATCTAAGGGAATTGAAGGAATCATCAATAGAGAAGGATCACTGGGTGAGGGACTCATGGGTGGAGAAGGATCCATAAGTGAGGGAAAGTCCATAGGTGAATTAATAATGGGTGGAAGTACAAAATGTGATGAAGGGACCATATGAGGGAATGGAACCACTAGAGGTGGAGCTATCAAAAAAGGAGGATCCTTCTTATGGGAATGACTATGGGAGGAATGTAATAAGGTTTAGGAATATCTACAAGGTGATCCTTAAGGTATTATTGAAGGATGTGGTAATGATCAGTGTGATGGGTGCCACATTGGTGCCACAAAAATTAGACCTCAACATACTTATGTATACATTTAGGTAGAACCTTCTAGAGAGGTGTGGATTTGTTTGAGGTAGGAGAATAAGGATACAATATCAATACACTACTGTAACTTATAATAATGGGTATAAGAATGATTATTTGTACCATGGAAGCAATAAATATGCTTGTGAGTGGTCTTAGGAGAATCACTCATATAAAGATGTATAACAGGAGTAGAAGAAGCTAAAGAGGATTCATCAACCCATTTGGTGGGTACTAGAGCCATCTTAGGTAAGGCAAGTAAACCATCACAAAGGGAAGTTAGTGATGGAGGAGGAATGGAACTAGGCTCCATAGAAGGAATAATGGGATAAGAAGTAGGGGTAGGCTCAACAACAATATGAGTGGGAATAGGTTCAACCATAGGAGGATCAGGAACGGGCTCACCTATAGTGGGATTGGGAATGGGCTCTGACTAGGGAAGAGTGGGATCTACAAAATGTCTAACTAGGGTCACAATAATCTCAGGAGTAAACTGACTATGGTGATCAAGGCACTTAGCAAAATAGTAAGGCTTGGTCATAGCACAATCCATGAGAATGCTCCTAGAGGGTCTTTAAAAATTGAAGGTGTTGGTGCCATCTCTACCCTATGATAAAGAGTAAAAATAATAAAATTATGAATTTCAAATGAATTAAGATAGGAGGATACATGAAAAACCTCAAACAAAGAGGAAGGATAATGGACAATCTCAACATCACAGGCCTATACAAGAATTCCTAAGAGTGGATCATCTAGGGAATAACCATAATCATAATCTTGGGTATGAATATCAATGACACAAGAAGGGATAACCTTATCATTTAAGGAAGTGTAGTGAATAGAATGCCAAGTCTTGGTCAAGACTATCAGAATATCATCGTAAGGAGTCTTGGGAAAATGAGGCTAGAAGGAAACAATAAATTGCAAGATGAGATGAAGTGAGAGATCAAAAGTTTTAATATTGAGATTAATATCCATAGGTTCATCATCATCAAAATCTAAGATTTTAGGATGAATGTTCGCAATGAGTTCATGATGCCCATTATAACCTCAATTTGAATTAACAAGAATGTTAAGATGCTAAGACTCATGAAATGGAACATTGGACAAAAGTTCAATAGTAAGAATCTTGACATCATAGTCTTGGAATTATTCAAAATTCTAAGGGTTAGTGTCATCCTGAATCTTATAAATTTCTCCATTATGAGGGAATTTAATGTATTGGTATGAAAAAGAAATAATGACTCTCATACGGTGAGTTCATGGCCTACCAAGTAAGATGTTATAAGAAAGGGGAAAGTTATAAATCATCACCTTCACATGAATGGTGACAAGTGGGATGGTAATGGGAATCCACACACAACCTAGAGGAAAAAATTTTCTTCTATCATATCCTTGGTACGCACTATGTGTAGACTTAATATTGGATTCTAAATATTCAAGTGTCTTAATGAATTCAATATAGTAAACACAGGTACTAGAACCCTCATCAATCAATGCAAACTTAACTTAAATATCACTTATTTAAATACTAATGAATAAGGTAAGATAATTCACATGAATCAAAATCTTGTTAGGAATCATATAAGGGATGCAAAATTTTAATGAAAGAGAAGTGTCCATAGTTTCATCAACATTGATAGACGTTTCTTCACATTATTATAATATACTATCCTCAAATCTAGATAAGGCTAGCTTTCATCTTTTTCAAGGAGGACAAGGGAAAAACATCTCAAATAATAGTTGCATAAAATTATTTATATGATGTGGATAAGTCCTCATAAGCTCAAGGAATAAAATTTGAGATGGGAGATTAGTGAGCTCTATGATGGGATCCTGCCCATCATAACCCATAAGAAGGTTGTTAGATATAGGTGCATAATGATTAAGGAGGTCCTCAGAAGGAGGATCTGAAGTGAATTAAAATTTATGTTGGCTAGAAGAATAAGGTTTAGAAAAAGGTTGTAAATCATGTTGTAAAGTTGATTTTGAGAATAGGTAGAAGAAGTGTTAATAGAAATTTGAGTATCATTATTGTTAGAAGATGATAGAAGAGTGGTAGAAATATAAAAGTAAGTGTTGTCCAAGGCAGAATCAAAAATTGAATATTAAAAATAAATAAGGTCATCTTTCCCCAACTCATTTAAATGAGTTGGAGAAGAATCCTGGATAACATGATATGTTCTACATAAAGGAGGAGTGTATATAGGTTGGAAATGGATAAAAGTAACCACCTGTAACATATTAGTCATGTTAACCACATTCTCTTTAGAAGTGGGTTCAAAAACACTTTCTACATTATTGGTATAATGGGTGGATTTATCTTGGTTGTCTTCACTAGTTTGATTATTAGGAAGAGGGTCTTTGTAGATAGCTAAATGAGCATTGGCTTGATTTAAGGCTTGATATTTATCATGTGATTTATAATCCTTAAAAATAATTTGATTGACATTTTTATGATTGAGAATGATATAATCATGATCAAAATTAGGACAAAGAATAAATTCCATAGATAAATTATGAAGTTATCTACAGGTCTGATGACAATGACCCCAACTAGCATAAAACCAACAAAACATGTTAGGATCATACTTGGATTTCATAGGACCGGTAGGGTTAATATATCATGGAAGAGACTTGGGTAGACACTTAGGAAATTCAACTCAAGATAGAGTTTTATGAAAATTAATATTTTTTAGTGAAGATAAATGAGGATTAGTATATTTTTTAGAAGGGGGAGATAGTTTTGACAAAGGGGTGGGAATGATAGCTTGAACATTGTGAATGGTATCATAAGAATCGATAACACCATCATTGGTAATATTATGATTTTTTTAAATTAAGATATGAAGACCTATAGAAGTTTGGGGTGGATCAAATTGATACACATGAAACTCTTGTTATTTAGTTTGGTCAATAGCCTCCTCCAATATATGAGGAGAGAGAGTGTGGACTCGATATTGATGTTTAGGAAAAAGGGCATTGGTAAAGAGATGGAAAAGACTATCATCAGCCATGTTATATTCACATTTGTTTGACAAAGTAATCCACCTTTTAACAAAGTCTTGAGTAGTTTTTTTTTCATTTTGTTTACAATTTATGAAGTGGGCCAAAGTTTTTTCAAGAAGATCACTAGTTGGAAATTCATGAACGAAATCATTCACTAAATCCTCAAAACTAGTAATGGAATGAGTTATATGTTGGTTTTACCAATCCAAGGCATCACTTGTGAGAGTTTTGGCTAAGATTTTGGTAGAAACAAAGGTGTTAAATTTGACCCAATCCTTATAAATATTTCGAAATGTCTTAAGATGAAGGGTGGGATTGGTTGATCCATTATAAGAAATTGTAGGTGTGATCCCTCCAATATCAATGTTAGCAATTTTAGTAGTGAGAGGTTCATTTTGGAGGCAATTAATAGTTTTTTTTATCAAATGAGGTTGAGGAATGATATTTCCTTGAGAATCTCAAAGAGTAGGTGGGGAAACATTCTAGTTATGTTCGCCCTAAACCGTTGGTTGAGGATGAGATTGAAGATGAAGAAGGTGGTTTTGCATTCTCATCATTTGATTCATGTTATGAGCTTGAAAGATATTAATTTGATTGAGTGTTTGTAACAATAGTTTATGTGTTTGATTAGAATTTTTAGAATCATTAGAGTTGGTATTAGTGGCTTGGGTACCACTATTGGTGTTGATATGAGCTTAAGATGAACTATGAGAATGTGAGGCACTAGTTTCAAAATTTGCTTGTGTAGTAAAAGATGGACTAGTGAATGGTTGATAAGAAAAAACACTAGTAACATGATTGCCTTGGGTAGAAAATTAAGAATTATTATAAGGATTAAGGATTTTGGATATTATGAGAGGCCCACTAGATGTATAACTTGCCATGTTAGTGTATATACTAGGCATGGAGGTGGAATAATTTAGAGGAGAAGAAGTCATGGTATGAGAAGGGGTCGTAATTCAAGGAAGATGATGAGAATCAAAGAAAGAGGTACCCCCAAATTTAGTTGAGAATGTAGGAGTAGGTGAATGACATTTTTTAACCTAACCACTAACCATAATATAGTAAATGGTAGAAGGATCTTTTCCTTGATGTTGAGGAAATTTAGAGATAAATAAGAGAAATTTATGGGTATACTCTAATTTAGGTTAGTATGATAATGATAAGAGAGGATTATGCTACAAAAAGGTATTAGTAGGGGTCCCATATTTTAGTGTGTGAGTGACAATATGAACATTACTAGACTCCAAGGGAGGAACCCTACTCTATCTATGGGAGACCCTATGAGGGTTAGTAAGATTCATCATGTCTACTAATTACAACTTATTATTTTATTCAAATAGAAATTTCATGATGAAGGGAAATAAAGAGACATGATAAAGCAAGAAAATAAGAAATTATAAAAATGGTAAAGGGTGGACTAGGTTGACATAGCACAAAAATAGGGTCTACTAGCTATATAGGGTTAACTAGGTCAATCTAATATAGTGAAAAAGGGATGGAAAAAGAGGAAATAGGGTTTAAAAACTATACAACATTGATTGGGTTGATCTAGTATAGTGAATAGAGGCTAGAAAAAGGTATAGGGTCGATTGGGTCAAACCATTGTAGTAAAGAAGGAAAATTGAGAATTTTATATCAGATTATGAAATGAAATAAGATGAATTTTGTAGGAAATTTGAAAAGAAATAGATAAAAGGAAACAAATAGTCAATTTTATTAATGTTGGCCAATTCAATTAAAACCTTACACAACATAAAACCTTACACCAATGTTGGCTAATGCAAGTTTTTGAAATACAAAATACATTTGGGCAAAGAGAAATCAGTCAAATTGGAAATAAAAGAGCTAGATAATTGGTCAACCTAAATTTTTATTAGATTATTAATATTTTAATTTAAATTTGATGGGAATTTGGAAATAATTATGGAACTAAAATGGTAATTTAAGGATAGTTTTAGGTACTTTGGTCTAAAAGGGAATATAGTGGCAACGATACATGCTTGGTATTAGGTCCTACCCCCTTAATTCACACACTACATCAATAAGGGTGTTGGGTGATTAGCCATAATATACCATTAAACATGTTTTATACTTGACCAAATTATCAAGCCAACTTCCCCCTTAGTGATGAAATCCTAGTAGGTTGGCCTTGGGTAGATAAATTTTAAAATGATTGTTTAGATTTTGTGATTTGGCCTTTTGTACATAAAATATAAAATAATAAATCTAAAAAATTAATTGAAAACCCCATAATTATATTATGTGATCTATTCTAAGCATGCAAGTAATAAGATAAAAAGTTAGAATTAATTACTAGTGTATAAGGTTAATTCCAACTTTGAAAAAAGGTACAATGTTGATATGGTCAATAGTGTATGCACAAAATATAGAATTTAATTGATAAGGTTGAGATTGTACTATATAAGTACTATATATGTAAGGTCTACAACTATAAAGGGCCAGTAGAGTCAATCTAGTTATCTAGATATGACACTAAACACAAAACTGGGTTTGCAAGGTCGATCTAATTGACTATACAAAGGCATTTTTGAAGACTAAAAACTTTAAAAGGAAAGGCTATAAAAAAGAGATAGAGATATAAAAAATCACATTGGTGGATTAGAGATGTAGAGAGTGAAAATTGTTGATGAATAACCTTGATATATTCTTGTAAAACCTACTAACTAGGTCAACTGGGTCGATCAAGCTATGTAATAACCTACTATTGAGTGTCTAAAATGTACAGGGTCAACTAGGGTGACCTCGTAGGCGGAATTTGATGTGTAAAAAATTACAGGGTCAACTAGGTCATCCTACTATTCTAGACTAGATTTTTAAAAAGCTAAAAACCTATATTGGGTTGATAGGATTGATCTAGTATCCTCTACCTAAAAACTTATGCATAAAAGTTAGATACTAGGTTGATAGAGTTGATCTAGTATGGAAAATATATATGATAAAAGCAATAATTAAATAATTAAATAAAATGAATAAATCTTTCAAGGGTTATTTTACTTTGGGTTCACCAAAATGTATGGAATCAAAAATGCATCATGCCTATAAATCAATCTTGACTCAAAGAAGATAGAGCACAACTACACTTCTGATTGGGAAAATATTGATTCAGAGGGGGTATGACAAATATAGAGATCCGTTAGAACCAATTATGGGATCACTTATAATAATAAACCATTCTAGGAAGGGTTACAAAGCCTACATTCTAACATAATCATGTAATAACTCTAAAAGAGTCCTAGGTTTAATGTTCACTTTATTTTAATAACAAGAAATTAAATCTAATTTAGTGAACACCAAAGCTTGTGGCACAAAGTCGGGGTTTAAAAAAAATATACTAAAAATGCATAAAATACATATACTCATTTCAATGTATATGGAATCCTAATGCATGGGAAGAGAAGCACAATTGCATTATCTATCTACTCTTATAAAGGAGAAATAAAGTTAGGAATACTTACCATTGAAGATGAACCTACCATGCCTCAATATCTTCCTTTTCTAAGTTTATTTACAAGAGATTTTTGTGGTATGTAAGGATAACAAAGATAAGTTAGCTCTAGGCTAGATAACCTATCTATGAATCCAAAAAAATTCTCTACAAGGAAGGATCCATATCTTGAAAGAAATTATGGAACTAAGTAGATTTTCATTAACACTTATTCTTATTCACTTCTCTTCTTACAAATGGTTAGAAATGAAATTGTATATATAGGTGGATCTTACCCTAAATCCTTTTGAATATGTCAATTTTATAGGGTCAACCCAGTTAAACTTGTATGTTTTCAAGAGATAATTCATTAAATCTCAAGCTAGGTTGGCCAAAGGGATAACAATACTCCTAATGAAAAATACCCATTAATAGTATAGTATTGACCCAATCAACCCTGTACAAAAATCAAAAGCTAAAAATTATACAAGGTGGCCCTGGTTAACTTAGTATAGTCAAATGGTGAAAGGGGGTCAAGGCAAGATCAAGGATGATAAAGCATGGAAAATGAATGGAATGGGTAAGGATAATAAGAATAATCTTAGGGTAAATGGTTTTAGGAGATGAGTGTGTAGATGGGAAGTGGTAAAAGGGACAATAATCTTATGAAGCACTAATGGTCTACCCACCCCTTTCCCAGTACACCCCTTAAGGCATAAACTCAAAGAGATTGAGACTCAATGGGTTATTGAAAGATACAAAGTGTCAATAATCAATAAAATTTTGAAAATATTATGTGTATACTCTTTCTATTCCCTTATAAGAAATGAATAATGGTATAACTTTATCCTTTTTACTTAAAATAGTAAAAGATGCAAATTAAGGTAAAATTATTGATGTAGATTTACAATGTGATGATAATTAAATATTATGAAATGATTTTCAAGATAGTAATCCTTTATCCATTAAATGTAAATATCATGGTAATACTACTTATGATGACTCTTTTCCCTCTCCAAAAACAATATAATCCAATAACATTAAATATGATGCTTATAATTATATAAAAACTAAAAATAATAAGTAAAGAAAAACTTTAAAATTTTATCCTAATTTTATCCTATAATGTAATAAAAAACCATCAAATGATATTTTTCATGACCCTCTCATACCAATGTTTCATATTGTTGATCAACTATAACCCATAACTGAGCCTTTATAATATACTAAAATTCCTACTAGTCATATTGTATTAGTGATGCATGATATTGGTGATATCCAAAAGCATGATCTTTATCACATTTAAAAAATAGATCATATTTTGTGAATATATAATATAATGTTATCTCAATATAACCCA
This sequence comes from Torreya grandis, assembly GCA_037957365.1. NCBI lineage: Eukaryota > Viridiplantae > Streptophyta > Pinopsida > Cupressales > Taxaceae > Torreya > Torreya grandis. The sequence goes on along the minus strand of JARHVA010004079.1, from coordinate 1,045,650 downwards.
TTACTCGAGCTTTATATGAACATCCATATACATAAGATTTTGTTTGATGGTTATGGAAATCCTTGTACTCATCTCACTTAATACACACTTTATTTCAAAAAAAAATTAAATGATGGGAATATTATACTAAAATCCTTCCATAGATGTATTAAAACATATGTATTAGAATAATTTTACAAAATCCCTAGTGGTTTCTATAGGCACCTAAAATTAGAATTATGCAACCTTCCAAATATGATGTCTAATGATGATACAATGATCTTATTTATTCCCAATGTGGGTACCCTATAAAATTATATCCCTCTTACTTCCTTATATCTCTCCTAGACCCAACAAACTCACCCTTTTTTGGCCTTTATATCTAATCTTTGATTTTTTTAAAAACTTCAATAAGTTATAGAACCAACCCATTCAGTGATGGAACCACCTTAGCATTACATAACCACATGTTTAAACCTGAAATTAATCTAGGTGATATTAATATTAAACATATATTTGATTAAATGTGTATATATAAATGAAATGGTACAAGGGTGATAATCAAATCTATAATAGGCCAATTAGATGATAAACTTAAATATAGACATATACTAAATTTATTATGTTGAGTATAGACTAAATATGGAAAGTAAAACTATGATAGATATGGAAATGATAAATAAGTAATGTAATTAGCATGTTCTTATGCTAATCCAATTCTATAGCTAGAACAAATAGAAATTAGGATGTAAAGAGATCCTAGAATAGTTGTCAGATTCTAGATGTAAGACTTCTAGCATTTTGGACACTAATGTTAGCCTTAGATGGTTGTGTCAATGTTAATGTATGGGTTCAATTAAAGTGTCCTATTTAAAATATATTTGGGAAAAGGATGAGACCACATATATGGTTTTGGGTTTTACTTGTACTTCACTCTAGTGCATTTAGATTTGGGTAATGGACTATCACTCTTTGTGAAATGACAAAAAACTATTTCTCTACCTTTACAGTCACCATGGGGGGGGAATAAGGCTAACATTATTATAAATAATTGGGAAGGCTTTGATTCTATGTATAATGAAGAGTCATTAGTGAAACTATCATTTACCATATTCAATATAGTGATATAATCTCTATATATCATGTTATTACCATAATGAAAATTCACAACACACCGTTGTGCATAAATCTACTCTATGACATGTTGTTTCCATTAAAGAATATGACAAATCATTTATTTTTGTATGGAAAGGATTGGAGGTCTATACTATAATATATGATATTTTATGATTACATATTACCCTATTATTTTACACTTAGCAAACTTAGATGTTGGTTGATCCTCTTAGTTTTTTACCTTTCCTACTTTTGAAAATCTTACATCTGCTCTATTTGTATGCCCCCTAGCCTATATATCTTAGTTTGACTAATATTATGTCAATGAGACAGGTCTTCTATATTTTATAGAATTATTAAAATGTACTTGTCATACATATATAAATGTTTATAACATATACCTACTTTCTTTCTCCCTAGACACCAATGATTGGGATAGACAGTAGCCTTAGTGCTTCTTTCATGTCCTGACGTAAATTCCTAGTCCCCTAAAGTCAACCAATTTTTTAATAAACATATAATATTGCTTAGACTAAGGGATTTAATGCAATTTATTACTCTAAAAGGATTTATATAAATATAATATTAACTCTGATTCATTCCTCACCTTGTAATACCTAGAAAAAGGCCAAATAGACCATGGAGACTTATCAAAAACACTCTATCAAGTATTTAATTGACTAAATCTTCCCTAATTCCTGATGTGGAGGAACTATTCACATTGGTGAGGTGTCCTCAACACTATTCATGATGCCTTGGTGGCATGGGGCATAATATTTCTACCAAGGCCCATGTAGGGATTTAATTTTAGTTTTAATTATGAGAGTGAGTTGAAATTTAAAGTGGGTACAAGTATAATGGGTTTTATCCTTAGTCAAAAGAATATCCACTAGTTATTTTGGAGGCATATGTAAATGGGAGACAAATTTTACTATTCAGGTTAACTGCCCATGTGAAGAAAGATACCAATAAAGTTTCACATGATAAAGGGTCCCTAACTAAAGTGGAGTAATTGAAGGAAGATTTCACATGATATACAATTCCATTAGATGCCAAGGGTGGCACATTTATCCTTTGGGATTGATTTTTGACCTTATCTTTTGTCATTTTAAGTAGTGGATGCTTTTGGATTTTTTCCTTCTTTCTCACCTCATGGATAATGAAGTGTTTATTATCTTTTTTTGCCTATAAGTGGAGGAGGTCAAATTAGTTAAATGGATTCACATGTTTGGATCTATGTGGTACATTTTCCTATGAAAGGGATTGAAATTCTTGCTAAAATTTGTATCATCTTGTATGTAATGTGTGTAAGGAAAGATTTTAGCTTGTTTATAAGGAGCTGAAAGAATTGTTATTTTTAATTAAAGTATGAGTTAGATTTTTATTCTCATCTTCATATTTTGAAGTTTCTATGATTTTTTTTTATTTTATTACTTAAGAAATCCTTTGAGTTTACATCAATTGGTATCAGATCAAGTAAGAGTTTTGTGGAGAGTTTTTGAGGAGAATTTATGTGAGCATGAAAGAGTCTTGTGGAGACTTTTTTAGGATAATTTGTGTGAGAAAGTTAGAGTCTTATGGATATTTTATTATTGTAGTTATGGAAAGAGTACAAGTAATAGGAGGAGTTGCTTCTCATACGATTAAATATGTGCAAGATTTGTTGAGGCAAGTGGCACATCTAACCATAATTGTCACCAATTAAGGGAGAAGGCAAGGAGAAGATGACACTAAAGGGAAAAAAATTCTTGAATAAAAATTATAGTAAGAAGAAGAGCCAATATCAATGGAAGCAAAGATGATTATAGAATTAGAGGGGAGAAATTAAGGAGTCATAATTTAAGTTCCTAACTATGGGGGAAATTTATAACTAGAGGAGATGATAGTTTGGTTGAATAAAATGGAGAAATTATTTAAATGGAAGACCATGAGAGAGGACAGTAAGGTGAAATTTCAATGCACCAATATGAAAGGTCATGAAATGATTTGGTGATATCACCTACAGAAAGAGAGGTAGAAGAATAAAAATCAAAATATTAGCACATCGATAAATATGCATAAGAATCTAAATGAGAAATTTCTTCCTATAGATTATGCACAAAGCCTCTACAAAAGTGTCTTAAACTTGAGGCATAAGGATCATAGTGTACAATATTACACTAATGAATTATACAAGCTATTTATAAGAGTGAAGCATGATGATACTCATAAACAAATGGCTTCAACATATTTGAATGGTTTGAAATTTTCCATTCAATATGATTAAGCATGCATTGGGTACTTTACATGGAAGAGGCTTATAAATTAGTCTTGAAAACAAAACAAAATAAAGTTATACAAGATGTAAAAATGGAATTCATTCTAATAAGAGGTAAATTATCTCTAATAATGGGAAGATGTGGTTTTAATACCACAAGAGGTGTTTTTAATCATATAAGGGGAGAATCATCAAGTGTTGTAAAAAGAAGATAAGGTAGCAGACAAGGATTCTAAAATTACAAAATTTGAACATTATTTCAAAAAGGATTAGGATATTGAGGTGCTAGAGGGTGGTTTCCAAAATAAACCATAGATATAATTTGTAAAAAAATTGGATAAGAAAGACATGAAGAAAATGAGTGTCCTCATTACCATAAACATGAAAGGAAACAAGAGTATCATCTAAATGTTAATTTGTTTGAAGTTGAAAAATAATATCAATCTACTAAAGTTTCAATACATATATGGGAGAAATTATTATGAAGATAAGGAAAATGATAGATCTCAGGAAAGAAATAGATAAAAACAAAGAAGATGGTGGTGCATGGATATAGATAAACATCTTGTGAACAAGATACACTTTAGGATGAATGGTGTGAAAAATAATCAATGATGGGGGTAGTTTTGAGAATATGGTTTCTAAGGATGTGGTAGAGAAACTATGATTGCATTGTGAAAGGCATTCTAATGCCTATAAAATTTCATGGTTTAAAAGGGGGAATAAGGTCACTATAGTTAAGACTTATTTGGTTAAGTTTTTTAAAGGAAAAACTTATAATTATGAATTGTGGTGTGATATTTTTCCTATGGATTCATGTAATCTATTAATGGGGAGACCATGGAAATATGATAGGAAATTCACCAATGTTGGAGCCAAAAACACCTATACCTTCCTAAAATATGGAATAAATGTATTACTACTACTTCTTGAAGAAGAAGGATAAGTAGAGAGTATGTTATCCATAAAAAAGTTTATAAATGACATGAAGATGATAGGTTGATGTTATGACTTAATGAAAAAATATGAAGACAAAGAAGTGGTGAAGATTCTATAAGAAGAAATAGAAGAGTTGACAGTATATGCACATGTATCACCTAATGAGATACCATATGGTTTAACACCAAAAAGAGACATTGAACATCACATTGATTTGGTTATCGGATCAAATCTACCCAATCAACTATCATATTGGTTGAGTCCAATAGAATATGGAGATTTGAATAATAAAGTGATTAAGTTGTTGAGAAAGGGTCTCGTAAGGGAGAGTATGAGTCCACATGCAACACTAATATTTTTCACTCCAAATAAACATAGAGGATTGAGGATGTGTGTGGTAATTAGAGCCATCAACAAGATTAACATCAAGTATAGATTTGGTATACCCTATTTGGATGACATAATGAATGTTCTTGTAAGAGAAAAATATTTTACAAATATTGATCTAATGAGTGGCTAATATTAGATTAGGATTCATGAAGGAAATGATCAGAAAACAACATTCAAGACTAGATATGGTGTATATGATTGGATGGTGATGCCATTCAGGTTATCAAATGTCCCTAGCACATTCATGAGGATGATAAACACAATTATACAGGATTAAATTCATAAGTTTATGGTGTTCTATTATCATGATATTTTGATATTTAGTACGACCAAATAAGAGTGGGAATGGTGTTATAATTTTTGAGAAAGGAGAATCTCTATGAAAATTTGATAAAGTACAGGTTTATAAAGGATAGTTTGGTATTTTTGGGATTTGTAATTTAAGTAGAGTATGTTAGCATGGATAAAGAAAAGGTGGAGGAAATTGTTGACTAGTCTATTCTAAAGAGTGTCATAGATGTAAGGAGTTTATATGGTTTGGAAACATTTTATGGAAAGTTAATTAATAATTCTAGTGCATTAAGCATGCATAGGTTTCTTTACACAGAAGAGGATTATTGATCAACCTTGAAAGCATAAGAAAATCAAAGTAGACAATATGTCATAATGACATTTGGCCCAAGAAGATGGAAATACGCTCCAATAAGGGGAAGAGTTGGTTTTAACACCACTATAGGTGGACTTAATCCTATAAGGGGTTAATCATCAGGTGTTATATAAATAAGATAAGGTAATAGACAAAGTTTATAGAATCAATAAAGATGAAGATAATACCAAAGAGGAAAAGGATATGGAGGTGTTAGAGGGTGGTTTATAAAACAAACTAGAGTTATAATTTATTAAAAATGTGGAGAAGAAATACTTCAATAAAATGAGTGTCCTTATTACCATGAACAAGAAAGGAGGCAAAAGTATCATCCAAGAGTAAACTTGGTTGAAATTGATACATAATATCAAGATACTAAATTTGAAGTACCATATGCAGGATAAATTATTATTATGAGAAGGATAATGATATATTTGAAGAAATAACTAGATTAAAACAAATAACATGGTGATACATGGCTATAAAAACATCTTCTGAATAAGATAAACTTCAAGAGGAAAGGTATGCAATGGAGGTAGATGTGATAATATGGTTTCTAAGGATGTGGTAGATAAAATAAGATTGGATTGTTAAGGGCATCCTGATTCTTATAAAATTTCATAGTTTAAAAAATGGAATGGAGTCATTCTAGATAAGAGTTGTTTGATTAAGTTTTCTGTAGGAAAAACTTATAAAGATGAAATATGGTTTGATGTTTTGTATATGGATTCATGCCATCTATTGTTTAGGATACCATGAAAAGATGATAGGAAATTCACCCATGATGAAACCAAGAACACCTACACCTCCCTGAAATATGGAACAAAGGTATTACTACTGCCTCTTAAGGAAGAAGGACAAGTGGAGAGTATGTTATACATAAAATAGTTTATAATTGGCATGAATATGGTAGGTTTTTTTATTCTTTAATGACAAAAGATGAAGAAAAATAAGTGTATAATTTAGAATAAGCAAAAGTGTTGAAATCACATGCAGATGTATCACCTGATGAGCTAATAGCTGGTCTACCACCAAAGAGAGACATCTAACATCAAATCAATTTTATTCTAGGATAAACTCTACCTAATAAAATAACATATATTATGAGTCCAATAGAACATGTAGAGTTGAAAAATCAAGTCATTCATTTGGTGGGAAAGGGTGTAGTAAGGGAAAGTATGAGTCCACATGCAACACCATCATTTTTGACTCTAAATAAATATGGATGATGGAGAATATGTGTGGATAGTAGAGCCATCAAAAAGATTAAAATCAAGTATAGATTTGCTATACATTATTTGGATGACATAATGTATGTTATTGTAGGAGAAAAAAATTTAAAAATATTAGTCTAAGTAGTCGATACTATCAGATCAACATTCATGAAGGAGATGCATAGAAGGCAACATTCAAGACTATAGATGGCCTATATGAATGGATGGTGATGCAATTTTAGCTATATAATGCACCTAGAACATTCATGAAGATGATGAACATAATGTTATAGGATTACATTGGTAATTATATGGTGGTTTATTTTGATGATATTTCGATATTTAGTAAGACTAAAGAAAAACATTTAAAGCATTTTGGAATGATGTTAGAAATTTTTAGAAAGGAATATATTTATGAAAATTTGAAGTGTAGGTTTATGGAGGATAGTTTGGTATTTTTAGAAGTTGTAATTAAAGTAAATAATGTTAGAATGGATTTAAATAAGGTGAAGGCAATTGTTGACAGGTCTATTCTAAGAGCATCATAAAATTAAGGAGTTTCCATGGTTTGGAAAAAATTTATAGAAATTTCATTAAGAATTTTATTATTATTGTTTCTCCAATAAAATATTGCATGAAAGAAAATAATTTGTGTGCACATGGGAAGTAACAAAAAGTTTTGAGTTGTTAAAAAGGAAGATTACTAGAAAGCCTATTTTATCCTTGCCATATTTTGACAAAGTGTTTGAGGTGGATTTTGATGCTTCACATGTTAGAATTGGTGTTATGTTGAGTGAAGAAGGGAATCCAATAGAATATTTGATTCAAAATTTGAATGAGGTAATAAAGAAATTTTATACATATGATGTTGAGTTTTATGCCACTATATAAACATTGAGACATTAGAGGCATTATCTAGTTCCTAAGGAGTTTATCCTAGATATTGTTCATGAGTCTTTTAAGTATGTTAATACTCAAAATAAGTTAAATAGTAGTCATGAAAACTGTGTATCTTTCTTGTAGGGATATAATTTTGTGTTGAAACATAAATCAAGAATGTTAAATCAAGTAGTTAAATCCTTGAGTAGAAGAGTGGGTTTGATTAATACTATGGTGTGTGACGTAGTTGGATTTGATTTTATTAAAGAGTTATATGATATTAATCCAAATTTTGGAAATATATTTGAGTAGTGCAAGACTCCATTATCAAGTGATTCAAGTATTATTTAGGATGAATACCTTAAGATGGTTATCTCTTCAAGGGAAGACAATTATGTATTCTAGTTGGGTCTTTGAGAGACAACATTGTGAGAGAGATACATAATTGAGGTTTGAATTGACATTTTGGTAAAGATAAGACAACAAATTTGGTAGAGGATAAGTATTCTAGGTGAAATATTAAAAGGGATGTGGAAAAATATGTTTCAAAATGTAAGATATGTTAGGTGGCTGAAGGACAAGCATAAAATACAATATTTTACATGCCATTAGCAATTCCAAGATAACCATGGATAGACTTGAGTATGGATTTTGTGTTGGGATTACCAAAAATAGAAAGGGATAATGATTCCATTTTTTAAATTTTAGATAGATTTTATAAGATGGTTCATTTTATTTCATGTAAGAATACCAATGATGTCACTAGAGTTACATAATTTTTCTTTGGATATGCTATGCTATTAGATGATATTCAAAGAAACATTAAATAAAATAAGGATACCAAGTTTATAAGTCATTTTTGGTGGATTTTTTTGAAGAAGTTGGGTACCAAACTAAAATTGAGTAGTGCTTATCACCTGAAAATATATATATGGAAAAAATTTGTAAATATAAGCTTGGGTAATTTGTTGAGATATATTATTGGAGAGAATCCTAAGAAATGGGACATGGCTTTTTCACAAGATAAGTTTTCATATAATAGTTCATTAAATAGGTCAATAGGAAAATCACCACTTCATGTGGTTTATGGGAGAAATCCAATAATATTTTTATAGTTTATATAGTTATTAGTTTTAGAGATTAAGTAATGATGAAAAGGATTTTTCATATCATATAAAACAATTTCAAGAAGTGAGAAGAAAGTTGTAGGAAAGTAATATGAAGTACAAAATTATAGTTGTTGTCAAGAGGAGATCAAAGGTATTTGATGAAGGAGATTTAGTGATTATGTATTTGAATTGAGGAAAGACATACTTAAAAAAATAAAATACAATAATCTTATGTACAATAATATTGAACCATGTAGAATTGTAAATAATATCAATGACAATGCTTATGAACTAAGCTTTCCATAGGATTTTGATATCTCTCTAGTATTCAATGTTTTAGATTTATATAATTTCCATGTATAAGAAGATGAAAGGTAATATTAATAATATATAAATTAGAATAAACATGTTCCAAATAACAATAAGGAAAAGATAGTATAAATTCTAGATATAAAGATAATGCACACGAGGTAGGGAAGATACAACAATATTTGCTATAATGGGAAAGATTGCTATAAGAGGAAAACACTTGAACTATAGTGTGGGACCTAAAAATATTTAAAAAAATAAGTGGTAGGAGTAACATTAGAGAAACGCATAGGATATGAGTTGTTTTAAACTAGAGGAGGAAGATGTGGAGGCACTATTCACATTGGTGAGGTGCCCTCAACACTATTCATGATGTTTAGATGACATGGGGTGCCACATTTATCCCAAGGCCCATGTAGGGAATTTATATTAATATATTTTATGGGAATGATTCAAAATTTCAAGTGGGGACAAGTATAATGGATTTTACCTCAGTTAAAATAAGATCCAATAGATATTTTGGAGGCATATGTAAATGTGAGACAACTTTTACTATTTAGGTCGACTGTCCATGGGAATAAATATTCCAATAAATTTGCACATGATAAAGGGTACCTAACTAAAGTGGAGTACTTGGAAGAATGTTTAACATGACATAATATTCCATCACATGACAAGGTTGGCACATTTGTCCTTTTGGATTTCTTTTTGACATTGTCTTTTTTTCTTTTTAAAGTAATGGATGCTTTTAGATTTTTGTCTTCTTTCCCAACACATGGAGAATGATGTGTCACTTGTATTTTTTTTGCCTACAAGTAGAGGAGGTCAAATTAAATATGTGGATTCACATGTTTTGAGCTATGTAAGATGTTTTCTTATTAAAGGACTTGAAATTCTTTATAAAATTCTTAGTGGCTTGTATGCAATTTATGGAAGGAAAGATTTTATCTTGTTTGTAAGGAATTGTTAGAATTGTTATTTTGAATTAATGTATGAGTGAGAGTCTAGTTCTCATATTAGGTTTTGTAAGTGTCCATGCCTTTTATTTTTTTATTTTTTAAGTAATAATTTGAGAGAACATCATTTCCATACTAGTCATAGGTAAAACACATCTATAGGTGTTAAGTACTAAAAGAGCATCCCAAGGTCCCAATTTGCCAAGTTATAAGCTAGGTCATTTTTGTAATTAATTTGCACATATTGTATCATTCACACACAATCCAACACATATAGGATAACTACATGAGTCTAAGGCCCTCTTATATAGTATTATATATGTAGGTATCACCCTCTAATAGTGGGGTCTTTAGGGTCAACTCAACATCATGTGCCCACTAAGCTATTTTATCCCAAGGTCATTATGAAGATGAATAACTAGGGTTTTTCCATTTCATAAGGATTGATAGTCCATGACCTGGATATTAATCCACTAGAGTGAAGGTGAAGTAAAACACAAAAGTATAAAAGTGGTCACATCTTGTTTCAATAGATATTTTGTATAGGACACTAGTGTTGAACCTAGACAGTAGCACTGATGCAATTATCCTAGGCTAATGTTACTGTCTAGAGTGCCAAAAGTGTTAGAGCCAAAATATGATAAATGTTTAAGAACATCCTTTCATCCTAATTTTAGTATATTTTATATCTAAAACTACATTAAAATTATAACAATCTAATTACGTCACTTATTTATCATTTATAAATATAGCATAGTTGCAATTTCCATATTTAGAATATATCATCATAATAAATTTAGTGTATGCTTATATCTGAGTTTAGTATCTAATTGGACTACTAAATATTTATTATCACCCTTATTAAATTTTACTCATATATTCCCCTTTGATGAAAATTCTAGGGTTAATGATAAGATCACCTTATATCAAACACTTTAGGGTTGAACATTTGATGAACATGATATTATAACATCAAACCTAAAGTCACTTTGGGTTTTCTAATTTTTTTGTTGATCTATAAATTACTATAAAACTTTCAATAATGTTTGTCATGGATAGCTCTATTAATTATTTCATGGTCCAATACCTTAAAATGGTTCTTACTTATTAAATCTCATGCATGATTAAATCATTGTGATCTACAAGGGATTCAAAACCTATTTTCCTGCAAGCTATACCTTGTTATAATGTTTATAATAAGAGGGTTTTAAATAAAAATAGTTGATATATCTTTAAACTTTCTTTTTTATTTCCAAAAAACCAAAATTTAAGGGACATGACATTATAGACTAATTGAGAAATACAAAATCAAAATTTTCAATCCTTAATTTCCCTAAAGCAATGTAATGTCTATAAGGATATCGTATATAAGGAATTGCATGAGAAAAAAGTTCCAAGTGATATTGATCCTTCTAATTTTTTATATATCATGAAAGATATCAATAAATATAATAAACTCATCATCTTTGATGCAATATATTTATCATCCAAAGATATTTTTGAATAAAATTTTACTTTGTTTATATAAGTGATAATAAAAAGTAAAGGTATAAAAAGAGTGATCATTGATAATATAACAAACCTAAATATTTGTATCATAAAATTCCTAACCACCATGGGTGTCAACCCAAATATTATTAAAAAATAATATGAAAATAAAAAGGTTTGACAATTTACAAATCCATTTGGTTGGTCATGTTACATTAAATATTATCATTGGTCCCCATATATTGCCTAATTTGTGCCAAGTTATGCCAAATAATTTGAAATTTAACATTATATTAGGATAGTATTGGATACATAAAATGTATATGATTCCCTCTACATTACATGCATGTTTAAAATACTATCATCAAGGAATACTTTACACATGTATAATATATCTTAATCATTAAAAAAATCAAATGATCTGACATATAGATAATCCTAAACCAAAACACTTTGAATGTGAATCCTAAATTGACACAATATTACAAGAACCTAATCAAGCTATTTTATTTAGGGTACCAAAAAGATGGTTCTCATGTTTACCAAAGTCCCCAACTTCATTACTCATGTGGTTAATAAAGTGTGAGATTATATCTCTCCCTCATCCTATCAATTTTGATATGAGTCAACCTATATCCATAGGATATGATGAAAATTTTTATTATCACTATCATTAGGGACCTAAGCATTCTGAACCATTACATTAATTTGAAACACAAGCTCTAAGATCTTATCGATGACTACAAGATTACATTTTAGGAACCTCAAAAAGAATTAGGTTCACAAAAACCCAAAAAACATCAGTATCAAAAATATTTAACTAGAATAGTATACATGGGTGGTGATTTTTCTTTACATAACCATATTGATCATACATAAACAAAAACCACTTGCCATATAAATCATTTTTAGTAGCTTGGTTTTGGTCTATAAAACTTGTGAAATAAGGTCAATTGGAATGAATCCTTGGGAAACATAATAATATCAATTGCCTATGGTTCTAAAGAAATTTAAACATGGGTTTGGGTTATCCCTACGACATCTACATATGTACTTACACTATGAACTCTTTGTATATAAAAAATAGAAGCAAAAATTGATCCAAATTAGCAAGGTATATCATTTCCTCATGAAGTAAAATTAATACATATTTCAAATGATAAAATTACTTCTACTACACATGTAAAATGTGAGGAGTAACATGCTATATACATTTTCACCTATCCACTCATGATGTAAATAATGTAAAAGATCCAACATAAGGTTTTAAGGTCCATAATGGGGAGATATCTATGAACATCCATTGTATGGAATTATAGGTTGATTTTTCCTTTTGAAATATTGTAATAAGTACCAAAAATATCAAAAACATTCAAATCCCCAAAAACATGTCAGCACCTACATGTTATGTTGGTTTCTTAGAATCCATATGTTAGTTCCATGTTGATGGATGGAAAAATTAGTTACTCATGCATACACATATGTATCACACTTCAACTTGGGTTTGATACAAGCATACAAAATAAAAGATACATTCCTATTTCAAATGTTTGGATCTCAATTTACTCATGTCATATGGATATTAGGGAAAATGCTTCTTTGATCTTGGTATGCATAGGTCATCATGTTTGAGTTTACATATGTAATTACACATGCCTTTATCCATGATTGTATTGCATTGAGTATTTGATATGCTTTACACTTGAAATTTTTTCCTAACAACATTAGATTGATGAGATATTATGACATGTTTATGATGGTTTTTGATGCTTTACTTTATGCACTTTGTTGAGTTCTTTTCCTTGCTACTGTATTCCTTGTTTGAGAATTTGAATATGCTACTTTACTTATGTCCACCATGTCTACATATGCTTCCATTGAAATTTTCGTATGTTAATTTTTATTGTTTGGATATTTGAATATGTCATCCTTGCCTTTTATGGACATTTGACTAAGTCACATTATTTAAATTGTGTGGTATTTTAACTACCCTTTATTTTTGTTCTCCTTAAACCATTGCCTTTTAATTTTATATTGAGTTATCTTGTGTGTGTGTTTGTTTCCTTATGGAGCTTGTATTGTTACTATCTAGACATTTCCATGAAATTTTTCATACATCTTAGGCCTACATACATCTTAGGCCTACATCTAATCACATTAGTTCTATGGAATTCAATGGTATAACTAATTAGATGTGTTTCTTATATTTGCTACATGGTTATATTCATAGATTATATAATTGTCTTATCCTTTTGAAGTGAGGTAACTACTAGTTCTTATATTTCCCTAGCCTAAAAGGGGGGCATATTAGTGGGGGAATGTCATATAGGTATGTTCTCCACACTCAAAACAATTATTAGATTCATTAGGGTCATACATTAGAAGTATTTTATCCATAGTAATTAAATAAATGATACTTATATTAGGTACCAGACTCAATGGGGGCATTATTTGAAAGCATGTTCTCTATAACTATTCAATATTGAACATGTTCGGTTAATAATGGGGGTATGTTTTGGAAACATGGCCTCCAAATCAGTACTTATATCAGTTTTTAGATTTATCCATACATATTGGGGGCATACTTTGGAATCATGTTTTCCACACCTACACAATTATCCAAATTGGCCAAAGAAAATAAATATATGATTTAGATTCACAATTATGGTTGAATTATATACATTAGTACTATTGGTATACACAATTTTATCATGAGACATATCTAAGTTTCATATGTTATACAGCATATGCCTAATATTACAAAATCTAAATCAATTTCAAATTCCAAAAATCTTTTATGGACTGTTACCATATCATAAACATTTTCATTTTCATACCCATGGATTTTTTAGGACTTTTATGGAGATAATCTACTATAGTAGTCAGTTCAATTTTTGGTATGGTTGAGGTGATCAAATCACTAAATATTTCCAATTTTTTAATTTATAATTGATCATATAGGTTTACTAGGTTATAAGTATCATTGGGTTTCATGATTGAGCTAATCTCAACTACCAGGTGGTAACTCACATGTTCTCTAAGATTAGGGGCATGTGGCTTCCAATATATATATATATATATATATATATATATATATATATATATATGTATATGTAATTTAAATATTAATCTATATTTGTCTTAATCTCAATTTTAAAGACTTATAATGATATATCTTTTTCAATATAACTCCCAAATAGGTAAGGTGGTTACATCAACACACGTGTTCTCCTAAACCTTGCTCTTTCAATTTCAATTAGTTTCATGTACTTCTAACTTAAATTTTGTGCTCTAATATATATTATAACATTTTATTGGTTGTATGTCAATCATGAGTAAGGAACTCAAGTTGGACATACACATAGATAAGGTGTGCATACACACCCAGGTACACATTCCTTTATTTTAAACTATAAATTTCATTAATATATTAAATGGGGTGAATGTAGATGATATTTTATGATTATATATCACCTTGGTATTGTACACTTAGTAAACTTAGACCTTATATGTTTCTCTTAATTATTTACCTTTCTTGCTTCTACAAGTCTCGTATCTACTCTATCTTTGTGCCCCTTAGCCTATATATCTTAGTTATAACAATAATATTTTGATGACGTAGGTATTATATAATTCCAAAAATTCTTAAAATTTACTTATATTACATATCTAAAATTTAATAACTTGTACCTAGTTTCTCTCTTTGGACACTAACATATGGGATAGATAGTAGTGTTGATGATATTATCCTATCCTAATGTAAGTGTCCAGTGCCCTAAAGTCATCTAATTTTCAATTGAAATGTATCCTAATGGTTTTAATAAGAAATATAACGTAATTATTACTCCAAAGGATTTATATAAATACAATTTCAACCCCCATTCATTTCTCACCTATAAATACCTAGTCAAAGACTAAAGAGATCAAAACAATTTATTAAAAGTACTATATCAAGAATTTAGTTTAAAAAATTCCCTATTTCTAGATAAGTCATAGTTAAAACATATTTTTAGGTATAATTTACTAAAGTATTATCCCAAGATCCTAATTTTCCTAGTTACAAACTAGGTCACTATTGTGCTTTATTTGCATATATTGTATGATTCACACACAAGACAACATGTATGGGATAAATACATGAGTTTGAGGTACTATTATAGATTATTGTCTATGTAGTAGTGTTATATGTGGGGTTAGATAGACAATATATGCCCACTAACATATTTTACCCTAAGATCATTATGAATATGGAGAACTAGGGCTTTTCCATTTCACAAGGATCGATAGTTCATGACCTAGATTTGAATACACTAGAGTGAAGGTGAAGAAAAACCTAAAAGAATTTAGGTGGTTATATATTATTTTTTTAGATATTTAATAAAATATACTATCACTAAAACTAGATAATAACATCAAGGCAACCATTCTAGGCTAACATTACTGTCTAGAGTGCTAGAAGTGACATAACTAGAATTTGATGACTATTTGAGAATCTCCTTCCATCTTGATTTTAGACTATTCTAAATCTATAACTACATTAACATCAGAAAAGGTAACTACACCACTTCTTTATCATTTCCATATGTAAAATAATTATACTTTCTATATTAAGACTATCTCGACATCATAAATTCAATGTATGCTTATACTTGAGTTTATCATCTAATTGGCATGTTATAGATCTTATTATCATCCTTATGCCATTTGATTTCTATATAACCATTTAATGAGAAATATAGGTTTAATGATAAGATCATATTGAATCAAACATTTGAATGTGTGAGAACTAAGTGAGCATATATTTGAAACCATGCATTACAGTATCATACACATAAATACATAAATCAAATATTGTTCATGTCCACCACTAGTATGTTTAAAGGTTTGAGAAAAACCCTATATATCTAAATTTAAGGTTTCAAATGCCACAATTTCCTTTGTGATATAGCTATTTTCTTCCTTTATATTCATAATTCTTTGGATTCTAGCTTTGTGTATAAATGAGCTTCATACTTCCTTCATCATATACAATTAGATCAAGTCAATGATTCCCAATCATAATATTATTTGGGATTTATTTTAGGAAACTACCATAGTAATAACTTGATCCAAGATCAAGTGCACCTAGCCACTGCCCATCCTCTACCAAAATAGAAGCACTACTTATCTACAATAGAATTGAATAGAAAGTTGATATTTATACACTTGTATGTCATCAAAAGGAAGTTGTGATGGAACTCAGATGCCTATGTTTATTATGCATAGTTATTGAAATTGTTTAAGGATTACCTATAGGAGGATGTGGGAAGACATATAATAAATATGCTAGAGAAATCAGGGACCATTTTTTGAATAGGTCACATTATGTATCTTCATCTTGATGAGGTACTAATTTCATTACCATATCTATGTTAAATAACAATAATTTGGGCATACTATTGGTAAGAAAGGCCATTTTAACATTTCATTTCAAATATTAACAAAGTTTATAGTACCAATAAAAATAAACATTAAAAATAATCTATATATATATATATATATATATTAATGGTCTTTTTCCACTTCGTTAAGAAAGAATAAAATCTAACACCAAGGGTTAGCTCGATTAGATAGGATCAACAACTTCAATCGCATAAGTCTCAAGTTTAATTACTATTGATCACCCTATTAGATCAACATACACCCCCCCTACTTTCTTGGTTTTGAAAATAGGGGACCCTTATGAATGTTTAAAAATATCTGAACCTTGAATGCTTGCTTAAAGAGGTTATCTTTTTTAGAATTTGAAGATCATCCACTTGAAAGGGATATGATTTATACATGATTAATGATAATGATTATGTTTTTTGGACTAAATTTGCTAATGGTTGGTCTTTGAAGATGGAATTTTAGGTCAAATAAAGAAGGCTAGGTCTTTTATGAGGAAAATCCTAACTTTTGAATTAAAATTTTGAAGGGAAGGCTTGTCTAGGTTTCCAAAACAAATCAACTTATGAAAAGTTTATAAGTATCTAGACCTAGTCAGGGTTTCATTTCACCTTTAATTTTTCATGTTTCTTAACCCCTCCTACTTCAGTGTCTTATTTATCAGTTGCTTTCCTCTTAAATCCTAATGACTTATTACTTATCTAAAATTTGTGCATCCTTGTAGATCTATTGGCTCTCACTTTCTCATAGATATAATCAAAAAATTCAAATCAAATACAATCAAATGTCCCCACATAACCCCAAAATACACTTCAAAATCCTAACTTCAAAATCCTAACTTTGAGGCACTTTCTTGAAGTGGCCCTTTGGATTTTCTTGAAGTGGCCCTTTGGATTTTCTTGAAGTGCCCCTTCGGGAAGGTTGTCTCGATCCACTTTAGTAGAAAGTGACCTTTGGATAAATTGTTTTGAGCACTATTTATTACACACATTTTGGATGAAACAAATCAACCTTTTGGATTTTTTATAAACTTACCCTTTGAAAGAATTGGTTAAGAAACTTTCCTAAGAAAGTGACCCTTCATAAAATATTTAAGGGTAACTACATGAAATATTTATAGGTTTATTATTTTATGCCTAACCCTAATATTTTATCTTTCTAGGGAATAATAACTGATGAGTACATGGATCACAATAAACTACTCTTGTTTTCTTACATATCCAATCTGATAATGTAAAATCATTTAGGACTTTTCAACGCAGTATAACCTTGAGGCCTAGCAAAGGGATGTATTTATCGACCCTTAGAATAAGCCCATGTGTTTTTAAACATAAATAAACTTATGAAACATACTTTTAACCTAATTAATATCAAATCTTAGATATTATTAAGTCATGTGCATCTTCACAGATATGATGGTCTACACTTGATAACAAGATTTGTTCTGATGGTGTGAACTAGACAAAGGCTTTCAACCTAATTGACATTTAAGAAACCAATCAAAAGGAATGAAATGATATTATTTCCTAAAGACTTGGTCACATGGCCTAAGGATCATGTTTTCAACTTAAATAATAATGTGTTTTTCAACATAGCATGACTACAAGGCTTAATCTTAAGCCATCTAAATACACTAGATGAGCTTAAATTTGATAGCCTCACACCCATACTTTGACGTTCATTAGAACATTTTTGATTTTCGTGAGGATGTAAAATTTAAGATAGTCTAAGTACATTAGATGAGTTTAAATTTGATAGCCTTACACCTATCATTCAACCTCTATGAAAATGTTTTTTGACATTCATGAGGACATCAAATTTAACATAGTCTAAACTTTCAAACCTAGTGATGGGATGTATCTCTTGACATTATAAAAATACCCTTTGATTTTTAACATGAAAACATAGTATAATGGATTTTAACCTATGTTTTTATTAATCTCAAATATTGTTAACTTGCATGAATCTTTATAGATCTGATGGTCCATGTTTCATCATATAATTTGATCCAATGGTGTGAAATGGCCAAAAAGATTTCAATGAGGATAAATCATAATAAAGGTGACTAATGAAAAAATACTTCATGGATTGAGATCAATGAACTGTGCTACCTCATATATCTAATCCAATGGTATGAAATGAAGGCAAATTTCAAAGACTAATGGCTAGCTTTTGAAAGGATTTTCATGAGAGTAACATGATAAAATTTATGAATTTTCCACCTCAACCATTAATTCTATGAAAAATCCTAGTTTTTTAACATAAATCTCTAATTATTTCCCAATGGAATCACAATTGCATTCAAAAGAGCTAAAAATCACGTTGAGAAGAACTAAGAAGACTCAATAAGATCACACAGTCTAAGGGAAATTAACCAATTAGATGAACATGGCTACTGCAAGACAATAATAGTGAGATGAATCCAAGTTTAATTTTCAACTAACATTGAAGGAAGACATTACAAAGACACATAATTGGATGTCAAAGCCTTAAATAATGGTATGAATAACTAGTCAGAAGTCTTCTTTGCAGTCAACCTTCAAAAACCATTAGACACAAATGAGTAATGAATTGATGTAGTTTAGAGGAATAATGAAGATCTCATGGTAATATATATGTCTAAAATTCACCTCATATCTACCAAACTAGAGGTACTACATTGTATCAGTATTTTTTCTCCTATGTTCATTGATTGTAAAGTAGATGTAGACTAGATAATAAAGGAGGGTACATCAAAAAAGGTTGTTTATATAGCTCCAGTAGATTTTGAACGATAATATAAATTTTTTAAGAATCATATAGACCTCCCTAAAATTAAGTAATATACCACTAAAAATGACTTAGGTAATATCTTAAGACCATGGCTAGATAGAGAAACTCATGTAATGAGAAACCATGATGTTAAAATCCTAATTTTGAAATTTAGGGAAAGGATTAGAATCATCATGAATTTGTTGAATAGGGCTTTTAGAGTATATATCACATCTTATGTTGACCCCATGTGGGTCTCCTATGTCTATTTCATGATAGAAGAGAAGTTGACTCCACTTATTAGAGAAATGATAAGTATCCACCTGGGAAGGTAGTTTAATGAAATTAAAAGGAAAATAAGTCATCTCTTCACTATGATGTCTTATTAGATGCATTCATGGCCTCAAATTACTTCCTTGCCATCAATAATTGGTCCCCTCATAGCAAGATTACCATTTCTCACCATTATTATAAATTGCACATATTCAAGTATAGAGACCACATGCAATTCATTTGTGATTAAATATATCCCACTCTAGTTGGGATAATTACTCAAATTCTAATAACCAGGGTTCACCCCTTCATTAAGCATTTTGTATAGCCCATTGGTGACATATGAATTTATCCTAGTTATATAGTCATTGGAATTTAAGGTTGCTAGACCCAACCCTTTAGATTACCACTGCATGTCCCAATCAAGCTGGCTGAGAGTGAGATAGCTCATCAACTCCTTCATGGTATAGATCATGTATGAAGAAAGAAGAAGAAAGGCATACTACTTATATTCCCATATTTGATTGGGAAAATAATGATTCATGGAAAGAAGTAGTTAGAGATCTTAGCAAAGAATAGATAGACATTCTACTTCCAATTGGATGACCTCAAGACATGGGATATAAAGGTCAATGTGCTCTCCCATCTACAATCCAAAAAAATGCATAAGGTACCTTATGAACATCAAATGGGTCCATATGACCCCTTATACATAAAGGCAAATAACTTTGAGGAAGTGTTGGATAGGTTTAAGGGGCATGGATTCAAATTAGAACATAGATTACAAAGCAAAGAAAAACCATGAGGATAAATATGGAAAATTAATCCCTTGAAATATTAGCTCTTACCTTCTACTTTGGGTCCACCACAAGTGCCTCAAGGTTTACCTGAGTAATAACAACTACCTCAGTAACAAGTGCCTAATATTGAAGGACATAGTAAACAAAAGATGGAATATAGGCCATGCAATGGACCCTCTACATTAGCTATACCTCAAAGACCCAATTCCCTTGTGGAATACATTGATATGGTTGCCTTGGAACCTTATGAAATAGTGGATGAGTTGTTTAAGGAACATGTAGATACATATGGGTCAGACAAATAAGGAGATGAAGTTGAAGAAGCCATAACTAAGGTTTCACTAATTGCATGTCTTCAAGTTAAATAGATAGACAAAGGCAAAGGAGTTGCCTTACATTTGGTCCCTATGACCAAAATAAAGAGGGAGATAGATATGGATTTGGTGCCTAGAGCTTCAAGAAACACAAGTAGATTCACCCAATAAGTGAGGTAAAGTTATTTAGTGATGAATTTATCATACATAGACTTGTCATCCTTGATTGGTTCATCTATTAAATTTTTAAAAGATACCCTATCAAATGTATTCATGTGATTTGACTAGTATTGCCAATGCTTATTTCAATGATGAAGTCGAGCCCTGTATATTAGATTTCATGAAAGAGAAAGAGGATAGGAGAATGATTGAGTCTTCTAAGGAGATTAGTAAGAAAATAAAAGAATCAAGGAAATCAAGTGGGGATAATATTAAAACACCAGAGGCTTCAAAGTTTTTAAAATTATAACACTAGAGAAAGTTACTACAAATAAATTAACTATTGGAACTAATGAAGTCACTCTCTAAGGAGTGGTTCCATTTACATGATTCACTCTAGTCTAAGGCTAGGCATTAGGGGAGAACCCCATTCATCAAGAAGATATTACAATTTTTGTTGAATCATAATCATCAATGGCTAAAGTGGGAATTCAAGGAATGAAGTAAAGAATCTTGAACTTGGAGAAAGAGAAGAAAGACTTGGAGGCCCAAGTATCATTATCAATTCTAGAGGACCTACTGAAGATGTTAAATAAGTACATCTTAGATAACTTTTAATGAATAAAATTCATCAAACTTAGGCTTAATACCTTGGAAATTTAGGCTAAGAAGGAACAAACATTGATATAATAATGGGAAGAAACCAAATACTAGGTGATAGAGTTGATCAAAGTACCCATCACTAAATAGCCTTTGGACTTTAAGACTATCAAAGAAAGTAGTTGAATTCCATTCAAGGGATCCTAGTGGATCAAATACAAGATTTAATTTCATGGTACAATAAGGCTAATGAATTCACAAAATAAGATAAATACTAGGTGAAAAAAAATGATAAGTTTCTAAGAACCTTGTTGATGACCCCTTCTCAACCTACTACCATCGACCTATGCATGACATGGAATTCTAGTAGGGGGTCCAAACCTTTCATCCAAAGCATCAAGGATGAAAACCAAGACCAATATAATAAAGATAATTCAAATGTATTTAATGTCATCTTTGCCATAGGAGAGTAGATAGCATAAGTGAAGATCTTACAAGAGGTCACCATCATAAGTGACAAAGAATATGATACATTAGCTAAATAAGAAGAACATATATAATGAGCCTATAGTGGATTTCAAGTTAATCAAAGAATAATACACCAGGATGAAAGACTTCCTTCAGCCTAAGTGATCAAGGGGGCCCACCATCCCAAGAGAAATGTCAAGACTATTCTTTTGTAAACTATATATGCTAGTTTTTTAGCATAATTAGTTTTTTGATCTAATAGGTGCCTAATGGCCATATGTACTATAGAGTTATTTGTAAAAGGACAACTATCCTTACCTCTTGTAAAATTTTTAAATAAAGATGAATAATATACTACATATGTATTATTTAAATAGCCATGTGTTACCATTTGTAAAATAAATGGATTTTGAGCAATTCTATACTAGTGTAATTAGTAAAATTAGAATTTTGAAAATATTTTTTGATGTTTTTTTATATTATTTTTGTTTTCTCTCAATTATAGGTGGATGTCTTAGATTTGAATGGTTCTTAGATAGATGAGATATATTTAATGTTCATGAGGTTTCTAGTTTGTGATGTGCTAGACTAGTTGAATGATTCTAAGTTTGCTTCATTTTATTTGTACTGCATTTGAATGTTCTTATGAAATTTATATTAACATAGAAAAATATTTAATTAATATTGAATTTTACTCATGATATTTATATTTTCCTTTGAATCTTTCCTATTTTTTGATGGAACTTGGGATTATGCTATGTTACATAATTGATTGGTTAAATGTATGCTCAAATTGAATAGAACTTTGCCATTATGTTTAAGACTAATGCTTGAAATCATGTTTCTTCTCTTCCTTACCCTAAATTTTACTTCTTTTTTATAAATTTTCACTTTATATTAAGATCATTTTAAATATCCACTTATATTAGCTTAGAGTTAGAAATCTTGACCAATAATACTATATGACTACAAAGGATTAGACCTTGGTGGCTCCCAACCACCACATCAAACGAATTTTACTAGAAACTCTCATACTTTGGTGACTATTCAACTAAAGACACACTACTTGTCACAAAATATAACTCATGCCTTGTATTCTTGTAATCCCAAAATGAAAAGTGTTCATCAACATTAAGAAACATTCTATGGATCAATTGGAAGCATCAACACACCCTATGACGCATCAAGGATTAGGAGCATACGAAAATCATAAGGAACTATGATTAATTATCCTTTCATTAATGAAGGGTCTTTTATGAATCCTTAGATACCAAAAAAATAAGGAATAAAATCTATAGACGGTGTTAAAATAATTACAATTAGTTTTATAAAAAAAATTAGAATGAATTATTTATATATTATAATTAAGGAAGGTAGGTAATCTTTACACTCTAAAAAAACATTATAATAAATGAATTATTATTGGTGTTAGAATAAATTAAGAATGAAAATTCTATCAATAGTGAGATTTTTATCCATTTTTAAAGTGGTTTAATCTCAAAGTATTTTTCTTGGGAATGCTACCTTTATTAAAATATATATTATATTAATATTTATCCCAAAGGTATGAGTTATATTAAACCATATTCAAACAAGACAAGAACCTTTCAGTTAAAAATTAACACCTTTCTCACCATATGGTGACTTTGGTCTAATGTTCAAAAGAGTTTCCACATTATTTTTTTACATGAGAAAATAAATTACATTGTAATGAATGCTTCAAAATATTCCAATCACCATTATTGAGCAGCATATTGCATAATGAATATAATTTTCAAATCCTACATTATGTGGTGTATCTTAACCTATATCTAATAACCCTTAAATATATATAAATCGATAATGCTAGACACAATTGATATATGCATATATTAACCTATATAATAAACCTTCAAGATATATAAATCCATAATGAAAATAGAAAATGATATCCATAATTGATATATATTAAATTAAAACAAATGAAGCCTTCAAGATATGCCAATCACCATTAATTTTCTATGTGAGCATATGGATAATGTTCCCCACTCCCATTTAGATCATAATTTGACATAGTTCAAAACCTCATTTAGGGGTACAATGTCCTATTTGAATAAATGTCATGGTGAACTAATTGACATGTGTAATATCCCCTACCAATAGAGATATATGAAAGACACAAAACTATGATACCAAAGACCAAAGCTCTAATACCACTATAATATCCCCTCCAAATAGGGATATATGAAACTTATAAAGCTCTGATCATAGATACAAACTTGCAGAATAGATTCAAAATAAGCATACACAAATCACAGTATAATCTCTCAATAGCAAATAAAGATCTCATTACTTGTTCTTCTGGATGATTACACAATTGAGTCTTTGTTATACAAAATAAAGAATATTAAAATCCTGGTCTTAAAACCTTGGCTTTTGCTAATCCGGCAATGGAAACTGGATCTGGAAGTGTCTCGGCCTTTCTGTGTCGACACACAGATGCCGTCGTCGGTCGATATATCGCCAACGTCGATCACTGTCGGTCGGATTTCTACCGACGTCGGTCACTGTAGCCCTTTCTCTGCCGAGGTCAGTGCCTGATGCGGATCTGTACGGACCTGTACAGACTTGGTACAGCCGCCAACCTGTCTCTTCTTAACCCCTGATAGCTGAATACCCTGATCTCACGAATATAGATTCTAACACAAGATCTATCTCTGTATAACTTATTAGATCAAAAATAAATAAGAAAATACCTGGAAAGCTCTGTGATAAACTTCTGTGTGAAGTTATCTCTCAACCCTGGAATTCTGTGATAACTTTTGGATGAAGCTATCTCTCAGATCTGTATCTCTGTGATAACTTCTGGATGAAGCTATCTCTCAATTTGGCAATAAATCAGCTGATATCTCACAGCCTCTAAATCACACATAATGAAGAGGGAACGTTCTCCACTGCAATGGAATCCTGGAACCCTTGGCTCAGTCTTCACAGAAGAATTTCTTCAATATCAAAATCAATAATCAATTCATACATAATCAATAATGGCCTCCATGTGAAACCCTTATACCCTCAAAAGATATGCTTGCCCTAATTAGGGTTTTCTTAAATTAGCATTAGGGTTTCTAATTTAAAATTAGAGAAAATAATTAATAATTAATAATTAATTATTAATGAGACTAAATAATTAATATTTGATTAAATCAATCAAATATTAATATCTCCCTCAATACATGTCGGATCGACAAACCGATCGAAGCTAGTGAATCAGGGAGTGATTCCGCACATAACCATACCATAATAAAGGCGCTCCACTGCATATCAAATATCCCTAAAAAGTAGGAGCCCTAGCCAAATATGTCTGAAATAACCTGAATGAAATCAAATGTAGAAATCTTGTGAATCAAAGTCAATCCAAGCTCCATTATGACCCTCTATCCATCCTATTAGCCTACGAAGGTCGCATAATAGGCCAATCATCAAATCTGTCAATGTCCACAAAAAAGGGGACATGACAATCTGCCCCTCTGAAAATTGCTTGTCCCCAAGCAATCTCAGAACAATAAACCACTCAATCCTCCTGGATCCCAAATGTAGTTATGCCCTGTACTGCTGTGAATCAATGTGAGTACCTGCAATATCATCAGAAGTAAAACAAAGAGGAACCCATAATCAAATTGGCGAACACAACTCAACCAATCTCTGAAATCATGACTGCCCTGGATGTGTCGATACTGTAGACTGTGTACTGGGCAACTGCAAATTTCATCTACAAAAGATGGTGTTAATCCATCCCATAACTGATCCCTCTGTAGTGGTGGCACAACCAACTGTACCATACTGTCAAATGTGTGAGAAGAATCAATTTGGAGACTCGACTCCACTGGTATCCCAAACTCCTCAGAATCAGGTACTCCCAAGTCCTGAATATGTGTGTGAGCCTCAACCACATGCTCCTCATAAGCAGCTATAGAAACATACTCATCACCCACACTCAGTGTACTAACATCTGAGTACACCTCCACACTCTGAATGCGAGCATCAAACTCATCCTCATCTTCACTATCTCCTATCTCATAATCATAATAATCATGGGACATGCTACTCTCTCATCGAAGTGATCTGTAGTGCTCTCTCCTATGCTTAACAAAGCGATCAAAAGGCAACAACTTCTGAATTCGAGGTGGTACTAACTCCCACTCCTCATTCGCTGTCATATACCGTGCGGGTTTGTTTTTGGATGTAGGATATGAAAGAGATTCATTCAACCTCTTCAAACTTAGTTTCAACTTCCTCATATCATAGTCCCATCGACTCTGAGTATATGAATTCATCATGATACTTTACCCAAGCTACCCAACAGGATGGCAAGACATTAGCTCTGATGTGCCCAACAGGATGGCAGGAATTTAGCTCTGATACCACTGTAATATCCCCTACCAATAGAGATATATGAAAGACACAAAACTATGATACCAAAGACCAAAGCTCTGATACCACTGTAATATCCCCTCCAAATAGGGATATATGAAACTTATAAAGCTCTGATCACAGATACAAACTTGCAGAATAGATTCAAAATAAGCATACACAAATCACAGTATAATCTCTCAATAGCAAATAAAGATCTCATTACTTGTTCTTCTAGATGATTACACAATTGAGTCTTTGTTATACAAAATAAAGAATATTAAAATCTTGGTCTTAAAACCTTGGCTTTTGCTAATCCGGCAATGGAAACTGGATCTGGAAGTGTCTCGGCCTTTCTGTGTCGACACACAGACGCCGTCGTCGGTCGATATATCGCCGACGTCGGTCACTGTCGGTCGGCTTTCTACCGATGTCGGTCTTCAGTCGACCGATGTCGGTCACTGTAGCCCTTTCTTTGCCGAGGTCGGTGCCTGATGCGGATCTGTACGGACTTGTACAGACTTGGTACGGCCACCAACCTGTCTCTTCTTAACCCCTGATAGCTGAATACCCTGATCTCACGAATATAGATTCTAACACAAGATCTATCTCTGTATAACTTATTAGATCAAAACTAAATAAGAAAATACCTGGAAAGCTCTGTGATAAACTTCTGTGTGAAGTTATCTCTCAACCCTGGAATTCTGTGATAACTTCTGGATGAAGCTATCTCTCAGATCTGTATCTCTGTGATAACTTCTGGATGAAGCTATCTCTCAATTTGGCAATAAATCAGCTGATATCTCACAGCCTCTAAATCACACACAATGAAGAGGGAACGTTCTCCACTGCAATGGAATCCTGGAACCCTTGGCTCAGTCTTCACAGAAGAATTTCTTCAATATCAAAATCAATAATCAATTCATACATAATCAATAATGGCCTCCATGTGAAACCCTTATACCCTCAAAAGATATGCTTGCCCTAATTAGGGTTTTCTTAAATTAGCATTAGGGTTTCTAATTTAAAATTAGAGCAAATAATTAATAATTAATAATTAATTATTAATGAGACTAAATAATTAATATTTGATTAAATCAATCAAATATTAATATCTCCCTCAATACATGTCGGATCGATGAACCGATCGAAGCTAGTGAATCAGGGAGTGATTCCGCACATAACCATACCATAATAAAGGCGCTCCACTGCATATCAAATATCCCTAAAAAGTAGGAGCCCTGGCCAAATATGTCTGAAATAACCTGAATGAAATCAAATGTAGAAATCTTGTGAATCAAAGTCAATCCAAGCTCCATTATGACCCTCTATCCATCCTATTAGCCTACGAAGGTCGCATAATAGGCCAATCATCAAATCTGTCAATGTCCACAAAAAAGGGGACATGACAACATGTTGCATAAAATTGGATCACCTACCATTTTATTCACATTGAGTGTAATTGACATGTATTAGTTTTATTTGCATGCACTAATGTTAATAACATAACCAATAGATCTATAAAAAGCCTAAAAATAGTGAAGATAGAATATTATTTATTATAATCATATAGTGGCACACTAAATTCACTTGCATCATTGAATTTTATGTAAGAAAATATTTTAAAAAGGATTGAAACTAAAATATTATATCAATATTCAAAGACACAAGATAAAAATTATGAGCATGTAATTCATGATGATAAAATAAACACACAAAATCAGTACATATTATTTATGTGGATATAAAACATAGAGTATCATCTTATTCTTTCCAAACATGTTGTAGTTAAATAAATTGTCAAGTATGCAATAAAAGTAGAGAAAATTTATAAAAATTGTCATCAAATGCTGATACAACTTGTAAATAATAAAAGCTCTAATTAATTAGTATCAAGATCATATATGATAATTCTAACTAAAATGATTGTGGAAAGATACATTATCACAAGAAACATGTCACATGTTGTTGGAGATTACGTTAGTAGATAGTAATATAGTATTTGTCAATTTTAATGTTTCATGTGAGTTGTTAAAACCCATAAACAAAAATTATTAATATGACCATAATGAACATACAAAGTCTTTTATTTATGGATACAAGAATAATTTTTTTCAATTAAACAGAATAATTTTTGTTTGATTAATTACACCTTTGAATTATTTAGTTTGATGTATATTAAATTTATAATTTTATGAAAATAGTCATATTATATGTTAAATAAATATGCAATACACATGGATAGTACTTGAATACTTATCTGAAATAAATATATGTCAAAGACACTAAGAAATGTGAATCTTTAGGAACCTATATATTAAATTGGATATGTGACATAAGTGGAGTAGGTACGTAGATAATGATATCTCTTAGTGTCTTCTACAATATTTATCTAAGATAGGTATGCTAGTTCTAGTTTCTTAAAATAGCATTTAGTAATGGAACAATTATTATAATGATATATTATAATATTTTATATTAAATGTTAGAATAATATATATGTATATTATTAGCTTATAATATTGTTTAAGATTTTGTTTTACATTTGTTACAATACTCATTTATTAACTCATAAATTTTTATACAATTATTTTAAATACTTATGTATCTTATTTATTTCAATGAAATTGAAAGTTATTTTAATTTATCATGTTAACATTTAAAAAATGAAAAAAAATTATAATGGTATATTATAAAAATGTATATTGATTATAGTAATTAAATATATGTAAATTATAATATTATTTCATCTATTAATTATAAATTAAACTTTATTATAGTGTATTGTAATATAATTTATTAATGGAACAATTATTATAATGTTATATTTAATAATATTTCACTCTAGAAGATAATTTCACTATTATCTTCTCTCATCACTCCTTTCTATTAAATAAATTGAGGGGTTACACAATTAAAATCCCTTATTTATTTATGAAATCTCTAGAAATCACAACTTTAGCATTCCAAGAAAAGCAACCAAATGATCTCCTTCACTAGGGGTTTAAATTCCTCCTTATCAAAAGGGGGGAAGTATTGAGGGGGAGGGAGGTATAATTGATTCTGAATGACAAGGATGGTAACTTAGAGGTAGAATCTAAAAAACTCAGAGGATAGGATGGGTAACCCCAAAGCCTCTCAAAATACCAAGGGTGACTCCCTTTGGCCAATATCCATATTGTGAAAACCCAACTTGGTACCAATAAAGTTAAACATAAGGAAATAATCCCAACTATAACTAGGGGAATAAACCCAAATATTTCATTGTAACTTAGTCTAATAAGGATGTAAATAGGAAAGTGGAAAAGTGTGACTTAAGGAACCCCTCCATTGACCATAGGAATAAATTAAAGGAATTTGAAGATAATTTACAATAAATGGGTCACTATATGACTAAGATGATAGAGGAATGAAACACAATTAAATATGAGAGTGATAAATTTAGAATCAAACTAGAAAAACATATAACTATGAAAGGGTGAAAACTAATTGAAGGAGTGAAAGCCAAGACCCCATTGAAGGAAAACTAAGTGGGAGAGAACTCCATCAAATCCCCACATAATAACACCATTAAATTTTATAGGACTAGATTTTCTTAAAATTACAAAGAAGATAAGAAGTATGCCATGATCCTAAATAAGAAAGGTAAAAAGGGTTTAGATGAAGTCCTAAATAAGCAAACTAGGAGAACTATGAATTATAAACTAAAATTAAAAAAAGAAAAGTTAAGATGAGATACACCCATGAAACATGTTGACTCTAAATAGTATTCTAGTTAATATTATACTATTATTCATGTTTTTATAGTTTACCTATATTCTACATACTTTTTTATTTTTTAGAATTTTATGGAAGTCAGGTTGGCGTACCTCTTTATTGGTTAGTCTAGTGGGGTTTTTTTTTTTTGAAACGGTTACTTTTGTTTTATGCTAAAATCAGTGGTTTCAAGGGCCCTATAAAACCTACTTATTTACCCTAACAATAAAAAAATATTTCATTATGGCATTGAATATGAGAATTAAGGATATGTATATATTATTATATACTTATAATAATATTTCAAATAATTTTTTTTATAATTATATAAAAATGGGATTATTATTATAATGATATATGTTAAAAATTTATAATGAATATAAGAATTAAATATATCTATACTATTAGTAAAATCTTGAAAAATTGTAAATTATAAGATTCCTTTGAGTAATAAAATAATATTATAATTTTAATTATAAGATTAAGTAAATTATTAAGTAAAAATACTTATATTATTTTCAAAGAGTATTACTATGTGAATTTTATTTTATACTAAAATTATGTTGTAATAGGATGTTTCTAGATGTAACACCTAACCTTTATATTCACAATGAAATCATAATAAAGAAATATATTATAATGGGAAACCATTCACTCTAAGATATTAAAACATTGTAGGGTTAGTATAAAAAATGTTTTACCACCTCTTATGATGAATTATTCTATTGGAATATATAGGTTTTGTTTTTAAAATGAACTATTTTGTTGTTATTTATAGGTTTTATGATCAAATTGTTATTAAATGGAATTATCAACCTATGTTGCACTATGTACATACTAATAAATATCGTAGAGTGGGTGACATACCAATATAATCATTGTAGAGACACTAGTCAATCCATTACACATGGTAACATCAAACTTATCATTGCATAAAGTAATGTTGAAATTATCATTTTAAAAATTAACATCAAGCTTACCACCCTTTTTGAACTATGTCCATCCTAATAAAGATCTTAGAGTAGGAAACTACCCAATCTAAGATCTTAAACAATTTCATATATAGTCAAAACAATGCTACTCATCTTATTCACACTATATTTAAAAATAATAATAGCTATGGACAAATCAGTGATATATCTAAGCTATGTGATTAAAATAAATTAATTTTTTAAATTTAATAAAGTGAAAAAATTATGTCACTTACATGCTCATAGATTGTGATGACACCAATTTTAAATGAGACCAAATGAATATATAAAAAATGAGGTTACGCAACCTATTTTCATATAGTAACAACAAGTATTCAAATAAAATAGGACAACTCTTTCATTATTTCTATATAGCTAGTTTGTTATGTGATTTATGTAACACCAAAACATAATTATTTTTTTATTGTAAGAAACAATTACTTTGATTGGGCACACTCTATATAGAGAGATCCCATTCATATATGGATCCATTAAGTGGGATAAAAGAGATGAATAATGGGTTGTAGAAATTTTTTTCGAAGATAACTACCAAAAATACTTGTGGTTGTTTCATTCAATATCATGATTACATGAATTTTTTGTAATTATATCAATTATGAAAAGTGTTTTTGGAAATATGATTTCTATTTAAGTGGATTATATAAATAACATTGAACATTCATTCCAAGTCATTCAAATGAATGTAGTGGTGGCATTGTATATAAAAAGTGGCATCATTCATTCTTCAAATTCTAAAGGGATTATTTATATTTATATGTTTGGAAAATATATCCTTATCTATATTATGAAAAATTTATGTAGAGAATAGTAAAACTATTTGCAATAAGATTGTGACTATATTCAGAAAAAAAAATAGTATGGATTTACTTCATCTATTTCTAACTATTTGAATATGATAAAGATTTTGGTAAAATAAAATTTCATGTGAAAATGTTTTCTTTTATGAGAAGATAAATGTTATACATCCTCAAAAATATACTTTAATATCATATTTTCATGAATTAAAATAATCAACACAGTAAAAAAGTTATATTAAAATAGGCTAAAAAGAGTTTAAAAGTAGTGAGTCTTCAAAAAATCTAGAGATTCCACTTTTTTTAATCAATGAAAAATATTTCATGATTATAATTTAGGGTTATCACTTGAAACTTAATAAATACAATTATTGATTAATTGACAAAGATAATGTTGATCAACTAGTTAGTTTAATGTTACGTAACTTAGTGACTCTTCAAAGAGATATAATCTTGTTACATTTAAAGAAAATAACTGGTGAATTGATACATATAGATTTTGAGGAAGACTTTCATGACCTAAATACTCATTTTTATAATATCAATGGACAACATACAATTGAAGAAAAAAAGACTATTTTTGGAAACCATGCCTTCTATTGTATACATGATAGCATAAAACAAAGGTATACTCATATTTTATTATCCAAGGCTTAAAAATAGAAAATAATTATCATTTTTAAGCAATAAAACATGGAAAATAAGGTATAGGTTCACACAAAATTAATTGAAAAATTATACAAATAAAGGTCAACGTGGATCATAGAGAGAATACTGAAATGCCATTTAATAGGAGATGAAAAGAAAAAAAATTGGAAGGTGTTTAACTTTTTTACTTGAATACAAAACTCATTAGAAAAAGTATTTTAGATAAATTTCTAACTCCTTGTTTTCATATTGTGAATCAAGTCTTTAAAAATGAAATTTTGAATATTTTTGACAAATATAATTTAAAAAATTTAATGTTAAGTTTCCATTTCTCCTCTTGCACTATGATATATGGGTAAAAATGGATGTTGTATTTTTAACATTGTATAAATGGCTGGATTGCATATTGTCCAAAAAAAGGATCGTGATGTAGATTTCATTTAACATAATTTTTTATATAGGAACAAGGGGAATACCTTCATAAGAGTTGTCTATACTTGTAAAAAAAGGTATAAATGGATGATTTTTGTGAAAAACATAAATGATCTTGGTGTAAAATAAAAAATGTTAAGTGATTATTGAAAATTAATATAATAAAATAGAACTATAAGGGTTAAAATTATGGACTATTTATAGTCACGAATGTTTGGGGGAACTTGATTTGATAGGGTGCACTACATTTAATTTTGTAAAAAAAATTGATATTCATGAAATTCACTTATGTCATCCTTTTCATCATTTTGTATTAAAAAAATGAAAACATAAGATAAAAATATTGTGATAGAGAAGCAGAGTCAGGAAAAATAGATGATAAAACAATAATGGAAAAGGATGACAAAACCATCTTGTAAAGGTATATATCATCTTTAATTAATATCACCTAGGCAAGTGATAAATATTCATATGGGTTGACATGACAATTTTTTTCTCTTTAAATTGAGAAAAACTTTGATTGGTATTAAAAAAACATCACCCTTTCCTTAGTCTTGAAGTGGTTATTGTTGATTTTGATAATGTTTTAGAAATAATTATAGTAAGTGTTATCATGGAAAAATTATCTTGAATTGGTTTTAATTAAATGTTTTATGTTTGTATCTTTATCATCTCGATGATTGAAACACACTATTTATGAAAACCATTCACATTTACATGAAATATTGAAAAACATGGATAAAGGAAATTCTAAATGATGTTACATAATTATAGATGATGAAGGTGGATTTTAGGGATTCTCAATGACTTATGTCATATATCTAATCCAAAACATAGACAAAATTTTTAAGGAAGAGTAAGCAGATAAATTTATTGGTCATATATGGAGCCATTAGATATTTTTTCCCCTTGGATATGGAGATTTTTCTTTCAAAACATCCATTTATGTTTGATATATTAGTGAATTTTGTGGAGCACATTTTTGACATATGAAATAAAAATTCATCTCTTGTTGATGTTATTTT
Organism: Torreya grandis; assembly: GCA_037957365.1. NCBI lineage: Eukaryota > Viridiplantae > Streptophyta > Pinopsida > Cupressales > Taxaceae > Torreya > Torreya grandis. The sequence continues at coordinate 1,011,540 of JARHVA010004079.1, read as the reverse complement.
TAGTGATAAAAATTCATTTCAATTAAAAAATGCAAAAATATATTCAATAATATGCATAGTTGAGAATATAAATTAGGAGACAACGTTAAGAAGTTACAATAAATATTTGAAAAGGAATCAAGGTGAAATTCCAAAAATAATTGAAATTTAATCTTATAAAATAGTGACATATTATTAATAAAATTACTTTTATTAGTTTATTATAATTTATTTACCCATTAAAAATAAGGATGCCTATAAATGAAGAAACAAACATAAGCACATATTTAAACCTAGTAGAAAGAAGTGTCTTTATTGAACAACATGATGACATGACTAAAGATATTGATGAACATCAATATAAAATGAAATTAGTGGTTATGGACATAATAGGTACACAAGAAAAAACACCATCAATTGACGTTATGGGCTCCAAATAGGTAATAAATAATACTTAATAATGGACAAACCTTTGTTACTTTTTTTTATTATATCTAGTTTAGTTTTATATGTGTGATTTTCAATCAATTCATATAATTAAATATACTTGATTCATAATGTGTAGACCCAAATTAGTATCAAGAAAGGTAAAAACATGGAAATAATCCCATCTATCACTAGGGGAAGAAACCCAAATATGTAATTATGACTCGGTCTAAGAGGGATGTAAATAGGAAATAGGAAAGGTGTGACTTAGGGAACCCCTTCATGGATTATAGGTAGAAATTAAATGAATTTGAAGAGAATTTACAATAAATGGATCATTATATGTCTAATATGATAGAGTAGTTGAACACAATGAAATATGAGAGTGATAAATTTAGAATCAAACTATAAAACCTTAGAATTGAGAAAGGGGAAAAACTAATTGAAGGAGAGAAATCTAGGACCTCCTTGAAAGAAAACTATGTGGGAGATAATTCCATAAAATCCCCACCTATTAAAATCATTAACTCTAAGATGACTAAAGTTGCTCAAAATAATTGAAAATATAAGAAGGATTCCATTATCCCAAATAAGAAAGGTCAGAAGGGTTTGGATGAAGTCTTGAACAAGTGAACTAGGTGAAGAACTATGGAGGATAAACTGAAAGAAAACAAAGGAAATTTGGAATGAGATACACTCAAAAAACATTTTGACTCTAAATATTATTATAGTTAATATTCTAATATTATTCATGGCTTTATATTTTATTTATATTCTACCTATTTCTTATTTTATTGGAATGTTAGTGGAAGTCAGGTTGTTGTACCTCTTTGTTGGTTAGCCCACTGGTTTTTTTTTCAATTTTTGGTTACTATTTTTTAGGTTAAACATGATGGTTCTAGGATCCCTATAAAACTTGCTTGTTTAAATTATCAAAAAAATTATATTTAATAATATTTTATTATAGCATTGAATATAAGAATTAATGATTTGTATCTGTTATTATATGCTTATAATATTATAAAATATAATATTATTTCACATAATATTTATTTTTGTAATTATATAAAAATGGGATGACTATTATAATGATATATTTTAAAATTTTATATTGAATATAGGAATTAAATTTATGTATAGTATTAAAAGATTGAAAAATTGTAAATTATAAGATTCCTTTGAATAATAAAATAATATTCTAATTTTAAGTATAAGATTAAGTAAATTATTAAGTATGAATAGTTATATTATTTTCCATAAGTATTACAATGTTAATTTTATTTTATACTAAAATTATGTTGTAATATGATGTTTCTAAATGTAACACCTAACCTTTATATTCAAAATGAAATCATAATAAAAATATATATTGGAATGGGAAACCATTCACTCTAAGATATCAAACCATTATAGGGTTAGTATAAACAATGTTTTTCCTCCTCTTATGATGAATTATTCAATTGCAATATATAGGTTTTGATATTAAAATGAAATGTTTTGTTGTTATATATAGGTTTTATGATCAAATTGTTATTAAAATGGAATTATCAACCTATTTTACACTATGTACATCCTAAGAAATCTCTTATATTGGATGACCTCCCACTCTAAGATCTCAGATAATTGTAGAGACACTATTCAAACCATTACACATGGTAACATCAAAACTATTATTGCATAAGTAACACTAAATTTATCATTGTAAAAAGTAACATCAAACTTACCAACCCTTTTTGTACTATGTCTATCCTAAGAAATCTCTTAGAGTAGGAAACCACCCATTATAAGATCTTAAACAATTTCATATATAGTCAAAATAATGATACTCATCCTATTCACACTAAATTTGAAAATATTTATAGCTTATGACAAAATATTGATATATCTAGGCATTGTGATTAAAATACATTACTTTTTTTAATCCAAAAAAGTGTAAAAAGTATGTCACTTAAATGTTCATAGATTGTGATGACACAAAATTTAAATGATATCCCTTAAATATACTAAAATTTAGGTTACTTATCTTATTTTCATATAGTAACAAGTATTCAAAGAAAATAGGACAACCCTTTAATCATTCTTACATAGATAGATTGTTATGTGATTTATGTAACACCAAGAAATCATTTCTATTTTATTTTATGAAATAATTAATTTATATGGGTAGACATTATATAGAGATATCACATTCATATATGGATCCATTAAGTGGGAGATAAGAGATGAATAATAGTTTGTAGATATTTGTATCAAAGATAAATATAAAAATGATGTGTGGTTGTTTCATTGAATATGATGGGTACATGAGTTCATTGGAATTATATCGATTATGAAATGTGTTTTTGAAAATATTATTTTTATTCGAGTGGATAATATAAATAACATTGAACAATTATTACAAGACATTCAAACTAATTTATAGGTGGCATTGTATAGAAAAATTGGTGTGATTCAATCTATCAAATTCCAAATGGATTATTTATATTTCTATGGTTGGAAAATAAATCCTCATCTATATTATAAAAAATTTGTGTAGAGAATAGTCAAAATATTTACAATAAGATTGTGACTATATTTTAAAAAAATTATTATGGATTTACTTCATTTATTTCTCAACACTTGAATATGATAGGGATTTTGGTAAAATAAAATTTCATGTGAAAATGTTTTCTTTATGAGTAGAAAAATGATATACATCCTCGAAAAATATACTTTAGTATCATAGTTTTATGAATTAAAATAATCAACATTGTAAAAAATTATTCTAAAATAGGATAAAAAAGATTTTAAAAGTAGTGAGTCTTCAAAAACTTTGGAGATTCAACTTTTTTTGTTCAATGAAAAATATTTCATGATTAGAATTTAGGTTTATCACTTGGAACCTTATAAATATATTTATCGATAGATTGAAAAAGATAATGTTGATCAAATAATTAGTTTAATGTTATGTAACCTATTTAATCTTCAAATAGATGTAATTTTATTACATTTCAAGAAAATAACTGGTGAATTGATACATATAGAGTTTGAAGAAGACTTGCATGACCTATATGCTCATTTTTATAATATCGATAGACAACATAGCATTGAATAACAAAAGACTATCTTGGGAAACCATAGTTTTTATTGTATACATGATATAATAAAATAAAGGTATACTCATATTTTATTATCCAAGACTAAAAATGAGAAAATAATTAGAATTATTAAATAATAAAACATGAAGAATAAGGTATAGGTTCACACAAAATTAATTTAAAAGCTATACAAATAAAGGTCAATATGGACCATAGAGAGAAAATTGTAATGCCATTGAATTAGACATGAAATGGAAAACAATTTAAAGGTGTATAATTTTTTTACTTGAATACAAAAATCATTATAAAAAGTATTTCAAATAAAATTTCAACTCTTTGTTTTCATGCTATGAATGAGGCCTTTCAAAAAGAAATTTTGAATATTTTTGACAAATAGAAAATAAAAATATTGAATGATAATTTTACATTTCTCCTCTTGTGCTAGGATATATGGGTAAAAATTGGTGTATTTTTAACATTGTATAAATGGTGGGCTTGCATGTTGTCCAAAAAAGTTATTGTGAAGTATATATCACTTAAAATAAATTTTTTAATAGGAACAAGGGGAATGCCTTCAGAAGAGCTATCCATACTTGTATAAAATTTTATAAATGGATAATTTTTTGGAAAAACATCAATGATCTTAATGTCAAGTAAAAAATTTTAAGTTCTTATTGAAAATTAATATAGTAAAATAGAACTATAAGGGTTAAAATTATAGACTATTTATAGTCATGAATGTTAGGGGAACATTATTTGATAGGGTGCACTACATTTAATTTTGTAGAAAAGTTTTATATTCATAAAATTTACTTGTGTCAAATTTTTCATGAGTTTGGATAAAGGAAATGAAAACATAAAATTAAAAATATTGTGGTAGGGAAGGAGAATCAGGAAAAATAAATGATGAAACAACAATGGAAAAAGATGCTAAAACCCTCTTATTAATGTATACATATCATATTTCATTAATATCACCTAAGCAAGGGATAAATTTACATATGGGCTCACATGATAATTTTTTTTTCCCTTTTAATTGAGAAAAACTTTTATCGATATAAAAAAACATCTCCCTTCCCTTAGTCTTGAAGTGGTTATTGTTGATTTCTATATTATCTTAGAAAGAATTACAGAAAGTGCTATCACGGATAAATTATCTTGATTTGGTTTTTATTAAATGGTTTATGTTTGTATTTTTATTGTCTCGATGGTTGAAGCACACTATTTATTAAAACCATTCACATTTACATGAAATATTGAATAAAAGATGTTACATAATTATAGATGATTAAGGCAGATTTTAGGGATTATCAATTATTTATAGCATATATGGAATACCTAAAATAGACAAAATTTATAAGGAAGAGTAACCATATAAATTTACTAGTCACATATAGAGCCACATGATATTTTTTCCCCTTAGATATGGGGATTTTTATTTAAAAACATCCATTTATGTTTGATAGATTAGTGAATTTTTTTGAGCACATGATTAATATATGAAATATAAATTCATCTCTTGTTATAATTATTTTTGGTGATTCAAATGCATTTCAAGAAAAAAAATCAAAAAAATATTCAATAATATGCATAACTCAGAATATAAATTAGGAGACAATGTTCAAAAATTACTATAAATATTTGAAAAGTAATCAAGGTGAGATGTCAAACATAAATGAAAAATAATCTTATAAAATAGTGACACATTATTAATAAAACTATTTTTCTATATTTATTATACTTCATTAACCTTTTAAAAATAAGGATGTCTGTAAATGAATAAACAAAGATAGGCACAAATTAAAACCTAACAGAAAAAAGTGTCTCTATTGAACAACATGATGACATGACTAAAGAGCCTAATGAACATAAAGGTAAAATGAAATTAATGGTTATGTACATAATAGTTACACCAAAACAAACACCATCAATTGACATTGTGGGATCCAAATAGGTATTAAAAAACACTTAACACTGGGAAAACCTTCATTACTTTTTAATTATATCTAGTTTAGTTTTATATGTGTGATTTTCAATCAATTCATATAATTAAATATAGTTGATTCAAAGATCAAATATAATTATTTTTAATTAATATAATTTCAATTAATTTTTTATTTCATTATTATTATTATTATTATTATTATTATTATTATTATTATTATTATTTGGATCTCCCCAAAAACACTTGTTTGTTCTCAATTTAGTTGGAATGCTAATACATAAATATAATATAAAAAATAAAGAAAACTTATAACTAAAAAAGATCAATTTAAACTAATAGGATTTCATCTAATACATATAAAATTGTAGAAATAATTGTAATGAAGTTACTATAATAATTTAAAGTGGAGAACCATCCACTATTTTTTCATGTGTGTAGCATTATCATAAAAAACATAAAACTTGTATTGAAAATTTACATACACTTTTGGTGGATGCTCAATTTTATTATAATGCTTAAAAATTATTATAATGGATTTTGTCAATAAATGTGTTCTTTAAGATTATTTTATTGTATCCATGAATGTCACTCAATATGAATAATTTAAAAAGAAAAAATAACTGATGATGATTTTTTTACATAACTAAGATTAAATGGGGTTGAAGAGGATGTGATAAATTTTATAAATGATCCTATCCTATTTGTGGATTATTTCTATTATATAAGTAATGATTAAATTTTTATGACATTAAATATTGCTTAACTAATTCAAAATTTATGTTTAGATATAATTTTTTTCTGAATGAATCTTTATTATAATGATTTTCCTTTCGATTAAGGATAACTTGATTTATTTTAAGTATGTATGGTGTTCCTTTAAATTAATTATTATCTACTTGATCACACATAACTTGATTGATCATTGTGTTTGAGATATTGGTTTTTTTTTATTCTTTCAAAAAAGAATTATATTTAAAGTTAAAAAAAATCTCATATTTTATATCTCATTTCCGTTAGAAGAAAATTATTAGTTTTTGGAGTGGAATGAATATAGTTTGGAGTTTAGGTATTAGTGAATTTAGATATCCAATAAATAAACCTAATGTTTTGGATTAATGTTACATATATTTATGTCACACATTTTTTGATTGGATAATGTAAAATCCAAGTTTTAGAGGGACCTAGAACCAATAGAGTGTAGTATAATTTAGTCAACATGCCAACAACATAGCTGAGAAGCCAAAAAATAAAAAGTTACATACATAGAATGAAAACAAAAATAAGAAATTAAAACCAAACTCATAAAAGAGTCCTTCTTGAGGGTCTTTAGTGTCTATAGTGTCCTTCAAAGGGATGATTTTTTTTCCCTTTGAAATTTTAGCCTGAGTACAATTCCTAGGGCCTTTAGCTACTTCTCTAGGGAAAATCATTTTGGGTTTATTTTTAATTTTTACTTTAAAGGTGGATTGCTTAGGGGGGACCCTATTGGGGGAGCCTTGAGTGGGGGATTTTAAAACCTTTGGTGGTTGAAAAGTAGGGGAATGAGAGGGATGTGTAGAAAGGATGAAATCCTAGACTATGCCTTCAACCTATCTATGGAGTACATTCCAATCTTGGATGATTTTGGCTAGACCCAAACCTACTTGTGATACCTTTGAATTGAAATTCTTAAGCTACATTTTATTCTTTTTCAACTCCTTTGTAATAATGACTTTTCCTTTCCAAGATGTCTTCATAGGGGTTCCTAGGTTTAGAGTAATGGGTTTTAGTTTGGGGATAAGAGCATTAATGACACATTTATTCATGATTTATTTATTATTTTAAAAACACATTTAGATATTTTGTTATGTTTTACTTAACTACACTAAAGTGTGATTAATTATTGCATTCCTTAGTTGACTAGCCAAAAATGCTTAATTTATATTTCCTTGGGGTATATCAATTATGAAATTGGTGATATTTTTTTAGGTCTAAGAATGGAAATATTATGTCATTATACATAAACATCACATTATTAGATCTAAATAAATAAAAACATAAGTATGAAAAAGAAAGTAAATTGTTCATAGATGAGAAAACATGCTTCAATTTTAATAAATAAGAAGCCATTTTTTGAATTACATTCAAGTTATAAATTTGATGTCATGCTACATTATGATAAAAAATATTCACACACTTATGATCATGATTGGATTATGTGGGTCTGGAAACAAACATGTGCCACATTTTGGAAACAGATAATCAAACTATTAGCTATTTTTATTGATTTACTTTAGAAATAAAAAAGAATTTCATTGAGCTATGTTACTTTTTTTTAGATTGTATTTAGTGGTATATTATGTTTTTAATTTTTTATAGCAACCTTTATAAACTAACCTATTTTGTATATAACTTATATGTAGAAATCATTGTGTTATAACTAATTATTTATTTATTCTATCACAATTATTTTAAATTTAAATGACAATGCTCTTGGATAATCACAATAATTAATTTGATGAAATTAGTCTTTGATATTTTTACATATTTGACCTCAATTTAAATTTTTTTGGTGATTTTAAAGTGTATCAGTCAACTTTGATGGTGTTTGACTTGAATGATGTTTTTATTCATACATTCCATAAACAAAAATTTATAAAAAAGATTGACATAACAGTGGTAATTGATCTTAAAATAAAATGCTAAATCCTTCAAAAAAACTTAAATGATTTCTTACATTGGTGTTTAAGCATTATAAAAATTTGTAAATAGACACTAACAACTAAAGTAAATGTAAATTACCTCATTGCTTCAATATATTTTTTGAAACAAAATAACTTTTAATTTATATATAGCCAAGAAGAATGTGAATTAGTTTTAAAATATGGTTACAAAGGTTTTATAAATATTATAATTAATTTTAAAATGTTAGAAGTATTTTATAAATGTAGCATAAGCCTAGACAATCAATTCAATAAAGTGTTAATTGATGACTCCTACTAGAAAAATATTCATAAAGATAAGGGTAATTATATGATCCTAAATATAATTAATAATTATCAATCTCAAAACAAGTATTTTATACATGAATTATGGCAAATGTTTCTATGTGTACAAGATGTTTCATTTGAAAGGGAAATAGTAACTAGATTGCATTATGTTTATTAAAAAAATATTTTTATATTTATGGTATGAATAAATTAGAAAGTCAACTATATTATGTAAAGTATTTTAAATTAAATGTATTTTGTATTGAAATCTTTTCTATTTTAATTATTACATAAATTTATTTGTCATTAATTATTTACACTAAATTTTATGAAGATAGTGAACACACTAAATTTTGTATGTTTATTTTTTATATTTTTAGTGAATTTATTTATTTTTTTAAATTTTTCCACACTATTAAGCATTACATGGATATTATTGGTGTTTTATTTTCACTTATAGGTAAGGTTAATAAAACTTAAATATTGTGAAAAATGTTTCACAAATGTTTGTAATTATGTTTTTTAAGAAAATAAAAAATTGTATTATATTTAGGCTAATTTTAAATCAATTAAATTAAAATCAAATATTAAATTTCTTAATGATTTTTAATAATACATTTAATTAATTAAAAAAATTAAAATTTAATAATTATATAAAAATATATTATTAATTACTACAATGATTTATAACATAAAATTAAATTGATTTAATGAATTAAAATTAAATAATTAAATCAAAATATATTATTTATTGTTGTCATGATTTACATTATGGACATTGAATTTATTCAAAAATATAGTTAATTAATAAGTAATTATAATTATTAACATTCAAATCCCCAAAATATAATATCTAATACTAAAAATTTAAAAATTTAAATATGAAAATTATGATATATAATACTAAAAATCATAAAATTAGAATCTAATCATATAAATATAGAATTATGATATTTAATATTATAAAAATAAGTAAAAAAATTTTGGGTTTTAATCTAGACTAGAAAAAGTAAAAAATTAATGAAATGATATTTGACATACTTTAAAAACCTTGTTAGGTTAAGGGAATATATTTGTCCTCCATGAACACCTTAGCATGTATCTATCCACAACCTCTTTTCCATGTTGAGTTGTACATCATACAAATGTATTTTTATTGAAACTAAATGAACTATACAAATTTTTAAAATTTGCATTCATACATATGATGTATCTATACTAGTCTCATTTTTTACATGCTTGAATTTACATTCTTGTTTTAATACATGATAGGTTAGACTTTATTGCTTATTGTGTGTTGGGCCCTTGGCCTTGTATTTTCAAACTATTCCTTCTATGGCATTATTATTCAATTTATGTGTGGCCCTTCGACTTGTATGTTATGTGACATGCACATGCCCCTTGTATGTAGCCTTTTGAGAATTATGAATGACATATTACACAAATTACATGAAACTATTTGTTAGCTTGTTCATTACTTATTACTATGGTGCCATAATTCATATCATGCATTATATATTTTATATTTTGGTTCCATTAATAATTTCATGCATCTATTATATACTCTACTATTACTCTAGTTTCATGATTCATATCATGCATAGATTATTTATATGTTTCAATTATATATCTCTCTAAAAAATGTTTCATATGAAAATTTAATGTTATATTAAATATTACAATGCAATTAGTGTCAAAAATTAAAAGTGATATTACATCAATATATCTTTCATATATGTTTCCTTTTGAGATATGTGATTTGAATATTATGTTTATCATATCAAAATGGGTGGATCATTAAAACATTTAGTCCTCACAAGAAAAAACATTATGGAAATAAAAAATTAAAAAATGGAAATATGATTTAGAATTTTCATATTTTCTGGGCCTATGTAATACATGTGCACTCATTCCTACAATTATAATTTACATAGTTTATAAAATTCAAAAGTTACAAGTTTCAAAATATTTCAAAAGTGTCAAATTTCAAAAGTTCAAAGGTGAAAATAAAAAATTCAAATGGTAGTTAAATGTCAATACAATACAATTACATGGGGCATGATATTAATTTATTTTCATGTTTCTAATATGGAACTTTCAAATTTATCATTTTTTATATTTTTTAAATTTTAAATGGTTGAATATGTTACATGTATAATGTATATTTGTTTGTAGTACTATGATTCATCTTAGTTACAAGTGGACTATGTTAGAGTATAGTGACACTCATTGTCTATGGCTACACTTTTTCAAGATGTGGTGAGCCAAAGTTCAAGGTTGCATACCTTTAAATATTTTATGAAGTAATCTATATAGTCAAATGAGATTTGGAGAATACAATACTTATATCTCAAGGGGATTCAATGGTTTTTAAATTGAGACTTTATAACTCTAAATTCACAATAGTTTTAATATTCATCCAAATTACTCAATAAGGGGAAATGTACACTTTTCCGTTTCAAAGTGACATGGAAAATATATTGCATATTATTTTAGGTGTATGTTTTCCTTGCTCTATTTTTAAAATTACAAAATTTCAATTTTAAATTTTCAATATGGACAAAATTAATTTAAGTGGAATTTTTTCATGGCTTTGCATTAAAACATTTTGAAAAATCAATATTGACATTCAAATTCAAAGTATATATGCAAATTTAGGTTCACATATACTTTAATTTAGTGATTTTACTTTTTTCATAACTATAATAGATTAGGGTAAAATGTAAACTCAAAAATTTAACTTTAAAGGATTTAATATATTTGTTCTTGACATCCTTAACCCTACTTGGTCTTCTCACCATTTATCTAACTATATGTACACACACACACACACACACACACACACACACACATAGAGTAGTAGTATATGACTTGAAAACACTAAAAATATTATACAAAAATTCCTATTTTATCTCTAATCATACGTATTATACTTAGATACCCTTGTAATAAATTTTAGTAAGTTTATGAGCTTATGTAACAAGTCCACACTAAGTGGGCCATACCAAAATACAACCATATCCCATAGTGCACTCATATCTAGTAAGCTCCCACAATTACTTTTTAACTTTTAAATGGTTCATAATGTCTCTCGTAATTTTTACAAATGTTGATTAGCAAAAAAAATGAAATATTTCCCTATAAAATAACATCAATATTACTCAATACCACACCTAAAAGTACCTTATAACAAAATTCACATTAAGCAAAAATCACTATTTCTTCCAAATTGAATTCTATTTCTTTCAAAAAAAATATAGGGATGAATATCATTTATTTTAGGTTAAGGGTAACCATTTTAAAGAATTTCAATCAATATTCTAAATAAAGGCATATGTTTTCATAATAATAGATAAAACATTCACTCTAGGAGATAAAACTATATTATCCTAATCTCATTTTGACTATGTGATAAAAACTATGTTACATGGGGTTTCTAAGGCCGACTCAACTATTCCCATTACCCATTACACCACTTTTTCATTTGATTTACAATATGTTCCTTTCACAAAATATAGGGTTTTACTTTTACATGAATTTTATGATTCAAATCAACCATCATAGGTTATAAAAGCTACATCTCTGACAATGATATGTATTCAAACCAAAAATACATTTGTAGATTCAAATTGGATAGTTTTTTAAATAATTGATAGTTCTATAGTGCATCTTATACCCCTAATGCACTCTTATCCTACTAGATTTTAAATTTTTGATATTTGATATGACACAATTCATATATCATTATTTTTTACCCAAATATTATATGGTTTTCACAATCAACATAAGTTAATGATTTATATATTTTAGGGATGTTTGCATCTCATAGGCCTATTTACTATTTTTAACTATATTTTTATTTAGGTAAATTTTGTAGCACACTATATTTGATTGTATTTTAATATTATATTAGTACATATTAGCATTATATTTCAATAATTTAATTTAATTAGTATAATTTTTATTAAATTAAAAGGATTAAATAATATTCTTCATTCTAAATTTAGCTTATGTTTGTTAGTATATGTTATATTTTCATGTTAGTATATCCTAGTTTAAATACCTCCTATTAACTGCATAATGTCACTTATATTAAATAAATTTATCTCATTACCATCTTGAATTTAGGTTACCATTATTTTTTATCTCATTACATTTGGTTTCCTTATTATTTCCCTAATACCCATGTAATTTACAAAGAAATTTTGATTTTAGAAATTATCACAATTTACAAGATGATTTCATGTATAGAGCTGTTCATAACATGCTTTATTTATTTCTTTCATTATATTATATTTATATTTTTTTCCCTCTTTTCCCAACATGCATTCTATTTAAAATTATGTAAATATTATCCCACTGATGGTTGAATAATTTTCACATTTTCCTTTTTTATATCCTTTTAGCTTTGCTAATTTTTTAAACATACCTTATTTTCTAAATATATTTTCCTTTGAGTCCTTAATTTTTATCTTTTTAAAACTAAAATGGGATTCATTCATGACCAAAGTAAATCCAACCAAGAGTTTGATAGTTTCTAGGGATATTAATCTCAAAATCCTATTGTTATCTTCATGGCTAACACTATCAATAATTTCCAAAATCTTTAGGCACTCCATTTTGATATTTCTCATGAAAATAATTATAATATGATAAAAAAGTACTTTTTCTAACCCTAATTTTAATGTGATATTTATGAATAGGAACCAAACATTTAGTGAATTTAATTCTAAAGGTGATAGAAAATATTGTCATATGTACATGTATTGATGTGGATTTTATGCACACTAAATTTATGGACAAGGTAGCCTCTAAGATGTTAGGATATATATGGAGGTAACTACACTCAAGCACATGAGTTTTAGGTATGGGTTAGAAAAACCAAGTTGTTAAATAGTCAGTCAAGCATGCATGTTGTTAACTATGTGTGCATGGGTAAATGAAATATAAAAGAAGACAAATAATATTAATTAGGTTAAATGGGAGATAGTCTAAGGAATGGTAGGTATATCTAAAAATAAACTCAAAATATTGAAATAAGGGTAAGGTAGAAAATGAATTTATGATTAAAGAATGGTATTTTCTTCAAACTAATTTCAAAGAAAATAAGGGTTTGAAATTAATTCTTGAAGTTAGATATTTTTCCATAGTAACACACAAACATAGTGAGGATTTCTAAGGAAAAGGACATAATTAACTTCTATATTATGACAAAAGGTTGTTATCACCAGGACTAATATTTTAAAATAAAGTGAGAGGTTATGACCAATAACTAAGAGTACCTAATTTTTTTAATAAAAAATGAGGAGGTCTTATCAAAATAGATCCTTCTACATAATTCAAAGCCACCCAATATCCATGATTAATGATTATTATATATGTAAATTGAGAACAACCGTTACTAATTCTAGTTTTAAAAAATTTCAATAATCAAGTAAATAAGAAATATTAAAATTGATATTAAATATAATGAAATATTGATTTATTATCTTGAAATAAATTCATAATCAAATCACACAAGGATGTAAAAGATACTCATATTACACAGTTACATGACAATCTAAATATCTCTTCCTATATTGCTAAGAAATTTAACTCCCTTAAAATGGGAAAATTTGAAGTATATATAGATTTGGGAAAGGGGTCACCCCATTATCAAAATTCTTTGACAATGGGACATACAAGTGAATAATCAAATTAAAAGTTCTAACTCAATGTAGAATTTACATGTACAATTCAGGATGGATAAAATTGTATTTTTAAAACAAAAAACATATTATGAATTCATACAACATACACATGTTGTAAAATTACACAGTCAATACTTATATGCATCATGAATAGTATTTGAATAAAATTAAATCTTATTTTGTATATGTTAACTCTTATGAAAGAAATACATAATATATTATCTAAGGAAGTTAAGGTTTATTCACCATTAGGGATTATATGGTCAAGGGATTAGTATTTGAATTAGTCAATGGAGCTGGAATGGAAGGAAGAGTTCAACTCAAAGTTCATATTGCATCTTACATCTTCACCATTTTGTCTAAATAACACTTATATGCCTAATCATACTGAGTCTTGATTATGTCCATGTTTATCAGCAATGGATTATGCACCCTAGAGACTTATATCAAGAGGTGTTCCTTCTCTACCTTTGAAATTATTAGCTCCACTCATAAAATATCAACCTATGTCACCTTATTTCTTATGAATCAAATTTCCTAATTAATCTCTTCCAATGTAGATTCATTAAGACCATGTTTGAAATTTATATCCACCTACTAGAGTAGCTTATGAAAATTAACCTTATCCATCAACTTTCCCAAAGTGTCTTTTCTTGAGACAATTTTAATTCTTGTAAATTTTGTATATCTTTCTTCTCATTCTAAACCAACTTTAAAATTAAGGATTGTGCATGAGATACCCTTTATTGAGCCTCCTGAGTTTTGATAACTTCTAAATTAAGGTTATTAATTATCTAAAGAGGAGTCATTAAATCTATATGGATAAAGGCCTTATTAGTAGTGTAAATTATGACAATGTTTAATTTATTCCCATCTTCCTTCAATGAATTAAATAATGTAGATGTCTAAATAAATGGGGAGACATCTCAATTTTCATTGCATTGATGGTGTCAAGAATGTTTTTTAACTTGATGTTTACCATATAGATTTCATCCTCTATTTCATGAGGAACATCAAAAATTTACAACTACTCTAACACATGATTCTACTCATTTTTAATCTCTTACATAGATTATTAGTTCCTTTAGGGAGTTCCATTAAGGTTTTGGTATGTGTTCTTAAGTAAGCTATAAAATATGCATTATAAAGAGACTCCCTAGCTCTCATATTATTCCTCTTAGATAGGTAAAATACATTCTATCTCTCCTCAAAGATTAAGCCCTTTATAGATTCATATTGTATTTTCCCAATCCTAACCCTCTAGATTGTCCTCGTTGATTTATTAAAAATGGAACTTATAGTGGGAAGCTCCATAATAATCAAATTGGTTCCCTAAGATGCATGGGATTTCAATTCCTCTACCCATTAAGGAATTACCAATCTCCCTAAGATAATCAACTAAGTGTCTTGAGTACTAGCCATTAATAAAACATATTCCTAAGAAAACATCAGTGCATTTACTTGGAGTGGGTCTGAAAAAGATGAGAAAATGATATTATTCCAATCCAACTTATCCATTTGGGTAATTGGATGAAAATTGTAGGCTATCTTCTTAGCTACTCTATTAGATGATAGAATTAAAGTCAGTTGAGCTATAATAGAATTGTCATAATCAAACCTAAATGAGAAGATATAATAGATAATTGTGTACTTTGATCTAAAATAGATACTCATGTTGTTTACCTAAAACAAGCCTTCTTAGCCCCTAAGAGCTCTTATCAATACTTGGGAAGTGACATGAATAGTACTCATAGTAGTTAATCTATTAGTTTATGGGTATAATGTTATGGTACTATTGAGATACTACTAAAAAAATAGGAGTGGAAACATAAGCTATTGAAGTAAAACTAGAAATAAAAATAGTAGGCACATCACTTGATTTCTATGTTTCTATCAGTGCCTTCTCTTTGAGTCCTTAGAGACTCAGGACCTTAGCCCTTTTAATTTTTTCCTCCTCATCCTTAGGATATTTATATCAGAGGATATTATCCCTATTACATTAATTATTTGGCCTCATTCTTCTTTGAAGTTTACTCTTAATCCATATATTTATTTTTTTATAATTTCCTAACGATTAAAATCATAGGGTTCATGGGGGATCTTGGCTTGCATTTATGAAAAAGTGTTATTTTATCAACTAAAGGAATGACTTACTAAGTAGTGGAAGATGAAACATCTATATCTAAATTAGTATGTACTATACTTATCTCATGAAGATTAGAGTTCACAAAATTAAAAGAATCAATATTTTTTGGCTCCTCTACCCCTCCCAATGAAATCATTGTAGAACAAACCTCCTCCACACCTTAATCCTATTTCATATCCATCATCACAGTTTTTGGTGGTGTTTGGTAATTTTCCCCCTTTGGTTGAAACAATAGGTAAGGTTGTGATGACCAATAGTTAGATTGAGCCCATTTAAATGGAAGTGGAAGCTAAGTTTGTACCTCTATAATTTAAAATGAGGGATCACTTTGAATAACTCTTAGTAAATCCTATGTTGACACAACCATATATGCCATCGATAAGACTTCAATGTAATATTTAGAGTATATGAAAATGAAGTAATTCTATTACAAATCATAATATTAATGGATTCATAAGCCTATGACATGATTTTAAATGCTATCATGTGGGTCAAAAAACTTGTGTTGTAATGATGCCAATTAATTTAGTTCCCTTATGATTCCAACATCACCAAAGTGTTTCTTGCTTCTATAACTCATTCAAACAAAGATCATGGGATATCCATAGAATAGAACTTTATGATTATTCCTCATGTTTTTATCTATGCTCCACCATAACTAGTATGTCATCCCTTATTCCAACAAATTACATTGGACATATTTGTGAAAGCATAAGGGTGAAACCTTGGTTTCCATAATCATTATTATTATGTAATCTAGTTACAACAATTATTCCCCCTAGTCCATAATGTACTCTTGATATTATTTGAGACTTGGTCAAGGGGTTTATCATGGATGGCCCTATAAAATTGAGGATATATGTTCTCCATAATTCAAAAAGTGTTTCACACGTAATAATAAATATGTATCAAGGAACAAAAGTCACATACCCTATGTTTAATATATTTTGGGGTTGGGATCTATAATGATCCATCATACACATAGATTACTATAATGAATACATATAATAAGAAAGAAATCATGATTAAATAATCATTGACTATTATTTTATACTTTTAGACAATTTAATCTTGGAGTTTAACACTGATGATCTCACCCAAGCCAAAGGTCAATTCTTAAGTGTTCAATAGGTCAAGCAATGTCACCCATTTGAGTCAAAGGTAATAGATGTTGAAGAAACCATATAATATATTTATTAGGTCCATCATAATGTAAAATCCCATCCTTAATTTGGTGATAAAGATAATAATATTAACTTTGAGGCTTACCTTCTCTCTTGGTATTATCCATTTCCTCAATGTATCTTTGACTATGTTAGTATTCATGATTTTGTACCCATCGTATGTGGTGTTTTCAAGTAGAATCCTTAGGTACCTCTATAAAACATCTCTCAAAATGTAATCCATAACTTTTATATAATTAATATGGTGTAAGAATCCATCATATACTTTACCTATAAATAAGAAGACTTGAAATAGGTTGATGCAGAGCATCACTTCAGGATTGGTAGTTATAATATGCAATTATTGGAACTTCAATGGTATTAAATAAACCACCAAAATTTTTATTTTGTTTATAATATTTCATCACATGAGTGTGAATTTAAATTCTCCATGTAATTCCATATAGTTTTATAATTCACAAATATACCATTAAACACATTGAAGTCAAATATTGTATCATTGTATTAAGTGGAAAATTTCAAGGAGATTTTTGATGGTAGAAGAGATCCCTTAAATTAGATAGATGATGATGAAATATATTACCTATTTAACTTTCATAATTCATGACAATTAAATTCATTGATCACTATAATTAATTTATAGGTAAATGCATTAAAATATTTATTTCACTTCTCTGTAGAATGCAAGTTCACTTAAGTTATATGTTAATGAATAAATGAGAAATCTTTTTAAAATTAAATAATATAGTTCAAAGATGTATTTATTAATTCCAATTCATGTTTCATTAATTTCCAATGGATTTAGACATTTTTTGATTATTTGTTTCAAATTTTGTATCACTTTGGTGGGTATGCCACATAGACCTTTCATGAATTTGCTAAATTTTCACACTATCATCCTTAGACATGTGTTTTTAGATAAATAATTTTGTGTTAATATAGTCATGGCATGCATCATGATGTCAAAATTCATGTGTTGGGTCTCTTGATAATTTATGTTTGACCAAATCATCTGATGCCTTATATATGTCAAACTTGAAGAGTCATGGATTTCATGCATCAAAACATTTTTCCAAAACACTCATTTGTTATTTTGTGTGAATGCACAAAGACATAAGATGAAAATTCATGAAGACCAAATTGAGTAATGACATAAGACATGACATCCCAAATTCATGAAAACTAAAAGTTATGAATAATAAAATTAGTGAGAACCAGAAAGTTGTGAAGTATGGAACTCAAAAAATGCCAAAATATATGACATGATAAAGTTAAGATGACCAAAATATGTGATTTTAAAAGCACATTAATCCTAAAAATCATGACAACCAAAATTCATAAAGACCAAAAGATGTGTCATCTTACACTCATTAATCCCAAAAGTTTCAAAGACCAAAACTTACATAGATTGAAAAAATTTAGGAATTTTAGTTTGTATTTTCTTTCAAATTTAGAAAAATTTCATACATGTAACAACATCCAAAATCCATTAATATCTTACTTTTATTAAATCACATAAAGTTTAAAAAACCCTGATATGGGAAAATAGTAATTGCATTTACATATAATAGTGCACTTAAAAAGAACCATCAACATGGGATTTACGAGCCTTGAAAACTAAAACATTTATAAGAACCCACATGAATACTAATGAAAATGATTTTAATTTATAAACTTCTATTTTTAGACTTCTAATTTGCCACTATTTGAAAAAATTGAGAGTGGGGTATGTTGATTATAATAAGTGGTGACTTATAATGGGAATACCAATGAGTATTCCCAAAACCCAAAATATTTGGATATCAATTATAAATAAAACATGAATCATACTAGATAATAATGATTAAACAAAAAACATGAAAGAGGCTCCAAAAACCTTAATAAAAATACTTGTGTGATGAAGTGATGTTATTTTACCCCTATTTTGAATATTTAAGTGAAGACTTAGATTAGACTATATGTTTCATTCTAGTTTATAAATAATTTTAAAAATAAAGGAAACTTAGGCAATGCTCTACTGTCAATCAGGTGTCCATAGCCTTGAAAGATATACATTTAATTCCCCCCTTTCTCCTTCCATATATTTGCATCATGAATGACACATTGATTTTATTTCATTATGTGAGTCTTTGATCACCTCTATATTTTCTATTGGATTTATTAATCAATTTGTAGGATGTATTGATCTCCTTCTCTTCTCCCTTTTTTAATAATATGAATGGAAGAAGGGGGTGGGAAGCATACTGAGTTGGTGTATGTATGAGTAAAACTTAATTCACCAATATTTCCCTATCAAACACATCTACATCAATGTTTATTATCTCAAACAAGTACTCACATGAGAAATATATTTGATCTAAGGAAATGAAAAGACTTTCTAAATTTAAATGAAGTAGTGAGAGCAAATTTTACACACATAATAAAACTATTCAATTACGATATAATATTAGTTCACTTTTCATTACATACCTGAATTATGAAAATATCAGACCCAAAGGTGTTAACCCTACAAACAAACCAATTATGTGTTGTATTTATGCTCTTCCCATAATTGTTTTCCATTTTAGACTTATATTCAATCTCAAGAATGTATGAGAAGCATAGTGAACTAGATATTAACATGGTTAGACTAGAAGAAGTCAATCAAATTTTAATAAAAAAATATATATCTACTCTAAAAAAAAAATAACATAAGGAAACAAAATGTTGAAAGCAAGAAAAAACTAATCTAGAAAACCTAAAATTAATATAATGAAAGGAAATGACAAAAAAAGAAACCTAACTAGGAAATAAGTAAACCTTTCCTATTCCTACATCTACTACAACATTGATTATCATTCTGAGTCATATCTATATGGGACAACCATGATGTATTTCTTTAAAAACTACCCATTTACTAGATATGTTAATTCCTTACCTTATAGGACATTTAGATGGGAAGCATTATTTCTATAGATATTTTATATTTGATAATTTCCAATCCATAAGGGGGAAAATCTATCATGTTTCCCTTTATTTTCATGGGATTTGTCCCATAGAATCACTAGATCATATATTCTAAATGATTTAGGTTTTGAAATTATATCTATCTTTGAAACTTTCATTTGTATAGGTTCAGCAATCATGACTCCACTTACTTATTGGTTCCATATACTCTTACATGAACTAATACATTAGAAATTTTAGAATAATTAGGAATATTGGTTGATGTCCATATACTAGTAGGTATGGTAAAGCATTTAGGGATTTTTTGTATCTAGTTCAATCTTCCCACAATGCATACTTCATTAGATGATGAACTCTCTTGGATTAGCTACAAATGACTTATTGACAACATCAATCAGAGTCTATTTATTGATTAATCCAATCCATTTATATATGGTTAATGGTTAGATGATGAGCTAATGACAATTTGGTTATCATGGGCCCATTTAGTCAACTCAACTAATTGAAATTTTGGTCCATTATCACAAACTAAAGAGATGGGAGTACAAAACATTTTTGTGATGTTATCTTTGAGAAAATTGATTACATAATGTGTTATAAAATTTATTATTTATATTTATTTAGTTAATTTGGTGTATCAGTTTGTATCTGTAAACATAAACTTATGGTCAGCCAGATAATTTAGATTGATGACACTGATGAAATCCAATCCCCATTGATAAAATGGTCTTCCTTCAATTATTAGTTGTAATAACATTACTATATTTACTTATCTTTTTCCAATGACTTGGAATTTAGTACATGTTCTCACATGGTTGTGTGCATCCATGAAGACTATTGGCCAATAATAACCCATTCTAAGAATCTTGTGTGATGTGGTATTTCTAGATGGATTACCACTGCCTATATTTTGATGTAGGTTCTAGATAATCATTTTTTCTAATAATGTAATGAGTGACTTTAAAACTTAAGGCTATTTTTTTCTCTATTTAGATCATGAGGATAAGTGAAAATGAGTAAATATTGAATGATATTAACATACCAGTCTCATGTAGATACTGGTGTCTCAGGGATCTCCTTATTATGATACATGGGTCAGGGTCGATCATAAATTTAATGATGCCTATCCTCTAATTTCTTTTATAATACTTAACTTGTATGTCAAATTCATAAAACTTTTCCATCAATTTTCCTATGCATTCTCCCAGTTCATTTTGTCCCAAAGTGATATTAATAATTAGATTTGATATAATAACAAAAGTTTTATTACTGAAAATGTAATGCCAAAACTCATTTACTACTTTGGAAAGAGTATAAATATTCTTTTTTTATATTAGATTACTTGAGTTATAATTCCTTAAAATTTGTGCTCATGAAAATAATAGTGTGCTTTATTTCATCTCTTTTATCAGCAATCACATCAATGATTATGTGATCTTAAACAAATGAATATAGGAGTAAATATTTATTGAAGTTTGAATTGATTAACATTGGTTCTTGAGTAATGGATTCCTTGATGTCTTAGAAATATTTTTAGGCTTATGGTGTCCATTATTCCTTATCATATTATTTGAACATTGTATTCATATTCCTATTAATCTCTAAAAAACAAAAGATAAACTTCCTCACAAAGTTGATCTTAATAAATAAATACTTAATCTCTTTCTTATTGCCTCAAAGTGTTATCCTTGAGATCCTTAGAAGTATATCTAGATAAGTGGTGATCCCATACTTGGCGATGATGTGTCCTAACAATTTTCCTTTTATGACACCAAATATGCTTTTTTTAGTGTTGAGAGAGATGTTGAACCTTATGCATATTTAAAATATTGACTATAAATGGATTATATGATCAATTATATTCTTTGATAAAATAATGATGTCATCCATATAAATGATTATGTATTTAACTATCAATCCTTCAAATTCGTTATCCATATCCTGTTGAAAGGTGGATCCTATATTAATTAGGATAAAATTCATCCTTTTGTATGCATAAGTACCCCACTTTTTATTAAATGTAGTCTTAATTCTATCCTCAAATTCAACTAGTACCTAGTTATAACCTAAGAACCCATCAAGAAGGACATCATTCTATAGCCACTTACTACCTAAATTACTTCTTATAGAGAAGCTAAAGGGTAGTTGTATTTTTTGAAATATTTGATCATATTCCTAAAGTTGACACACAATAAATTTTATCCACTTTTTTATTGGTACTAAATTTGTAAGCAGGTTGAATGCCTGATGGGGAAAACTATCCCAACACTTAATAGTTTATGTACTTCTTTCTAGATAAGGGGTTCCAAGACTAGACTATCATGCCTTTACCTTTATTTTAATGTCTTATGGTTTTGATTTATTGGGATTGTATGTGTGATAACTATTACGTTAAAAACCTTTAATTCCTCATAAGTCCATGAAATCATATCCTTATACTTAATGATCAAATATCTTACCTTTTTATTTTCTCTTGAGTGCATTTGAGACCAATTTTGACATAACATGGATCATTCTCATCTCCTAAGTTCTATATGTTTATTTTATATTCATTGACTTTAGGTTGTCTCAAATCCTAGGCTTAAGGATTCATATCAAATGTTGTTTCCAAGGAAACCGTTCCCAAAAGTAGATAATTTTCCTTGAGTTGGGCAATTTCTTATCCTAATTCTACCTAGCTTTAATACCTAAAATATTTATCATCAATGATTTTAGATTCAAAATTATCAAACTAGTCATGAATTGTACAATTTATTTTTCATCTTTAGACACCTATAAATTATCTAGATTATCATGAACCAATGGGAAAGGCACAATCTCTATAAAAAATATCTACAACTTGGATTCTTATAATGGTGCAAAATTGGTAGCTAAAATAGCTAATGAATTAGATTCTTGGTTTAGTTCCCTGGGAACTAAACCATTATATTAAACACCTTACATGATTCAATCATAGATTAGGTCCTATGTTTATAACTTTTGAGATATGACAACTTTCACTATTAATTTTTCCTAACATGATTAATAAATAGATCTAAATCTCTATGAATCGATAGTTTCTTAGAATTATTATATAGGGCAAACTATAATCCCAAGATGAGTGCCTCATACTTTGATTTACTTCCTATGTAAGGTAATTGTAATCTATCTGATGATATTCACTTATTACCCTATGGGATAATCATCTCAATACCAATACTTAATCCTTGTTTATATATCATACTATCAAAATGAAGAGTCCATAATTGTGAAGGTTCATGAAATTCTTGGTCTTGCATTTCATAATTTGTGGTGAAGGTTTATATCCCTAGATTAGGATATTTATAATAGCCTCTTCATTATTTTCATTGTATTCCATGATGGGATGCTTCATCCTAGACTCTCAATTGATTTAAATTAGACTCATAATCCCTATCCATGTCATCCATATGTGGTAAACATCTATCACCACATATATATTTATTGTTTTTGACCAATCCTTACTTAGTAGTAATCCATATCCTTTTGGGATATATACCACAAGTATGTCTATAGTCATATATAAGCATGGATCATATGCAACCTAAATACACATGTTTTTCAATTCTCTAACCATGGGCACTATTGTCTTATCCAATTATGAAACCATCCTTTTGGATGAGCTTGGAGTCAACCCAAGCTTTTGACATATGGATGTTGGAATTATAATAGGTGAAGTTATAGAATAAACTAAGAATTTTTATATATTCTTACCAAATGCTATGGTATTAAACAATAAGTGAGGCAACTATGGCTTACTTTTTTCTATGACATGTGTATGAGTGTATTTTGGATTTTTTGTAATAGGTTTTCATATAATGAACTTCCACAAGAGTTCCTTATCTTGTATAATCTAGGCCAACTCATAAAGAGTTATGTTTGATTTTATTTTCATCATGTCCTCCATAATAGTGTACCCTCCTTTGATCTACACTTTCATGTTTAGGAGATATTCATTACCTTTTGGGGGATGTCAATTGTTATTATCCTTCAGATCTAGGGGTATAGTTGTGTTGTTTAGAGGAGTGGATGAGGTGAATAGTTGCTTGTTCTTCAAAATTTAATTACCTCTATGGAATTAATGGAAATCATTGGTCTCATGTGAATCATCTTCTATTTCATTTCCATATTTTCTTTTGAAATGAAACTCATATGTTTTAAATACCATAGTTCTACTTGGGGAATTATGATCATTAGGTGGTTCTATAATATTATTCATCAAATCTTGCCTCACCATTTCTCTTTGTAATATTTCAAATGTTTTATAAAACTCAACATAGTCAAGCTCACCATGTTGTGATGTGTTGTGTACTCTATACTAATTAGGCAATGTTATCTCTACTATGTTTATCTTAGACAAATTATTAGCTTAATGTTGTTCTATATTATTTTTAGGCTTGTTAAAGGCCTATAATGTCATGAAAACTATAAATTATAATTATTGTTTTGTCTTTCCACATTATCCATTTTATTTTCCATGTTTAGAAAGTTACTACTTAACTTTTGAACCATTCTATGTATATAATATAATTCTACCTTGATAGAATCTGCATTTTGAGTAACTACTACATTGGTTAGGATTGAATTTTCACTTTATTGATGACTTTTTTGTGTGTGATTATTCATAAATCCATGATTATTATTTTCTATTAACTGCATTATATGAGGTAATGCATATAGTTGATTTTGATTGAACACAATAAAATTATGATTCAAATGAGGCACTAGATTCAAAGCTGAGAAAATAATGTTAAGGCTTG
Organism: Torreya grandis; assembly: GCA_037957365.1. NCBI lineage: Eukaryota > Viridiplantae > Streptophyta > Pinopsida > Cupressales > Taxaceae > Torreya > Torreya grandis. The sequence goes on along the minus strand of JARHVA010004079.1, from coordinate 986,400 downwards.
GAACCCATGGAATATGAGGATTGAGTGGTCTATCAATATTTATTTCTTCTCCAGAAGCAAAATCTAGAGTATTAGTAGTGGTAACTCTTCAAATAAAAACTATAGTGATTAGATCCAATTCATTCTTGTACATTTTTGGTGTTAAATCCTCTTTTTGATTATATGTAGTACTCACCCAAGTTTACATCTTCTAGAATCTATTATTGAAAACATGGGTTGGATAATTGAGTTCTCTTTTCATACTAGTGAATTGTTGATACAGAAGACTTGGAATGATAACCTACCCAAATTGAACAAGAAAGGTGGTTTAACACAAATTCCATGAAGTAATTTAATTCTCTAGTAAGTTGAGAAACTAATCACAAGAAACATACCAAAATTTGAATAGGAAAAAATCTACATGCAACATCTTCATTTATGACATTCATTAGTATTAAGGTAACCATAAAAATATTGATACATTATTCAATTATTATTCCTCTCAAATGGGAGAAAGAAGGTAGGTACTTCTTATGGTTCTTTGGAATATTATGTATGTCTCTTGGAATGAAAATAGTAGACCCAACTAACTAAGGGTGAGCCATAGATTGATTATTGGATTGTTTGACTCTTATTAGGGAAGGTATTCTAGCTTAGGATATTATGGGAACTTTTGGTATAGATATGGGCCTTTGATGAGTTGACAACGGATACTAAAAGACTAGATTACATTATAGACATAGTTATTACTCTTATTATCTCTGATGTAATTTAAACATAGTAGATAACCTCTTTTATGGATGTACACATATACTAGGCCCTCCTTCTAGTGACATAAAAATAATGTTGATGTAGTTTTTATGCACATACAATTCATTAATGATGCATCTTCTAATGTTTTGGGATCTCTATGTAGGTAACTCCACTCTAGGGCATAAAATGTAGGTATGGGATAAAATAACTATGTGGTGTAATAGTTAGTTAAACATGGAAGGTACTAACCAAGTGCGCATGGGTGAATGGAATATAAAATAAGACCAAAATCCTATTTGGGTTGAATGGGTAATTATAAAACCTATGATGGGTAGATCTACAAATAAACTCAAGATAGGGAAATAAGGGTAAGGTAGAAAAGGAATTCATGTTTATATAATTTTTTCTCTTCAAACTAATTTTAAAGAGGAAAAGGGTGTGAAATTAATGCTTTTAGTTACTTTTTGTTATATACTAACCCACAAACATAGTGAGGATGTCTAAGGAAAAGGACATAATTAACTTATATATTATGGTCAAAGGTTGTTATCACCAAGACTATTGTTGTAAAACTAAAGTGATAGGTTATGACCAAGCCACTAATATTAGCTAATTCTATTGTTGTGAAAAACATGAGGTTGTATAAAAATAGACCTGTACAATTTAAAACAATTCAATATCCATTCTTAATGATTATGATATATGATAATTCAGAATAATTGTTACTAATTCTAATTTAAATAAAGTTAAATAATCAATTAAACAAGAAATTTCAAAAATGATATTACATATAATGAAATAATGAGTTATTAGGCTGTAATAAATTCAAAATTAAATCACATGAAGCTCAAAAAGAAACTCATATGACATGGTTGCATGACAATCCAAATATATCTTCCTATATTGATAAAAATTTCAATTCCCTTAAAATGGGAAAATTATAAGTATACACACACACATGCACACAAATATATATACATACATATATATATATATATATATATATATATATATATATATATATATATATATTTGTGTGCATGTGTGTGTGTGTGTATTTGCAGAAGGGGTCACCCCATCATTAAAATTCTTAATGGGATATGCATGTGAATAATTATAATAGTAGTTCTAATTAAATTAAAACTCTGCATGTACAATTCAATATGGCCAAAAATTTATTAATAAAACAAGACACATTAAAATATCATGCAACATGTGCATGTTACAAAATTACATGATCAATACTTTTATACATTGAGAATAGTATAAAAATAGAAGGAAACATCAATTTACATATGTTAACTCTCAATAAATAAATATATATAATATTATCTGAGAAAACTAAGGTTTACTTATAATTAGGGATTGCATGATCAAGGGAATATCACTTGAAGTAGTCAATGGAGCTGGAATGGTTGGTAGAGTTGAAGTTAAATTTATTGTTATGGTGTACCTCTTCGCCATTTTATCTAGATAATAATTATATTCCCAATCATACTGAGTATTGATTATTTCCATTTTTATAATTTATGGGATGTGTACACTAGAGAATTATATTAATAGACATCCATTTTCTACCTTTGAAGTTTTGATCGCCACTCAAAAAATCTCAACCTCCATCACCTTCTTTCTTACCAAGTAAAGTTCTTCCTCAATCTCTTCCAATGTAGATCCATGATAAAACCTTATTTTAAAATTTCATCCACTTATTGAGTAGCTTATCAAAATTATCCTTGTCCATCAACTTTATTGAAGTCTATCTTGCTTGAAATAATTCTAATTCTTTCAAGTTTTGTATAACTTTCTTCTCATTCTCAACAAACTTTAGAATTAAGGCTTATGCAAAAGATACCCATTATCAATATTCTCTGGTTTTGATAACTACCAAATTGAGGTAATTAGTATCATCAAGAGGAATCACTAAAACTAGATTATCGAAGGCCTTATTGGTAGTGCATGTTATGAGAAAGTTTAATTTATTCTCATCTTCCTTCAAATAATTAAACAATTTATATTTGTCAATCAAATGGGGAGACATATATATTTTTATTATATTGATGTTGTCAAGAATTTTGCTTTAGAGATACATTATATATGTCATCTTTTATTCCTTGAGGAACATGGATAATTTACTGTTATTCTAGCACTGGATTCAACTCATATTGAATATCTTCCCTAGCTTATTTGATGCCTCTATAGAGTTACATCAAGGCTTTAATATGTGTTCCTAAGTAAGATACACAATATTCATTGTAAGGAGACTCCTCAGTTATCTTATTCCTCCTTTTAGATAGGGAAAATAAATCCTATATCTCATCAAGGATTAACCCCCTACTAGATTCATCTTGTATTTTCCTTTTCCTAACCCTCTAGACTATCCCTATTGATTTATCAAAAATAGAACTTACAATGAGAAGATATATAGTCACTAAATTAGGCCTCTAAGATTCTTAGGCCTTCAATTACTCTACCCATTAGGGAATTACTAATTCCCCTACGTCAACTAAATGAGTATCTTTAGTAGTGGCCTTTGATAAAACATCTTCTAAAGAAAACATTTGTGAACTTACTTGGAGTGGTTTTGATAGATATGGGAAAATGATATTCCACCAATCTAGTTTACCTATTTGGGGAATTTGATGCACAATGTAGGATGTATTTTAATATATCTAGTAGATGATACAAACGAATTTTGGTTAGATATATAAGAATGTGTCCTATTCAAACCTAACTAAGAAGATGGAATAGATAATTGTACACTTTAATCCAAAATAGAGACTCATTTCACTAAATTTAATTGGGCATTCTTAGCCTTATGATCTCTTTTCAATACTTGGTAATTAGTAGTAATAATAATCATAGTAGTTAATATATTATTTTTTGGGTATAATGCTTCAATATTATCAAGATACTACTAGAAAGGATCAATAAGAGTGGAAATAAAAGCTATTAAAGGCAAACTATAAATATTAGTAGTAGGTACATCACCTGATTTCTCTAGGTGCCTTCCCTTTGAGTCCTTAGAGACTCAAAACATTATCACTTTCAAGTTATTCCTCATCATCCTTAGGATAATTTACCAAAATATCTTATTCCTATTGAATTATTTCCTTGGATTTATTCTTCTCTGGTGTTTTCCCTTGAGCCACAACTTTCTCTTGTGACAATGTCCCAAAAATTAAACTTATGGGGTCCTTAGGGGCTCTTGGATTCCTCTTATAATAAAGTGTTATTATCTCAAATGAATACATGACTTGATAAGTAGTTGAATAGAAAACATCTATATATAAAGTAACAAATACTATCCTTAAAATAAGAATACCAAAATTTATAGAATTAGAAGAATCAATATTTATTAGCTCCTCTACCCCTCCTAGAGAAATCATTACAACAAGGATACTCTAGAACTTAATCTTACTTCACATCCATTATCACATCTATATGGTGATTCTTGGGAATCCTCCCCATTTCATTGAACCAACTAGTGCGGATATGAAGACCAATGGTCAGATGTAACCCATCTACCTAGAGATGAAAGGTGAGTTCATGACTCTTCAATTATAACTTAGGGATCTATTTGAATTTATCTTAAGAGATCATCTATCAACCTAACAATAATTTTTTTATATAATACCTCATCATCATCATTAACATTTAGGAAAATCAAGTCATGTTCATAGGTCTCATGCTAGTAAGGGATGCCCAAGTTTGTGATATAAATTTAAATACTACCATGTGGATCCCAATACCTATGTTGAAAATATGCCAATGAATATAGTTAAATTATTCTTCCAATAGATTCAAAGATCTTCATTATTATATAATTCATTCAACCTAATATCATGTATTAGCCATGGAGTAGGCATTTATGCTTCTTCCTCATGTCTTCACATATGCTCCACTAGAGTTGGTATGCCTTCTCTTATTCTTCCAGCTTATCTAGGACATATTTAGGTAAACATAAAGGTGAAACCTTAGTTCCAATAATCATTATTACTATGTAATCTAGGTATAACTAGTAGTTCCCTTAGTCCATAATTCATTATTGATCTTATCTAAGATTGGGTTGAGGGTTTCTCATGGATGGCCCTCCATACTTGAGGATATATGTTATCCATAATTCAAACAAAATTTTTCATTTAATAATAAATATTCAATAAGGAATAAATGTCACATGCCCTATTTTTAATAAAATTTGGGGATTGGCTCTAGATTAATCCATCATGCACATAGACTTTTAGCATGATCACATATATCAAGTAAGAGATAATGAATAAGTGACCGCCAACTGGTCTTTTATCCTTTTCGAACATTTTCTATTATATTTTGTTGTTGATGATCTCACCTAGGGAAAATTTTAATTCTAAATTCATTATTAGGTCAAGTAATGAAACACATTTGAGTTTAAGGTAGTGGATATTAGTGAACTCATATAGTTTATTCAGTAGGACCATCTTGATGTAAACTCCCATCCTAAATTTTATGATGGGAATGGGAGTAGTAGATTTTTAGTTTACCTTTTATCTTGGTGCTATCCATTTCCTTAATGCATCTTTGGCACTATTAGTCTTCTTCTATAACATGATTTTATTACCATCATATATGACATCTAGAATTAGAATCCTTAGGTACCTATATAAAGCATATCCTAAAATTCAAGACATGATTATTATTTTATTAATATGATGTAGTAATCCATTAGATAATTTACCTAAAAATAACAAGTATCAAAGTAGGTTGATGTAGGGCATAACTCTAATTTTGGATGCTATAAAGTGTAATTATTGGAGCTTGAATGGTATCAAATTAATCACTAGTTGTTTTTGTTCAACTAATAATATTTATTCACATGAGTGGGAATAAATGATATCCACAATGTCTCGTATAGCTATATAAATTTCAAGTTTTCCATCAAACATAATTGAGTTGCATATTGTATCAATGTATTCAATGGAATCCTTGATCGATAACTTTCATGGTGGAATAACTCCCCTGAATTCCATGGATGATGAAGCCATTTTATATTTAGTTCACTTTTATACTTCATGATAATTCAACTAATTGATTTTTGAAAGTAATTCATTGGTAAATTTAGAAAACTAGGGCTTTTAGCTCTCTCTAGAATGTAATTTTGCTTAATTTCTTTGGTAATGAATAAATGAGATGTATCTTGAGAATTCAATCATATAGTTTAAATATGTATACATTAATTATAGTTTGTGAACCATCAATTTATAATGGATTATGATTGTTTTTCTCATTTAATTTGAATTTGGCATCTCACTTTGATGGGTAGGACACATAGACTTTTCATGTTTTTTGTGAATAAGCCAAATTGTCATCCCTAGACACATCACTCAATTGTTAGTTTTATTTTATTGTAGTTGTAACATAAAACACAATCTTAAGATTTAGGTTTTAGGTCTCTTTATCATTTATATTTGACCAAATCATGTGATGATGTGGATGTGGACTGTGGAAAGAACCACAACTTTCACACTTTAAAATTTATGCCAAAACACTCCTTTATCATTTTTTGATAATGTATAAAATAAAATATGAAAAAATGTGAAGAACAAATTGAGTGATAACCATAGCGTGTGACATCCAAAATTCATTATGTCCAAATGTTTTGAAGACGAAAAATACTAAAAACCTAAAAGTCAAGAAGTATGGAAGTTATGAAATGCTGAAATCTATGACATGTAAAAGTTACAATAACCAAAATATGAGAATTTCAAAATAAAAAAATAATAAAAGTCATAATGACCAAAACTTTATAAAAATAAAATAATATATGTTTGAAACTCATAAAGACCATAAGTTTTGAAAACTACATTATGTCACATCTAAAACTTGTGAAGCCTAGAAGTTCTGAAGACCAAAACACTTAGGATATTTAGTTTGTAATTTTCTTGTAAATATAGTAAACCTAAATGCATGTAACAACTTCTAAAATCTATTAATTTGATATTTTGATTAAATCACACAAAGTTGAATAAATCTTGATATGGGAAAATACTACTTGCATTTACATACATAAATGCACTTAACAAAAACCATCAACATGGGCTTTAAATTATTTGAAACCTAATATATTGTTAATAACTCACATGATTTCCAATGAAAATGTTATTGAATTTAGAAACTAGGCTTTCTAGACTTTTAATGGGCCCTTATTCAAAAAAAATTGAGAGTGGGGTGTGTTGTTTACAACAATACCCATGAGATGATTTTATATATTTAATTATATCTTAAACATGTAATGCAATATGTTGAATAAATCCATTACCTTATGATGTCTCCTTTATTTAAAACTCACCTAATAATAACTTTCCTACAAGACTTAGGAAAAATTTTCAGCTATCTCCAATTCTTCCTTTTCCACTACACTACACATAATAATGAGTATGGATGGTCCTACATTTAATTCCCTAACTCAAAGTACTAACATAAAAAATAATTTAAATCATGAATTTAGTGCAACATAAACTTTTCACTCTAGTCAACGGTTGACTCAAGCATCTCATGTTAATCAAAATGAACCTAATACTACATATGTCATGTTACAACTCATAATCAAAATGGTTAGCATGAAATCTAATAGTTTAAATAATTGAAACCAAAAAAAAATCATGTGAATGAATAATAAACCTTAAAAAATTTAGTGGGGAATAACTAGTCAATGTGCTCTAAGTCCCCCCCTTAAGAATGATATAGGTAATCTCATTCCTAATTCCTATATTCAAAATAATGTCATGAAACGCATAAAAATTAACCCTCGATACCTCATATTGTAAACATATATATTAGAGGAATCACTCCCACCATCTCTTATCACAGATCTATTAATCCTACATTGCATATTAAAGCCTTTGGGAATATATTGGAGTAGTTTAAAATTAAACATTTATAGCTACCAAACTACTTGTGAAACCCCACATGTGATTATTTATAATGGTACAATCAACTAAATTCTATTTCTATCACTAGTTTAGAATGCTTAGTGAATACACTCATTAAATAATTTTGATATCATGAATTACCCAAAAAATTTGAGTTAACTTTTTAATTTCATTCAAACATAAAATAAACCAACACATGAATTCATTCAACACTGAAAATCCATAACTAACATATCTAAACACAACGTGATTGAAGATAGCTTATTCAAACTCTTTAAGACTTCCTAACACAAAAAATATAATGCATTGTTAGATCTTCCCCTAAATCATTTGGAGAATCCTTTGATCAATCTAAAATAAAAAATCACCCCATGACATAATTTGAGGAGACTAAACCTAAGATGAACATAATAAATCACATGAAACATATTAATTCAATGGATGATGGTGTTATTGACACTTATGATGATAGTCATGATTCTAAGGGGATTATTCATACTATCATGCCTAATTATAAGCCAAAATCAACCATTTCCCATATTATAGTGAGAATTAGTTTTCAAAAACCCCTCCTTTAAACCATAATAGATTTCATTAAAAAAATTTAAATTCAAAAAACTAAAGCTTCCTAGCCCTCAACCTAAAAAAATGATAATTTGCATTTGAAAACTCAATGGTATGATAAACATTATTTTTTGTTTCCTAATAGTTAGTGTCATTGTTATAATAATGTATAATATTTTTATATTATCATATTATTTTATTAATGGTCATAATTTTTATCATGATTCTATGGAAAGAGAGTTTTATCAATCATTTCAAAACATTTACAAAGCTCATGAAGGAAAAGTTAAGTGTGACACACTTAATCAATCTAATTATCACCATGGTAAATACATCAAGACCCTTCTAAATCATTCTCAAAGTAATATAAATCATACTCAAAGTATTAATTATCAAAATATAAAAAATTTAAAATATTGGAAATTAAAAAATCACTCTCTTTAATTTCCAACAACTAATGTCATGGAAATTTCAGTTATCCCTAAAAATAATCACCAATTGGGAAAGATTGGTTAACTTGGATGGAATGAAGTGAATTATTACTCACATTGATTATTATTAAAAAAATACAACTCAACCTATAATATATCCTCATGTCTATGAATATCCTACAATTCAACATTTATTCTCTATTCCTTCTAAACCTTAAGATTTGAAAAAATGAAAAATTTGTTGAAATCATTGATGTCAATGTAGTTTTGAATATTTTTGGTAATTAATAAATATCATTATTTATTATATAGTATTATATTTATGACATTGTATATGTGTCAATATAGTCATCAGTGTCTTAACCAATGAAATATTTTTGTGTATGTGATGATACAATTTCTTTTTTCCTTAATTGTATTAGAAGGTTCCATATTGAATCTAGATATCCAAATTGAATTACTTATGTTGATGACATTATATGTAAGTGAACATATAATATTACATTGATTAATATCATATAAATATATAAAAATATATATATTAAATAGGTTTCATAACTTTATATAGTCAAAATTGATGCTATTCAACCCATGTTTCCTAGTTATAGTCATCTTTAGCCTACACTAACCTCTAAAATTGGAATCCAATTAAAAAAGTATATTGTCTCCCTAGTCTGTTTCCTTTTGTTGAGATTATGAATACCTCTCAAAAAAATGTAATCATATATGTTGGGAGATTTGTGGTAGTGATGTGTTATCAGTGATGTCAAGTGGCATTGGTGATGACAAAGTGGCATGAGAGTGCTCTTGGTCTAATATGCATGATCTTAGTGCTCAGCTCAGTCTTGGTTCATTGTGAAATCTTATGGGAGAAGTTGGTTCTATAGAAGCATGAGTGGATGGTATGGAGTATGGAGAGAGGGTGAATAATATGTACATGTTGAGAAATAAATTAGAGTCCTTATAGGTGGTCTTTAGATGGAGTGTAAGTCATCATATGTCTTATAGGCTTGACCATGTTCGGTTACATATGGGCTTTTGAGTACTTTGAGAGCTATATCATGATGAGGAGATAAGTATGATTGGAATGTGAATGTTATACATGTATAGGGTGATAAGAGGATAGGTTTATGGTTTATAATAGGTGGTTAGTGGTCTGTAACATAGTTTAGCCATGGGCCTAGGTGGGCTTGTGAGGCCTTTTGAAGGATCAAAGGGTGTTTACAGGTTAGTGAAGCTTGTTTTTGCATGAAAGATTGTCAATAAAGTTTTTAAAATAATTTTTATAAGGTATGAGGTCAAATATTGAGATATAAATTCATAAATTTGGTTTAGAATATTCAAAGGGTGCTAGAAATGAGTGCAAGGAGCTCGAGAGGAAGTTTCTCATGCTTGTTGGCATGTGCAGGGTTTACATGGGAAGCTAAGCTATTTGGAGTAGTTGGGGAAGGTCCATGAGAATTTTTTACAAGAATTGGTTTAGGAGTTAAGGGGAAAATATTTATGAACATTCATTAAGAATGTAAATTGGTTAGAACCCTTTATAAACCCTCATAATGGAGTGATTGGAAAGATCTTGCTAGAAAGGACCCAAAATGGATTGGTTGAACACGTTTTAATATTATAGGTTGTTTATGACTCTTATAGGCTTGTGTGAATGTATTTTTGGTCACTTGAATATGTTTGGGCCCCACATGAAAGTGCTTCTTAATAATAATTTTGATATTGTGAGAGATTTATTAACAGTAATTTTGATATAGTTTTTTGGGTTTCTAGGCCTATTAGTGAGTAGTCTAAAAGGATTGGTTCAAGGTATTAATTAGAGTTATAGATATTTTATACCAATGTGTGAGTGATAAATTATATATTAGAGTCAAGATTTATGTTTTTGAAGCATTGGTGAGGGCTATTATTCATGGAGATGGTCATATATGGTGTATGACCTATAAGGGCTAATGCATTAGGCCGAATTGAGATCTAAAGGAGGATTAAGTTTGTTTTGAAGTATGGATGACCTATGGAATGTTTTATTTGGGTTAATGACACGTATGAGGATATTTTATAAGTGTAATACAAGTATCTGAAGTATCTTTACTGACCAAGATGGGCTAGATGATGGAGTGATATATATAAAAGGACAAATTGGCCTATTTATGGATGTGTGAGAGTAGAGTGAATTCAAGAAAAGAAAAGAGATAAGTCAAGGAGTAGAGATGGGTCATTGAGGACCTTTAAAGGGTGAAGATAATTAGTCATGTTTTACTGATCACTTCATAAGCTAGCAAGTCATTAGACCTAATAGTCTAAAGTGTGACTTGGTTGAGTGAATGGTTTGTGAAAGGGATTACAAGTGTTAGAGCAAGATAAGGTCATCATCATGTATAGAATACATAAAATAAATGGTGTAAATTAGAATATATGTGGCTAATTGGGTGTTTAATAATCTATGGGGTTATAGCCTCTGTGCTAGTTGAAGATAGTTAAAGGTCTAGTTGGAGCTCGACTAAATTGAGGAGTGGATATTCCTTGATTAGTTGGTGATGGTATAAAGTCTCTTGTTTGAATAATATTATAGGATAGTTTTCAATTTTTGTTTTAGTCTTGAGATTGGGTTTTCTCCCCCTAGTAAATGATGTGTTCATGTGATGTATGCTCTTATTCATGTTTTTATGTATAACCTTTCATGTTTATGTTGGTGTATGATGAATACATTTAGGCAATTTAATGTGCATTGATAACTACTAATTCACCCCCTCCTCTTAGTATCTACATCCATAAATTCATATCAGAGCAGGTCCTTCTTGAGGGTTAATCAATTTAGAAGGTGATCTTGTGAGTAGCTTGCTTATTGTTTACCTAATCAACTTGTTGGCAGAGTTGTTGGAGTTATTGTTGATCTATGTGGTTGATGTCATGTTTCTTCATGTTTTTTGAGTTTCTCTTTCAAAACTAATGAATTTTTAAGGTTTCTATATGATGGATAAGTTAGTGAAGATTAGAGTTGAAGTATAAATAAAGGTCTACATGTTGGCACTAGCAAGTTCAAAAAAGGACTATACTAAAGTCAAATCCTTGATCAATCTTGAGTTGTATGATATGGATTATTGAATATGGTCTCTTGGTCAAAATTCATGATAGGTACAAATATGTGTAGGATTCCTAAAAGGTAGAGGTCTAAAATTGAAGGAGAAACATAGCCTAATGGTGCCTTGGTAATATATGGAAGTGATTTGAGGGACTTTAAGTAGGGTGAGATCTATAAGAAGTTGTCATAAATATATTTTGATATTATTAAGTAATTTTTAATGAATCTATATACCATATTGATTCATTAGCTTTTCATTGAAGCAAATAGGGTAATTAGAATTAGGCTTCCTTGAGACCTATAGAAGATATGATAGTCAATGAAGTTTTCTAAGTAAAAGTGAATGTCTTATGGATATTTATGCATGGAGAAAACTCATAAAAATGGAAAAAAATTACATGACAAGGTCTGGTTCTCTAAAAAAGATCTAGAAGTGTGTCTTTGCAAGAAAATCTCTATGGAACTTGACTGTGTCTAAAAATTGATAGGTTGTGTGACTAGCTGAGCTAAATGGTAATCTTAGACAATCAAGGTGGTTGATAAAAGTATATGAAAATGTTATTTGATATATATATATATATATATATATATATATTACCAAAATATTTCATGAAAAATATGTTTTCATGTTTTTGATATCATAAAGATGGTTTTGGTATTCTGTAGATAACAAGTTCTATGTTTTCAAATCGAGACAGTGCTTGATGAAGTTGATTCTTTATGTATATATGAAGATTATTCAAGAATATTTATATGGAATAAGAGGTATTTTTTCCATAATTGAATAATAATGAATGAGTTCATAGTATCTTGAAGATGATTATGTCTTCAAGCATCACAAGGTTCTTGTATTCTTGTAAAGGAGTCTACAGATGTATTCATGAAGGATTTGTTTTGATTTATAGTAGCCTCTTGATGTTTTGGTAACTTCAAAAGGTCTTGAAAATGAAATTTAAATATGTTTTTTATGATATAAAGATGCCTACAAATTTTGAAGACTATAACATGTAGATTTGCCTTGTTTTCTTTAATCATGAGGTTGAGTTGCTCTATTAGAAGTAGTTGATCTATGATTTGAATCTTAGTGGCTTATGTTTTTTGAAGAATGCCTAGAAATATCTGTTCCATGTTTTTAAGATGTTAAATCATTCTTGAGGAGGTCTAATTGATCCTACAATTTAGTGAAGAGAAAGAAGCAAGGATGATTGTTTAAGAGGTATGTTCAAGTCTCCAAGTCCTAAAGTGAATTTTTAATCATTTTTGGATGCTTGATATGGGTAGTGATTTGAAAGATAAAGGTGGATTTAATTATATGGGAGAATGTATAATATTTCCATGAGTCATTCCAAGGTGGTTTGAGTTATTGATGAGCACAAATGTGATTTTTATGGTTAAAAGATAGAGTTGACTTATTTTGGTAGTGATGACTACCTAAAAGGAGCCAATATAGCTCCTTGAGTTTTTAAAGGTGGATATGAGGTAAATAACATATGTTTAAAGTTAGTTTTTTCATGTCAAATAAGGGTAGATAGATTGGATATGCTCCTAAGATGTCCAGGTGTGTTTTTGACCATTTGATAAAGATACCTACTATAGATGATGACTTTATATGCCCAAAATGCTTGGTTTTAAGGGTCATATCAAGATTGAAGATGTATCATAAAGAATTATATGCTTGTTAAGGTTTTAACATCTATTTTATACTTTTTCTAATAGGTTTAATATGTGAATGAATTTTTTTGTGCTTGGTGTATGATTTTGAGTGATCATAGGATTTTGTTCTCATGGGCATGCATTTGGTGGCCTAGAAGAAGTCATGGTTCCAAAAGGTGTGGAGGATTTTAATTTTGCATGGTAGTGTGTTTTTATGGTCTCTAGGTATGGTATCCATCTCAGGTGTTTGCATTGATTGGAGGTTGACCTTTGTCAAGGTTTACTTTGAAGGCCTAGTCATTTAAGGCATGATTGAAAAAGTGGTCTATCTTTGGATTTGGAGATATGAAGCTTCAAATAAATTTAAAGGGATAAATGGGTATTTGAAACAACTTTTACAATAGTTTAAGGGTAAGCATATTTCAAGTTATTCAAGTTTTGGTCTTTTAGGAGGCCTAATTGGCCAATAGGGCTAAAGAAAGAAGTATGCTAAGGAGGATGATTTGGAATATCATTATCAATATGTCTATGGGGGCATGATAATGGAATTTATATATAGAATTTCATGATCTGAAAGTGTACCCATAGAGAGTTATGATGTCTATAGTGGTGAGACATGGCTACAATAGATCTAAGTAGGCTTAGTGGAGAAATAAGGTTAGCCATTCTGGTTCCAAATGATCAGGTTGGTATATTCTAATCATGATTAAGATATGGTTCTATACTTGAAGTGCCTTTGGTGGTCTATAGGGTGCCTTAAGTATAAAGGTATGTGAGCTTGCATAGTGTTATGGTGCTCTTATAGCTATTTAAAGAAATAGTAACTATTCTTAGAGGTCCTGTCGATATGCATGGGTTGCATAGACTAAGTGGGAGCCTTCAAAGTTTTGTAGTGTCTTAGGGGGAATATGTTACAAATTAATTAGTGTGAGCTCTAAGGATCTAGGAAGAAAGTGTGCTTCAGTGTTGTCTAGGTTTCTTAGAGACTTAGAGGTTTGAGTTCAGTGTTTAGCAAAAGGGGAGATCAATTATTTATTTCTCAAATGTAAATGGTTTGAGGGGAAGCTAGTTTTATTTCCTAGTGGTTAGGTCTAAGTATATTATAGGTCTTTTGGAATTATGAGCTGAATTGGTTTTTGAAGGGAGTTTGGTCTAAGGGGAAGCACTATGGTTGCTTTCTAATATATCGTTGATATTTAGTGTGATTTAATTTTTAAAGGATGAGAGAGAAAGTTATGGCTCTTTGTTGTGTTCTTAATTTTCTTGATGAAAGATAGAAGACCCTATTTGATAAATGAGTCCACTTTGTCATTTTGGTAAAGGGGAGAGAGTAAAGGACATGTTTCCATCAATGACAAAGGGGGGATTGTTTAGATATTTGTGGTGGTGATGTGTTTTAATTGATTTCTTGTGGAATTGGTTATGACAAATTTTCATGAGAGTGTTCTTGGTATAATATCCATGATCTTAGTGCTTAGCTGAGTCTTGGTTACTAGTAAAATCATGTGGTAGTAGTTGGTTCTATAGGAGGATGAGTGGATGGCATGGAGCATGGAAATATAATACATGGTATTTTGATGTGGTTGAGAGATAAATTAGAGTTCTTACAAGTGGTTTTTAGATGGATTTCAAGTCATCCTATACCTTGTGGGCTTGACCATGTGTGGTTGCCTATGGGATTTTGAGTACTTTGAGAGATATATCATGATGAGGAGCTTAGTATGATTGGAATGTGCATGTTATAAATGTATACGGTGCTAAGAGGATATTTTTATGGTTTTTAAGAGATGGATAGTGGTCTATAAGAGATTTTAGCCATTGGCCTAGTTGGCTTAGGTTGGCTTAGATTAGTGAAGCTTATTTTTTCATGAGAGATGGTCAAGAAAGTTTGTTAAATAATTTTGATAAGGTTTTAGGTTATATATTGAGTGACAAAGTCATAAAGTTGGTTTAAAATCTTTAAAGGGTGATAGAAATGAGTATATGGAGCCCGAGAGGAAGTTTCTCATGCTTGTTGGCATGTGCAGGGTTTGCATGGGAAGATAAGATATTTGGAGTATTTTTGGAATGTTCTTAAGAATATTTTACAAGCATTATTTTATGATTTAAGGCATATAACTTTATGAAAATTCATTAAGAATGTAAACTGGTTTAAACCCTTTATAAACCCCCACAATGGAATGATTGGAAATATCTTGATAGAAAGGACCCATAATGGATGTTTTGAATAATTTTTACTATTGGATGCTGTATAGGACTCTTACATGTTTTTGTGAATTTATTTTTGGTTTCTTGACTATGTGTGGGGCCTACAAGAAAGTGCTTCTTAACAGCAGTTTTAATGTTGTGGGAGATTTATGAATATGATCAATGGAAATAATGGGTGTGTGATGAATAATAGGAATTTTAAAAAATGGATATGTAAATTTATATTTATATTCATCTTTCTATGTCAAATTTATATAAGTTCAAATTTGCCTAGTCGCTAGAGGCCTAAAGGAGAAAAAAATAACAGTCTAATGTAGCCTTTTTGGTAAGGTTAGTTTGAAGTCATTCAAGCTGATTTGAGATCTCCAAATAATATGGGGTTGAATCATAAGTCTCCTAGTTTCATTATTATCCATTATGAGAGGTTGATAATATCTACAAGTGTTCTTTATGACCATTGATCATAGTAGACTTTTTTGTGTTAAGATTGTGAGATAGTGACATGAGGAATTGGTTTGTTACACCAATAGAAGTTGGTTGTAAATGAGAAATAAATATTATATGTTGACATATAGATAAAATAAAATATATTAATGTTTATTAGAAGGTATTAAAGTGTCCTTTCATTTGATAGACAAGAACATCTACATAACTAGTTTTTTAAGCTTGTAGGTAGTCTAGAGTGGCATATTTGAAGTGGCTAGTTTGATTTGTTTTGAGTAGAGTTTTAGGTGAGTGAAAGATTTATGATATTATATAAGTGTCATATATTTTTTAAATGTCTTTGGTATTCATATTTTGTCTCTAGTTTAGTTGGAGCAGTCAAAGTTATTTGACTAAGTTTTTGGGATGCTTGACCAGTTTGACTAAATAGATTGTGTGAGTTAGTTGGTTTAGACTTGTTTGAGCTCTGTGAAGATTAAAAATTTATTTTGAGGTGTTTTTAAAGTAATTTATGACCTATCCACGTGTTTATTTATGTGTTTAGTTATAAAATCTTTTGTATGCTTTAGTTCTATATGACTGTTTTTTGGGTTTCTAGACCTATTAGTAAATAGTCTAAAAGGCTTGGTTCACGATATGAATTGGAGTTATATATGTTTTAAAAACATGTGGGAGTGATAAATTATATAATATAGGTAATAATTATGTGTTTTAATCATTTTTTATGGCTATTATTCATTTATATGGTCATATGGGGTGAATGACCTATAAGGGCTAATGCATTAGGCCTAATTAAGATCTAAAGGAGGATTGAGCTTGTTTTGAAGTATGGAAGACCTATAGAGTGTTTTATTTTTATTTATGAAATGTATAAGGATAATTTATAAGGTTAATATAATTATTTTAATTATCTTGGCCAACCAAGATGGGTTAGATGATGGAGTGATATATATACAAGGTCAAATTGGCCTATTTATGGATTTGTGAGAGTAGAGTGCATTCAGGTGAAGGAAAGAGATCAGTCAAGAAGTAGATATGGGTCATTGAATACCTTCATATGGTGAAGATAAATATTTATTTTTAACTAATTAGTTAATGAGCTATCAAGTCATTAGACTTAACAGTCTGAAGTGTGACTTAGTTGAGTGAATGGTTTGTGAAGGGGATTACAAGTGTTAGAGAAAGACAAGGTCATCATCATGTTTATAAGACATCAAAGTAGTGGTGGAAATAATATAATATGTGGTTGGGTGGGTTATTAATCACTTATGGGGTTCTATCCTCCTTTCTAGTTTGAGCTAGCTAAAGGTCTAGTTGGAGCTGGACTAAATTGAGGGGTGGATGCTCCTTGATCAGTTGGTTCTGGTCTAAAGTCTCTTGTTTACTTCATCTTATAAGACAATAGTCCATTTTTTTTTAAGGATTTATAATGTATTTTCTCCCCGTAGAGGGTTTTCCACATAAATTATTTGTTAATGTGATGTACGCTCTTGTTCATGTTTTGATGTATAAGCTTTCATGTTCATGTTGTTGTATGATGAATAAGTTTATGGAATTGAATGTGCATCTTTAACTACTGATTAAATGCCCCCTCTTAGTAGCTACTTCTATCAATATAATTTAAACTCTCTTTTCTATAAACATTCCTCAAACACAACCTTTGGGGCATGAATCCACTTTTCTTGGTTAAGGAAAGTCTCATGTAATAATGTGAAGAGATGTCTATCCAAATTGATAGTATAACATAGAAATAATTGTCTTTTAAATTTACCATATATATTTTGATCACTAGTAAAATCCTTCTTCATGTATATGACCCTCCTCTTTTCATTATTTTTTAAATTGGTGATGCTCAATTGAAATTGCCCTTATAGATGAACGTTATGATACTTGTGTCACCTCTTATTAATTCATTAAAATCACTTGGATATACTATTAAAAACCATAAATCCATCCATATAATGTGCCAATGATATGATTGAAGAATAATTCCACCCATGAGATGAATTTATCATCCTATCACAATAATTCATACTATTTTTATGTTTAAAGTTATGGCTTTCAACTTTACCTTATCCTACAATATCTTTCTTGGCAACCCTTATAAACATTTCATGAGGTATATATCATCTTATACATGTCAAATAATCAAATTCCAATGTTTAGGATCTATTGGTGTGTATTTTTTTGTTCACCAACATGTAAGTGTAAAATGGAAGTCTCAACTATTGAGATTCCCCCTTCCATCTCTCCTAAAAGGAAGGCTTGATAATAAATTCCCTATGTTCTATATATACCATGTAATGGATAACTATATACCTTAGTTGGTTGAAGATAGCTATTCCATATAAGGGGCCTATCTAAAATGAACTTCAGTGCCTATTACAGGAAATTCTAAGAGGAAAGAATAAGCTCATTTATATGTATCAATGAAATCATTATGAACTAATGTTTGCCTTTAATTTATTAGATTCAACAATGCATTATAGAAGATAAGTAGAGTCGATGTAAGCTATATGAAACCTTAAATACTAATTGTAGTTGGAATATCCTAAAACTAACCTAATTTTTTATTAAACAAATCAAAATATAAAGCATAGAGACAAAGAGAAATAAGCATATACTATAATTCAAATAAATCTTTTTCATTCAATTAGACAAATCCCATGAAACCACTCTTTTGTTAGACTAGTTTTCACATTGTCATGAATAAAGATGTTGCTACATTCTAAGGAAAACTTATACTATTAATAAAGATGAACAAAACCACCATATACATGTATATGAAATGTACATAAACTTCAAAACCTTTCAATTTAAATATATTTGATGAAATACAATGTTTGGAATTCACCCTTCTAAGTCAAAATAATAAAAAATATCCCTCAAAATAACATAGATAAAAAAAACTATGAAATAAAAATAAAATAAATGGAAGAAATGAAAGGGTCAGGATCTTCTAGTCTAGCCCCTAATTCTATATGAACCAACCATTTTTACAATGAGGAACTTTTCTCATATATAAATTCAATCCAATGAATCATAAGCCCATTCCTCTAATTAGTGGTCATGACATCTTAATGAATTAGGTCCACCTGAGGCTAATTCAAATTCTATTTTAACCTTGATTGAATTACCAAGGGTCACATTGATTAAATATAACTATAAATATATATAGGGGAATGGTGTTTACATCTTCTTATGATCACCAATTAGCAACATCTTATGTAGTTGGATACCATGTTTCTTCTAGGTAGATTTATATTTTGTGGTTCTAACCTAATCTCAGTACACATCATGTCTTTATTCATTTAAATTATCTAATTTTATCTAAACTCTATGTCCCATAATGCATCTTCTACTAAGAGATAAACCACTACTTGATCCCACATATTTGACAGGACACAATCCAATTTCTAGGCCTTAATAGCCTAAACAAACTGAGATAACCATCAATCCCATGTACAAATTACCATTTTTTATGTCCAATTATCCACCTTGGGAAGGATACACCATGTACGTGGTTCCTATCTCTCAATAAGGCTAGCAGACTTTCTATTTCCAAGGCATACTACATAGTAGGTCTTCATTATTTTAATGCTTAAGTAAAGGTCACATGTCATTTATCCATTACTTATGAGGATTAATTGAGATCTTGACAAGTAGCCATATCTCACATATTTTGAAATTATTGATCTATGACTAGTGTTCTATATGATGTGATTAATCTATTACCCTAAGATCTTACCATATAGCTTCATCTCAAGAATTCAATGATCTATTTCTTGTTGAGACTACTCTAAGTATCTTGAGGGAATGAAAAAATGATATTTTACCACTTAGACTCATCTAAGTTACTCATAGTAACTTTGGGTAGGATATTCATTCTAGGTGACCTAGGGAAGTGAAAAGTGATATCCTAACATTTGTTAACATCATGTTCACTTGATTAATATTTTAATTTTATTTATCATACTAACCATACTAGGGATATGATAAAGTAGGATATTTACATATGGAATTATCCCATTAACCAAAAAGTATTTAAGAAAACTCAATATTCAAAGTGACCCTTACAAGTGAATGGGTATGATCATGGCACTTGGTAACATCTCATTTATCTTAAAGCATAGGGTAATTGTTTCAATGATATAAAATTCTAAATTGCGTAAGGATGTTGGATCTAAGCATGTGGCAACCTTTAACTTACCCAAGGCTTAAAATACTAAGCACATAAACTAAAAGGGAATGAAGCTGTGAGGTGGTGATATCTTGACATGAAACCACATATCATTCATTTGATAGCCTAAGGATATGTAAAGAAAAGGATAGTTGTTAGGTTTTAATTTTTAAAATTAAATGAATAAGTCAAAATCTTATAAATAAAATTGAAGATACAACACATTTTAGTAAATTAAAATGATGGAGTTGCCAAATAATTAGCCAATTTAGTCAACTAATATTAAAATTGACTAAGTTTAAAGATAAAGAAATATGAACACTTAGTCACTCTAATTCAAAATAAAGTAAGAATAGACCAAACTTAGATATGTTTAGTGAATAAAAATATCTCCACCTATAAAACTAATAGATAAATTAGTCTATTTATAATAAATCAACTAATACTAAAAGATAAAAAATGAAAACACTAGCCAATGTAAAGTTAAGAAAAATAAAAAGTGAGTTAAAAATTATGAATAAAAACTTCCATTTTATCAAAACTTTAAATAATTTGGCTTATAATCCCTGAAAGTTACCAATTCCAAAGGATGAAAAATGATACATACTTAGCCTAATAATTTGAAATGGAGTAATAAGATAATAAATTACTAAAGAGAAAAGGTATAAATAAAACCCATAAATCAATAGAATAATTATCAAAGATCAAACTCCTTTTTGGGGTTTGACAATTTTTATGAGCAAGATGACCATCAAATTTTTCCTTATATAATCATTAAATAAGGTGCCAATGTGTACTTTAGTTGGCATGGTGGAGTGGCATGTTTGATCTTTGTTCATCCATGTCTTAGATTGGGTACCCAAATGTATTAGCTACTTATTTACTTTGATGAGATGAAATGTTTCTACATGGAGTCATATCACTTACCTAGGAGATTGGTTACATTTAATATGTACTAACTATTGCAAGGCCCTAGGATATTGATAGGTGTCATTATCATAGATATCTAAGATCTCAAATAATCATTTTAAGTACACAAACTATCTTAGGGTTGTATATAAGTGAGATTTCATGATGTATCATCATCTCACTCATCCAAGGTCCTATAGACTTGAGTTCAAATATTGATGTACCCTACATACATTTGGAAGATGAATTGTGATGAGTGGTAACATCTTAGCCATCTAAGATCTTAAAGACTTTTCTAGGTAGCTTAAATGTCCTAGGGAAGTGGGGAAGCTATATTATGACATGCATCCTCATCCCACTCACTTGAAAGATATTCAAAAAGTAACCAGATCTATAAGCTTAGGAGGAAGTGATTGAGTAATAAGTGGCACATTATCATTCATTTAGAATCTCATGATTTTGAAAATTTAAGTAATTATAGAAGAATGAGTAGAAATAAAGTATTCACTAGTCTATTTTTAATTTAAATTTAGACAACTAAGTTGAAAATCCAAAAATAAAGCTAAAAACAAACAAGATTATTGAATAAAATAACCATTTCATTGAGCCTAAAGCCAATTTTATCCCATTTCATATAAGGATACTTAGTCAAAGAATGAAAATAGTACAAATACTTAACCAAATTCAAATAATTAGATCTAAAATGTGATTTTTGTAGACCAAGAACACCTAATGAATATCCTTCTTCCAAACTTAGTTAAAACAATGAAAATTTACATCTAAGGACTTTATTACGTCATATCATGCAAGGCAAGGCCACTAACCCCATTATAAAAAAATATCAAACTTTAGAGAAGAAATTGGTTCCATGATTTCATTGATGAAATTAAGGCATGTTGTGAAATAAATAAAAAATGGTGACTCTAATATAAATTGATATTGAGTATTTTGAAACAAATAAAAGCTGATGAAACCAAGATTTATGGCCAAAATAGTGCATAAAACATGAAAAATATAAGAAAGGAAAATATGAGAATAGCCTAGTGACCAAATATTGTATCTTCATCAACCCAATATGTGTAAGATGATTTAATTTACTATTTCATAAGACCTAAAAATATTAATATCTATTTTTATAAAAATTAGGATAGTGATTCCTACCTTGAAGATGTTTTCCTAGACACTTCTCTTTGACCATCTAGGCATCCATAACCCCAATGGAATTGCATTTAATCCCAAGTCCCTACTCTACTATTTTCCAAGCATCTTTAACCCTAACAAAGATTTCTTGAATCACCCAAAATTGAGTCTTTATAAAATTGAATTTATTATCTTCTCTTCTTTTATTTGTTCTCTCTTGTTTTTATACTATCTCAGTTTAGGTTTGGGAATCACTATGGAAAATGAAATGAATAACTATAATTTTTTCACCCTAAGTCTTCACTACAATAGGTTCACTCAAACACATTAAAAACCCATTTAAGCTATGAAATTTGTGATTGGTTTCAATTTAAGGCTTTTAGGATTCAAGTAACTTTTAGCAAAATTACCTAAATAATATAAAATTTAAAACACATACAACAGTCAAAGCCATCAAGATTGACCTAGAAATAAGATCTAAAAGAAAAAAAAATCAAAGATCACTCATGCACTAAAAAATCACTTTTGTCACCCATTTTTAGGCATTTCATGCATCAAATTTTATTGATTAAAGTGGAAACCATAGGGTAAAATAGTTGTGATAACATCCAATGATGAAATTAGAAATTCAAAAAGAAAATAAACTTAAAAAAATGACAAAATGATATAAAATCAAAACAATAGGAAATAAATCACATAAAATATAAAATATTAGTAGGTTTTTTCAAAACTAACTCAATCCTAGAGATAATTTTTGAGGAATTATCCATTTACAGGCAATGGAACATCTTCACTAGTCACACACATTAAACATAAATCATTCTCACCCATGATTTTATAAATTTTAAAGGAGATTAGCCAAAGCACATCAAATTTTATAGGTTGAACCTTATTTTTGATTGGATTATCACAAATAGAGATATGAAAAGGTTTGGTTTTGTATCTCTTTTCATACTAACATTTTACAAATCCTAAATGTTTCTTAAAGTGTAGTAAGGTTACATCACATTTATTATCCAATTACATCAAGTTTAAAAGGTGAGCTTCTACTTTGTCATCAGCCCTCAAGTAATCCCTCATGAAATTCAATGGAGGGATCCTCAATATCATGAGGAAGATAATATCATGACCATACACTAGATAATATGGTTAAGTACCTAAAGATACATAATCCTGGTTTGATTTGACCATACTACAAATTTTAAAAATATTCTATTGTCTCTATGATTCCTTTTCAAGACCTTATTAATTACATCCAAAAGGTTCTCATTTGTTGTTTTATCTAACCCATTACCATGAATATAATAATTATACAAAAACATAAGGATTATCTAATTTTCATATATCTAGTTAATAGATTACAATGACGATAAAGTATGAGCATTATTACATACTAGAAAAATGGTGTACCAAGCATGTTAACAATGTGGTCCTCAAGGAATTTAATCACCATTTCAATCATATAGTTATTTAACACCTCAACATCAATATAGTATGTGAAAAAATGATTTTCCATGAGTATGAACTTGTGCCTATATGAGGAATGTGCATTGATAACTTCTAGAAAGTCTAATCCCCATATTTAAAATGGTCAAACCTCTATAATGGACTATAGTGGCATGTATAGGGTGTGTTCTATATGTGTATAAACTTGGTAAGTATGAAAATCTAAACATGGGAATGTGCATCTTTAAAAATATATGGATAGTAATAGCCTACTCTAAGTATTTGGTGGGTTGTATAACTACCATAATCATGACCATTTCCATACTTCCCATGGATGTCTTTGATCATGTCAGTTGCTTCTTCATTTTTTAGAAATCTAATAATTATTCATTTGTGATTTATTCTATACATTATGTTTTATTTGATAATTAATTAGATGTTATTTAGGTGTATCTCTCTTATTTGAGTGGATTTTAGATGATTAGGACATTCATTATTTAGAAAATAGTAGATCGTCTCTATACCAATCATCACTAATGATGTTTTGCATTGAATTGTGCTAGAAACTAATTTAGGGATCCATCTCAACCATTATTTTATTGATTCCTTAACCTATATAAATATTCATTAGTCAAATATTTAGGTAAAAATATTTAATAATGGTCATCCACTTCCCACATTTCTCACCAAGGTTAATCTGCATTATCATCATCTTAACAATTGGGTTAGACACCATGGAAAATTAATTGCTACACAAAATGTAGTGCTTAAACTTATTGAATAATTTAATTAAGGTAAAAACCTATTTTTAGTGGTTGAGTACCTAATTTTATAATTTATAAGAGTGGATCTCATAAATTAGATAGGTTTCTCATCCCTAGCTTCATTCCTCTAGGTTTGGACTGCAACACTTGAATGCTCTAAAGAAAAGGAGTGGATGCAAAATGGTTTCATATAACATAAACTTATGATCACTTATATGTTGATAATTAATAGATTTATTTATTTTAAAAAAATACACTTGTGCCTTAAGGGTTTATTAAATCATATCATCCTTCTTATGAATTATATTTAATGGTTTAACTATATAGGCAAAGCCTGAGATGAACTTCCTCACAAAGTTGATCTTTCCAAAGAATGACTTCAACTATTTGTTATTAATAGGTAATGGGATATTTATAATTTATTCTACCCTCGAAGGGTCTATTTAAATACACCATTTATAGATAATGTGGCCTAAAAAATCCCTTTAGTTATCAAAAATTTACATTTCATTGGGTTCAAGGAGATATTGTACTCTTTGCATCTTTGCATTACCATCCTCAAGTCTTTCAAATGGTTAGGTAGGTCTTTATAAAATAAAATCAGTTTATCCATGTAGATGTTAATTCTTATATTAATGAGGTCCTTTAATGTAATGTACATATCACATTGTAAAATGGAACCCACATTAATCAGGCCAAATGGCATCCTCTTTTATGAGAATGTATCACACTTTTTTGTGAATTTTTTCTTGATTATATCTTCATAATTGACCATCATTTGATTATATCCTAAATATCCATTTAGGAATAACATTATCTAGGATCCATTTACTATCTATAATATTTCATCTAGTGAAGGCAGTAGGTAGTTATCCTTATCTAAATCTCTATTTAGGTTCTTGAAGTCCACAAATAGCTAAATCTCTCCATTCTTGTTTCAAACTAGTACCAAATTTTACTCTCAGTTAGAGTTCTTGACATGATATATGTTATTTATGGATAGTATTTTATGTACTTATTTGATTTTCAAAGGTTCCATTAGTGGGTCATTTAGCCTCTATATTTGGAAAAATGGTTTGTCTCCCAGTTTGAGAGAGATAGTGTGATTAAGGAGTGTGGTATGTAATATCTTTCAATCCTCATAGTTACATGAAATAGTATCTCTAAAGTATCTTAAGGCCTAAATGATCCTTTATTTTTCATTATAAGTGCAACTAATGCTTACAATCACACATTTTAATTCAATTACATTGCCTAGATTATAATGCATATGGGGAATACCTTTACAAGGGGATATAAAGTCCTTCATAGGTTTTCACTAGATAAGCTATCTTTGGTCTCAATATTAAATCTTTGATATAGATATCAAGATGTAAATATTTTTCCATAAATAGTATATAAATATCTTTTTATACATGTTTCAATCCCTTACAATTAATTAGATTGACTACATCCTTCACCAATCCTTTACACAAGGTTCAAAATGACTAGACAAGGCTAATGGCCTTCATTAGGAAATTTATCTTTATTTAAATAGTATAAGTTCTTTTACCAAGTTATAATGAAATTTATAGGATTCCTTTAACCTCATTGAGATGATTTTATAGATTAATGCCTTTACTCCTCTTCCAACTACCACTTGCTTTAAAGATCACTCCCTTTTAGGCCTAATTAAGCCTTATTTCTTTCCACAGTGGTCAAAATACAAACAATACAATCCTTATAGGTATGAAACCATGTTATTATTTTATATTACCTTGAACTTGACTAGACTATAAATTTTCAGCAACTTTGGATGTTTGTAACTATTTTTATCAACCAAACCATAATCTTAGGGTTTCCCTAGTCTACACAGGGTTGAGAACCTTATAAAATCTCTATATCAAGATTAATATAACTTAAAATTACAAAATTAATTTATTTGGGTATTTATTCATCATGCATATCTTATCCAATCATTTCAAATCCTTTACCAACTCTTTGTTCAAACTTTCTAACATAGTTTGTGTTTGACTGTGTAGGGGAATAAGAGTTACATAGGTGTACATTAAGGTTCACTTAAAATGGGTCATGTTCCATTAAAGGATAAAATTATTTGAGTATAAATACAATTAATATAATACTTAATCATACCACATAAAGCCAATAACTCATGGTATATAAATATTTCCTTCCAAAGATAGTATATATAGTCATAAAACATTAATGAATACATAGAAACTATGTTATTTATGGTATCCACCATCAATCCAAAGGCCTCATGAATAATTACATGATAAGGTATTTATATATCCTCTATTAATGATAATAATAAATTAAAATCAATTTTTTTCCTTAGTCAAACATGTGAACCTTCTTTGTAATCCCTTAAAATAGGGGTTAGAAACTATGTATGCAGGGGTTTGTTTATATATGCTTGTGTAGGGACTTTAGACTAAATTATACCCTTAGTAATATGTGTATACAAAATATTTAATTATATTAATAATTTATTCTTCCCATAGATCAACCCTAGTAAAAATCATTACCAATAAATTTTATTCATTCAACTTTATTCCCTACTATCATCAACAAGTGTGAGATTCTTACACAACAATATCTTTCCCTAAGTTAGCAACACTTAAGGATGTTTAACCTCTCCTTATAGTATCCATATGAGCTCATAACATTTTAAATAACAATGTGAAGTATAACCTTTATCTGGAAAACTTGTATAGGTCTCCCAAGAACCCTTATCAAAATATACCTTTAGACTTTTCCAAACCTCCAACTTAACATAATTTGGCATGATTATAGCCTAAAAGTCCTTACAACAACAATTCATGACCAATAAAATAAATATATATATATATATATATATATATATATATATATATATATATATATTTAATAAATAATTATTCAGAACCAAAAAAACTTCTTTATTCATTTGATCAAGCCATATTACATTTGGAGCCCAATACCAAGACTTGCCAACTTTTGAGGATTTTTATATCATCTTCCACACTCAAATCCTCCTTTCCTCTCTTAGAGGTCTATCTTTCCACTCACACCTCTCCTACCCCAAATTTTTATAAATTATACACCATCCAACCTTCCAAACTCACATACCATTTTTCCTTTGAACCAACTTCAAGGTTGGTCACTAAATTAGTTACAAAATAACTTCTTTGTCTTTAACCCAACATATGGGTGAGTGGTTATTTTTCCAAATCATGACTTACACATTTATAACCATGACACATATTAATTTAAAAACTTATTACAATAATTGTTGACTCTCTTACACCAACATGTTTTCTTCTAACCCTCTTAGACTAATGTTGTTCTTTCTTAGGCTCTTATAAACATTTAAATTTTCAAACTCCCTATTTTGGAGGTAAAATGCCTAGAACCTTTTTGAAAAAAATATATGATTCCAAAAGGATTCGAAGGACACATATGGACCTCATAATTTCCTTGAATTAAATTTACATCTCACTTTGACCAAATTGACCAAAATATAAAATTGATAACTTCTTTCCTTGATGCTCTTACACCATACTCCTAAGGAGGGAGAAAAACATGAGCCTCCAATTTTCTTCCTTGATTTCCAATTCCACATTTGAGGGTTTTTAATGTTCACTTTCATGTTATTTTTTCTTTTTTTCTCTTTTTTTCTTCCAAACACTTGCTTGTCTTATTTTTGGCTTTGTATAGCTTTTTTCTCCATGCATCTTCCAATTCTATAAAGTGTTACAACTACTATAAACTCTTGTTTGATGAATATTACACATATTATAAGTAAATTTTAACATTATCATGCTTATCTAAAATCATTTGGTTTTAATTCTTATTTCTCTTGTTTGATAGCTTTCTTCTTCATGAATCTTACTTGATTCCTACCTTTTGAGTGATGTTTGTTCCTTATTCCTACTAGCACCTTCTTCCTTGAGGTCTAATGGACTATTATACATCCCAAACATTATCATTTACTTCATAATAATAATAATAATAATAATAATAATAATAATAATAATAATAATAATAATAATAATATTATTATTATTATTATTATTATTATTATTATTGTTATTATTATTATTATTATTATTATTATTATTATTCACATTCCTTAAATTTTTTATGCTCTTTCCTCTCATCTTATTGTGCATACTTCTTTTGCTTGCTAACTAGCTTGTTTATTTGCATCTTTAT
Organism: Torreya grandis; assembly: GCA_037957365.1. Taxonomy (NCBI): domain Eukaryota; kingdom Viridiplantae; phylum Streptophyta; class Pinopsida; order Cupressales; family Taxaceae; genus Torreya; species Torreya grandis. The sequence continues at coordinate 957,742 of JARHVA010004079.1, read as the reverse complement.
TTGCACAACTTCTTCTGCTTCTTTTTGTTGCTCATCTCTTGATGTTTCTTGAAGTTTCTCATTTATATTTAATTTATATATCTCACCTATTTTTATCCTCTTAGATGGATTGAATACCTCTTCCAAAATCCTCATATCTTCTTCTAACTTTTGTGCATCAATCTCTTCAAAATCCTCTTCAAACTTTTATCCACTTTGATCTTAACTTTCTTGGAAAACTTATTTTTTGTCTTTTCCTTGGACTCCCTCATTTTTTAGAGTCATATCAACCTCATATTTATGTATACCATGATTATCAATCACTCTTTGAGGTGATTTTTCCTCAACTTGCCTTTCTACACACTCATTCATCAAGGCAATTATTTACATATACAAGATATCTTCACTATTAGAGTCAAATTTAAATAAATAATCATTAAAAACACTTAAAAATAGATATTAAAAACACTTATATTCTTTTACAATTTCATTTTCTTGCATACATGGATGTACCTTCATCTCATTTACTTGGTTTGCTTGATCTACCTATCTTGTTTTCTTTGTAGGCTTGTTATCTTATTCCATCTTCATTCTTTTTAGGATACCAATTATTTCTCTCTTCAACCATTTCATGATTCATGCCTTTTTATCTACCATGCCAACTTGGTTTTTCTTTGCATTTGTTCTTTTTTTCCATGTTTGTGCTTTTTTCACCTATGTCTTTTCCATTTTTGACCTCTTGTTTGAGGTTCATATCCTTCTTCTCATCACCTATTTATTTTAGACACTTAGGCCATACATATTGATGCCCTTGTTCTCTCCATGAGGGATGAAATCTATCATTATTTTTCTAAATATTTATACTATATTTTTATTTATTATAGATGCAATCAAAATCAATGTTAAAATATTAATTTACTTCCATAGGAAACTACTTCAAGCTTATTTATTCTTTCATGTTTTCATGGGTGACATTCAAATCTTTTTGGTACATAATCTCCATTATTTCAGATTATATACATGTAAATGCATCATATTACACTTCAATAAATTCATATTCATCATATATAATGTCTTTAATCTCTTTCACTTTATCTTATCTAAGTGACTCTCTTTCTTTGTCATCCTCTTGTCATTTGATGGGTCACATTCTTGGCCCATTGCTCATCAGCTTTGAGGCCTCATGATTTGAATTAATTAAAATTTTATTCATACATATAAAAACAAAATTAAAATAAATGTTAGTATATAAAATGAGAGACCACATAGCCTCTTTGAATGTCCTTGGCATATGCATTAAATGTCATTGGCATTTACATTGTAACATCAAGGCAAGAAGTTGTAAATTTTTTTATTTTGGTCAATTAGAGGTCAATTTGGTCAAAGTATGATTATAATGTAAGTGAAGGGAATGATTAGGTCCATTCATGTCCTTGCAATCCATTTGGAATCATAGAGTTGTTTCAAAAAGGTTCTAGGTGTTTTACCTCCAAAAGAGGGAGTTTTAAAACATAAATGTGTGTAAGAGACTAGGAGAGCATAAGACTAGTATAAGAGGTTTAGAAAAAACATGATGGTGTAAGAGATTAAATAATACTTTTAATAATTATTTCAGTTTATATGTTTCATTTTTATAAATTTTTAATTCATGCTTTTGAAAATTAACCACTCACCCATACATTGGGTTCAAGAAAAAGAAGTTTTGTAACTGATTTAGTGACCAACCTTGAAGTTGGTTAAATGGGAGAACAGTACACAATTTTTTAATGTTGAATGGTCTATAAGGAATGATAATTTGGGGTAGGAGAGGTGTGAGTGGAAAGAGAGACCTCCAATAAAGGAAAGGAGTATCTAAGTGTAGAAGATGATATAAGAATCCTCAATAGTTGATAAGTACTAATATTGGGCTCCAAATGTAATATGGGTTGATCAAATGAATAAAGAAGCTATTTTGGTTGTGAATAATTATTTATTAAATATTTATATTATTTTTATAGGTATTTAATTGTTTTTTCAAGTCCTTTGAGGGTATTATCATGCCTAATTATGTTAAGTTACATGTTTGTAAAAGTTTGCAAGAATAGTTTGATAAGTGTTCTTGGGAGACCTCTACAATTTTTCCAAATAAATGCTGTACTTAACATTATTATTTGAAATTTTATAAGATAATATATATCATATAATTATAGGTTCAATATCCTTAATTTTTACCAAATCAGGTAAAGATATTTTTGTGTAAGAATCTCACACTTGTTGATGATAGTAGGGAACAAAGTTGAATGAATAACATTGGTTAAAGCATGGGTAATGATTTTTAATAAGGATGATATATGGTAAGAATAAATTTTTAAGATAATATATTATTTTTTATACACATATTAATGAGGGTAAATTTTTTTTTGTAGTCCCTACACAAGTATATATAAATAAACTCTTTCATATATAGTCTCTAACCCCTATTTTAGATGGTTGCAAAGAAGGTTCACATGTTTTATTAAGGAATGGAATTGAGGTTAATGTATTATTGTAATTAATAAAGTATATATAAATATATTATCATGTAATTAGTCATGAGGTCCCTAGCTTTAATGTGGATACCACACAGACCCCTATTTTTATGTGTTCTTTAATGCTTTATGATTGTAAGTACTGTCTTAGGAAGGAAACATTTATATACCATGATTTATTAGATTTATGTGGTGTGATTAAGTCTTATATTTTTTTATTTATACTCATAGGGTTTTATCCTTGTATGTAACATGACCCACTATAAATGAACCTTAATGCATACCTATGTAACTCTTACTCCCCTGCATAGTCAAACACAAACTAGGTTAGAGAGTTTGAACAGAGAGTTATGAAATGATTTTAAATAATTATATGAGATAGGTATTATTAATAAAAATCTAAATAAATTTGTTTGGTACTTTTAAGTTTTATGAAAATCAAGATAGAGATTTTATAAGGCTCTTAGCCCTATGTAGACTAAGGAAACCCTAAGATTAGGGTTTGGTTGATAAAAATAGTTTCAACCATCCAAAGTTGCTAAAAATTTGTGTTATATTGAATTTAAATGTCCTATAAAATAATAAATTTGTTTTATACCTATATGGATGGTCTTGTATGGATTTTGACCATTGTGGCAAGAAATAAGGCCTAAATAAGCCTAAAATACAGTGATTTCTAAAGGAAGTGGTTGTTGGAAGAGGATTAAAGGCATGCAACTATAAAATAATATAAATGGGGTTAAATTAATCCAATAAATGTAATTTTAACTTAGGAAAAGAGCCTATAATGATGAAATAAAAAGAAATTACCTATAGAAGGCCACTTGCCTTATCTAATAATTATGAACCTTATGTAAAGGATTGGTGAAGGATGTGGTAATTATAATTAATTATAATGGATTTTAATATGTATAAAAATATATTACTATAATAATGATGGAAAAATATTGACCTCTTGATATCTATATCAAAGATTGACATTGGAGACCAAAGATATCATACCTAGTGAAAGCATATGAAGGAAAGACTTGTATGAGGCAAGTAATGAGTTATGAGATATAATGAATAAGTTAAAGATATAAATAAATGCATTAAATATTATAGGATACAAGTTCATATTCAAAGAGACTATCAATATCCCCATGATTAGGAAAGATTGAACTAGAGATGGAGTATTGAAGATCAAATTATCAAATGCATGTGACCAATTAGATTTATCATCAAATGATAAATTATTATAAGGAATGATCCCCATGAATATAAATAAAATTATATATATAAATTATTTATAAGGTTCTCATATTAGTTGTGAATTAATTTACTATTTAATTTCTTCTTTGAGGAAATGTTTAGATGTTGTCTAGAAAATAATAGAAAAAAACTCTACTGCTAGGAGACAAGACACTATTGGATCAAACATATTAGAATAGAACCATAGTATAATTTATGGGACTTTAAAAAAATGATATATTAATACAACCATCAAACCTAAGACCAAAATCATTTCATGGAGGTTGAGGTATCCACCTTAGCAAGGATGCACGATGTGGGGACTTCCTACTACTTAGGAAGGTTATCATGCCTTTATGTGTTAGGTACATATTACATAGAAATACCTAATTATTTTGGATTAAATAAGGGACCCATGTACTTTTTATATTGTTTATAAATATTCTTCAATATATTTACAATTTTCCACTTCTCATTGATCTAGATCTCATTAGTCTTAGCCCGATGTTCTATATGCTCTGATTGTTCTAGTGCCTTGAGATCTTAACATGTGGCCTAATATTAGGCATATGGGTCTCTTATACTTACCCAAATTCCTCTAATCATATTATTTTAATAAAGAAATAATATCTTTCCCAGTGGCCTCATCTCATTTACCTAAACCACATTTGGTCATGTTCTTCATTCCAAGTGACCCAAAGAAGTGATAAAGTGAGATCCTAATAATTAGAATAATCCCATTCACTCATTTAATATCCTACATATATTTATTATATTGACCATCCTATGGTTGTGATGAAGTGACATATTTCCATAAGGCATCATCTCATTCACCCAAAAGTCTTTACGTAGACTCAATATCCAAAGTGACCCTATCAAGTGAAGGGGTGAGATTGTGCCACTTGGAAGCATATTATTTATCTAGAAGTCCAATTTTGTTTGATCAATGATATATAATCTTAAATGAAGTGAGTATGTTAGATATAGACACATGGTCACCTCTCACTTTCTCTAAGATCTAAAGACTAGGCAGGAAGATTAAAATGTCTTGAATATGTAGGGTGGAAAGATCTTTAAATGTTTCCACATATCATTAATCTAGGATCAAAAAAAATTACAAAGAAAAATATAATAGTTAAGATTTCAATTTTGAAATAAAATAGATAAGTCAAAATATTCAAAATAAAATTAAAAAGACCATGAGTTTTATTAAATAAAAAGGGGGTATTTTCCAAATACTTGGTAAATTTAGTCCAGTAATATTTACTTTGAATAGGTCTAAAAATAAATAAATATGAAAAATTTGTCACTCTAATTTAAAATAAAGTAGGAATGAACCTAACTTAGATATATTTAGTGAATAAACATAGCCCCTCCTACTAAACTAATAACCAAATTAGCTCATTTATAATAAATTGACTAAGATAAAAAGATAAACAATGAAAAACCTTATTTATTTGAAGTCAAGATGAAGTAAAAGTGGTTTAAAAATTATGAATATAAATTTCCCTTTAATCAAATCTTTAAACAATTTGGTTTAGGATCCCTAAAAGTGACCAAGAATAAAGGATGAAACATTATACATACTCAGTATAATAATATTAAAAAAAGTAATAAAAAAACTAAATTACTCAATAAAAAGGGTATAAATGAAACACACAAATTAGTTTAATAATTTTCAAAGATTAAATTCCCATTGTGGGTTTGATGTATGGGAAATATGATCATCAACTATAGTCTCATATAATGTTGAATATTTTTCTTATGTGTACTATAGATGACATGGTCAAACCATATGGTTAATCCTCACTCATCTAGGACATAGATTGGGTGCCCAAGACTAGATAAGTAGTTACTCTTGTGAGATGATATTTTTTCATTATAGTCATCTCACTCATTTGGGAGCTCAGTTTCATTCCACTATGTGTCAGTTACTATTACTCCACATGATCTTCATAATTTATATTATATTGGGTATATGGGAGCTCATCTATGTATTAAAAGTGTTTAGACTATTTTAGGGCCATAGAGAAGTGATATTTTTCCATGTGGAATCATCTCACTCATCTAAGGGATTGGAGACTTGAGATTTATGACCAATGGACCCCAAAGACATGAGGAATATGGATTATCATAAGTTGAAGAATTTTAGGAATCTAGGAGATAAAAAACTTGTCTAGGAAGCATATAGGGATAAATGAAGTAGGGAGGTAGGATTATGACATGTGTACTCATACCACTCACCTAGAATATCACTAAAAAGTTACTAATTATAGACAATTCATGAGGAAGATAGTGAGTGACAAGTGTTAAATTCTCATTCATTTAGGAGCTAATGTGTTTGAAATTTTTATTAAATCTAAAGCCTTACATGGAAATAAATTATTCTTTCATCTCTTTTAAATTTAAATGAAAATAGTTAAGTTGAAAGTCTAAAAGGAAAGTTAAAATTACACAATACTATTAAATAAAATATCCATTTCACTAAGCCAAAAGAAAATTTTAGCCAATCTTATAGAAAGTGACTAAGTCAAAGAATGAAAACAATACACAAAATTAGCCAAATTTAGATAATTAGATCTCAGATGTGATTTTATTAGAACAATAACACCTAATAAACATCTATCTTCTAGACTTGGTTAAAATAATGAATAATGACATATAAGCAATTCTTAGGCCAGATCAATAGATCACATAGGCCAAGGCCACTAACTTCATCCAAAAAAGTCTAAACTCTAAATAAAAAACTGGTTCCATTATTTCATTGAGGAAAATAGGGGGTGAATATGATCCTAGTAACAATAGGATCTTGTTTTGAAAGTAAAAATATGGTGCTAGTCACTTTGAGGAGTTAAATAACTCTTATTATTACTCTAATAAGGATGCTACATAAGGCTTAGATCCTCCTTTTAAACAAGCTACTAAAGACAAAACTTGTGATAATTGGTACTAGACTAGGAAGGAATTGAAGAGGTCAAGAATGGACTTTGGTTTTTCAAGAATAAAATGAAAATTCTTACCACTTTATGCATTAAAGTTGTCCACCATGTTGCAATAACCCTTTCTATCTTATAAGCTGACTCAAATGAAGATATAGATATTAAAGGAAAGGTTGCTACTAGGGAGGAAATGATAGTTTTCCTCAAGGAAGACTGGGATGATATGTTTAACTAATATATTGTTATTATTATTTTTGTTTTGGGTTTATATGTTTGTTATTTTTTGGTAGTTACTCTACTATGTTTCTATTACCTTTCTCCTATTTTGTTTCCCTTTTGTCTTTTTGTATTCAAGTTCTACCCCTTAATCAACTTATTATTATAAAAAATAATAGGATACTTATATAAAATTTAAGGTGATACAAACCCTTATATTTATGATCAATTAAAATAACATGGTGTCTTTAAAATATGTACCATTTAACCTTTCCTAGCTATTTGAGTATCAACAATTCCAATTTCACATCTACTTAGTTAGAGGTTATAGTGGTCACCTAGAGATATTGGGAGATGGTCCACAAAACCTTAGTGATTTTTATGATAAGGAAATTGATGGAATCAGTCTTAAAATAATTTTTTTTATTGCTTCTAATATCATAGATTAGTTTCCTCCTACGTTACAACCCCATTCTCATAAGAGGCCAACTCACAAAATACCTTGAATAGTAATTATTCCAAAGAAATATCACACTATCATCCCTTATAGTGACATTATGTTTGAATCCCTTTATGTGGATCTAACTTTATGAATATGATATGATGACCTATACCTATCCTCTTTTGCTCAAATGACTACGACTTGAATAACATTAGTAAAATACAACTCATGATACTTAGATGACTGAGTAAGGACTAATGGATTTCATAGATATAGCTAAGGGTAACCTAAAAATTAAATTCCAAGAGTAAAGGGTTTTAGATTCTAATATTATGGCATAAATATGTAGCTAAAATTAGACCTAACTAAAGCTAAAAGGTTATTACTATGCTTGTAAAATATGAAAATAAAGTAAATGGTTATAAATGGCATATAAAATAAATAAAATGATGGGTTATAATGGTTCTAAAGGGGTAAGATGCAATGGTAACAAAAATGGGATCTATTCAAGTTTAAATAATTTATGGAAAAACTATGAAATCCTCTAGATACATTAGCTTATTATATACATATAAACCTTAAACACATATTTGAATACATTCATTCACAAAATAATCAACCAAGATATACTCTACTAAGTAAATAAATGAAAGAGTGTAGAGACATAAAAACATACCTTGGTTTGGACCTATTAACTCTTACACTTGCCCTTAGCTCAAGTGGATATTTATGATAGAGTGTTGAAGGTTAAGGATCTCAAATGGTTGGATGGAGACCTAGATATCCTCAGTTACGAACATGAAATCAATCATCTTATTAACATTCAATGATAGTAAAATAAAAGACTCCCCAAGATAAGGATCTAAGACACTAAGTCTCCCAATATTTATTTAGGTAGAAATGCCAATAAAATAAGAGTAAATGAGTGTGATATGAATAAAATTTTACCCCTATATATAGTGTTCTAATATGCAAAACTAATTATAAACTCTAATCCAATGGCACCAAACATACCTATACATCTGGAATATGGTAACTAACAAAGTATAATATCAACTACGATGATATAGTACAAATTTTAGAAAATAGACTCATAACTATATCAGTCTGGTCGATACAATACATTATGATAAAGGTAAAAATAGATGATATCGAGTAGGATAATACCATCGGATATAAGGAACATAAAAAATTTAGATTGGAAGTATAAAAAAGGGATAAATGGATTAGCACATAAATAGGGTTAGATTAATAATAATAATGATGTAATTAAGATTAAATATAAAAATCTATCACAATACACCATGGTCCTTTTCTACCCCATTATCGGTTAACACTTTAGGGTGTACATTCATGGAGATTGATCTGTTAAAAAAATAGTACAAGAAAAAGTGACAATAAATGATAAAGTGAAAAATATTATATGTAGACATATGCCCTAATTGAATATCATCATGTGACACAATAGTGTAACATGGGATGATGTCTTGCGAAAGAAACATAACAAGACTAAAGAGCATAATTGATTAACAAAAGTCAAAATAATGGAAAGTAAATAAAATGAAAATACATACCTTCAATTACATTTTTAATTTAAGATAATGTTGCATATTTTGCAAGTGGTGGAAGGAAATCAATTAAAAAATAAGAGGTAGACCTAAAAAATAAGATAAAATTACAAAAAAAATCATAAAAAATTATTAACTCTTATCTATCTCACTAGGATTCTAAGGCTTCTTTTAGTTTGGGAAAAGGACCTACAAAAATAAAGATGTGAATATTATAAATTTTGGAATAATTATGTTCCACTACTTTTTCTTAATGTTTCAGATCACCACCCATGATATTTCATTAGGGAAATAGGATTTATGATTGAAAACAAAACCAAATCACTTAAATATTATAGAGAATAGTTGTCACATGAGGTGTTAAATGAGAGGGTGGTCATTTCCAAATATTTGAAATTGTGTACACCTCCAATTTTAATATATCAAACTTGTATCTCGATGTGACACCAAATAAAAAACCCCAACAATGTTAAATGAAAATAATTTTTTTAGCCTACCAATAAGGTAGATTAACCTAAAAAAATTATAGATAGTTGATTAAAGAAATTAATTGTAAAGTAATAAATTAGTCAGTAATTAACTTAATACATTGTTTTATTTTAATTAATATCAAGGATAATTTTTTTATGTCAAGATTAACTAGTCTATGAGATATAAAATTAAATTATAGATTCTATATGATAACCTATAATAAATATTTTTATGATATGTCTCCATGTGTGACCTATAACCATGCTCTTGTCTCTATTAAGATTAAATTAATGTTTAATGATTTCATTGAATTCCCTTAGCTTTTGTTTATGTAAATGTTTTTCCATGGATATGACTCTAGTGTCTGCAATTCATATAGAATATTTAGTTTCGCATGAGTGATCAACAAGATCCAACTTATCTTTCCTTTCAAGTTGAATATCAATAGTATGCTCCTTGATATTGTATGGATGGACATTCTCATTTACCTAATGTAAGGGATTACATATGGCATTCAAATATGTAGACTCCATTATGTAATCTAGGCTCCATAAGGTCTTTTAATAACCCTATAACCATACACATCTTGTTAATAGGAAGGAATTTGGTTTGGATATTTTAGCATTTTATAATTTTATCTATCTTGTTAAAAATACCTTCAATATACATGGTAATAACACCACTAGGTCACCATATAAAGGCAATTTTTTTATTTTTCTATCAATATTATCCTTATCTTGTCTTATATCTATAGAAAATTATTTACCTATTTAACCATTCATTATAAAAATGCTTTTTAGGAGCTCAAATTATTGAACTAGGTTGTATTTATAAAAAAATGAAAGCCTTGGTGGCCAAAAATTTTGACACTCCTACCATTTGTGTTGGGTGATGATGAGAAGAGGCATGCAAGTAAAGGTCTATGTGTGTGTATTTTATTTAAAACTACATGGAAAGGTAGTCTTACCATTGATTATTATTGAGAGCATATAATAAAGTTAGGTTCCCATCCTCCTCAATTTACTTGGTGAATTTTATGTTGGTCATAAGACTATTAAGGTGGGAGTGAAAACCTCTCAAGCTATCTATTTCAGGTTTCTAGTATAAATTGATGTCATTGACATACTCTTCAACCATTTGTATTTTATAAGAATGGTATGTAGATTCATCTCTTAAAAATTTTCCATGAAGAGGTTGGATACCATTGGGGAAAGAGGTGAATGCATCACCAAACATTCACATTATTCATAGATAACACCTTTAAAGGATAAAATAATGGATATGGAGATAAATACATAAGTGAGGTTTTTTCCTCATTTTTGATATTTAAGAACACTTATATTACTACTATAAAATGAAATTTTGTAAAGAGAGACACCACATCTAATCTAACCATTAAATAATTATTGTCAACATTCTTGTCCTTGATAAGTTACATGAAATCCCTAGAGTCACAAATAAAAGAGAAAGTCTTGCCAACTAGAGGTTTCAATCTATTAACTAAGAAATATTCAAGACTATAGGTAGGAAAGTTAATGCTGTTGATAATATACCTTAAAGGATTACCTTATTTATGGATATTCTCGCATGGTAGACCCTAAGAGTAATCTATTTTTTGGGAATGAACTTTTTATTAGTCAAGATGTAAAGAGAATAATATTTTATAACCTTCATCATATTATTTAAAATGTGAAAAATAAGGTTATGGTTAAACCTCCTATAGATACCACTATTAATGAGGTAGTCTTCCATATTAGCATTATAATCTATATAATTCATAATAACCATTTAATTTCCTTAGAATTAGGATATCCTTATTGAGGTATGCCATTGGTAGAATAAGATTTTGCATGAATATCCTAGCCAAAAACATATATAAACTTCACCTTAAGATTTAATACACTTTATGGACATATGTGTGAGTCATGTTTGATATTATTTCCCATTTTTATGCTTTGGGTTCCTTTTATAAAGCTTAGACCAGGTATAAAAATAATTTTATAATGTTATATTCCACTAAAATAAGATGGTAATAAACCACAATAATCTTAATATTTATGCTCTGATGTCTTGGATACCTAGTGCATCCACACATCCTAGAAACATGTCATAGGTTGTTAAACTAGACACTATAGTCTAACCTCATTTATCAATATGTCATATTTTATTTTTGGTTACATAGATAAGTTAATTCTGATCTCAATCCCAAACTTGGTAAATTTGTGAGGAGATTGGACAATGTAAAATGTGTTTGTAGTCATTTTTTCATTTTGTTACAATACATATGTTTCAATGTCTAAAAATCCTATGTAAAATGGATTATTTTGTAAACATCTAAAATTAAAATTTAGATAAAACCATGCACTTGTGACCACTCTTTTACACACATAGATATAGACCTATCTTAGGCCCCATTTGATCACATTAAACCACCTTACACACTCTTTTAAGCTAATACATGAAAATTAATTCGATAGATACCTATCATTATTAACCTTGGACACATTTTAGTCCCTACCTAACCATCATCATGTTAAAATTATCAATTGGATATAAATTCCCTATGGGTTGATAATTCACCACTCCAGTGTCCTTCACTATCTCCTATCTTCCCATAAAATAGTGGCTAATTGTCCAAATTCAAAGCTATATTAAGGTCAACATATGTCCCTAATGATCCCCATTAAAATTATTATCAATGATATGAATATATAAAAAATTATCAAATTACTTTTCATGTAGGAGGCTTACACACTGAAAAACACCATAATCACACTTGCATCTTGAGATAAGAATACCTATTTCTCCCATTTTTAGTTACATACAACCCTAATATCCTAGAGCTCAAGTATGAATACATTTAAAATGTCATAATTCAATATTAAGGGATATAATCACATCAATATTTCATTATAATCTAACATATTTCACTATTTATTCACCCACCATTAAAGCATGGGAGAACTACATGAAGTTTGATCCCTCTTTCGAATATTGGTATATAGGCATTGTTAATCACATGGGGTGTTGAGGTCTTATCCAACTTCAACTATTGTCCCCTTTTTCTATATTTATTAGCATTAGTCTTCACATATAAATGAGCTAGGGTTTTGAAGGAATATTAGTCACATAGTGGTATCCATAAGTGATTGTAAGCTCCCACAATAGATATAGGTTTTATAGATGAATGCATAGTGAACATAAAAACCCTAATTTACACTAAAAGTCGACATGAGTGACCTAGGTTAGATAGGAGAACCACCCATCTTGTGTCCTTTTTTGAATTATTTAATCTAGGCCCCAATTCTATTCTAGATTCTTGATTCAAATAATCAATCATATCTACACAACAAGTTTCGGACCTTGATTCCTCTCAGAGACATAGTTTCTAACCATGTATTTATTTTCCCTTTACATTGATATTGTTAAAAAATTTCTAGAATACAGTACATAAAAATTACTAAATGTTATCATTTCTATAATATTCTCTTAATTTTACACAATATTACTATCATCTAATGTTTTCACATAAATCCCAAATTTGGTGAACCATAGTGGTGAACCCATCTCTTACTTTAATCTTTCCAAAGAATAACTACATATGTTACTAGGGTTTGAATCCTAATTTTTCATGTTTCTCTTTGCTATTTTTGGATCCAAATTTTCTTATTATAACCTCAATTTTCTAGGGTTTAGTGTCATATTACATGGATAGAAAATAATACCTTCCTTACCCTCCTAACCTCAAAGGTTGTGATAGTTATTTTCCCTCTAACTAGGTCTATGTTGTCACTATCCCAAGAGGTAAGATATACCATCTCATATTTCTAAGTAAATATAATCAACACATCCTTCCTAAAGCCTCTTCACCACCCACATCTCTTCTTTAGGGTGTATGTATGCATGTTCAATATAAATCTCCTAAGGCATGTGCTTGTGAGGCTTTAAAGGATTAAATCATCACTATGGGAAATTTAATAGTAGATTTGAAAAAGAAAACTCAGTTTTAAAGGTAAAATAACACATTATTGCAACATCAAATTATAAAGAGAAACTACAATATAATACAATAATTTAATATCTAAAAATGTTTCATATCATAAAGAGAAACTACAATATAATACATATAAAATTATTAATTCAAAAAGTATGCAAATGGATAATAAGAGTTCAAGTGATATTCTAATGGAAATGATTTGAAATATATTGATAAAAATACCTCTTCTACATCATTTAAGGAGATCAAAATACTATGATGGATATCACACAATGCATGGGCATCATACATATCATTGTTTTCCTTTGAAAAATAAAACACAAAAGGTAATTTATAGTGATGATATTATAAGTGATACATGTATCAAACAACCCAAAGTATAACAAGAATAAGTACAAAAAGGGGAACAATTAAAATTACTATAAAAATGGTTATCAAAGGACAAATTAGAGAAAGATAAGGTTCAAAAGTTACAATTACACAAGGAATGTAGCACAAAATAAATGTTATAAAAATATCAAGAACATAATTTGTCAAATCAAATTCAAGGTAAGTAAAAAACATTTTTGAAAGATGGTTTCTCAAAAAAGAGTCTCCAAAGCATAACATACCTAAAAAATATACAGTTTCAAGCATGATTTCAAAAGAGTTAACTAGAAACTACTCATATTTTCTAGAGCCTTTGATTTTGAATCCCCTCATTGATGAAAATAAATGTACCAATGTGGTGATCAATAACACTATTGAAATAAATGTTTGTATCTTGAAACTTACAATTTATTAGATCTGATAAGGAAAATTTGGGTAAGATTACTTTATGTAAATAATTTATTTGATCCATTGAGTTACCTTTAACAGTTAGGCCAAAAACATGTTCATTTGTATTTCATGTATGTCCTAGTTTAGCACAATATAGCATTGAATTAGGAATATCACAGATGATATAAATGGGGGGGGAATGGGTAATTATGTAAACCATGTCACATTTTCACATGAAAGTGTAATGATCACAATTCCAATAGAGGATAGAGTTTATTCAAAGAAAAATTGATAATCAAAATGTACACTTTCAGCTAGAATATAAACATATACAAGTAATGGCATATCACTAAAGGCACATGCCATAATACACATTACAAAGGAGAAATTAAGAGGTCAATACCATAATATGGGTTAGTTCCCTATCAATATCAAGATAAATTATAAGGTAAGAGTTGAATTATACAAGTTCAAAATATAGTTGATGATGACTATAACAATATAGATTGGTATGATCCTAATGATATTGATTATGCAGAATATGAATATGGCAGTGCTACAAAGCCTACACAACTACATGATACTCTTCATTTTAAAGAGATCACCATTTATTTATTCAATGCAAGATTTATTTATGGTAAGACTCTTAAATGATTCATCATTTAGTATCCATCTCTCTATTTCCTAATTCATATAATCTAAAATAATTAAAAAAATAGTAAAATATTGCATAAAATAACAAAAACCATAACCTATGCATGTTTATATGTACTTTATCATACATAAAATCATTTGTGCATGTTATTATATATATGTTTTACCTAGTTTTATATCATACATACTTCACTAGTGTATATGAGTGACTGAATACTACACAAGACATCATTTTTGGATCTAGTTACATGTGATTTCACTATTACACACTAAAAAAATATATTTAGATATGAGAACTAAGGGGAAAAAGAGTGTAGTTATCTTGTGTCCCTCACACTACTCTCATCCCAATAAGATCATATAATCACTACTTAGTCCCAAACTTCACACAAACTTCCTACAACATGTGCATTCATCAGTTATCTCACATGGGCATGGTAAACATAGGGTTTAGCTTTCTTTAACCCCATTATCTTACACACATACTCTTTAATTTAATTTATATAATATTTTATGCCATTAATAACTCACTAACATTGTGATATACTATTTCCTATCTTAGGTATTAAATATTTATCATATTACAACTTACGTCTTGTTGATCAAAATACATAATCATGCATGCTCTTTATATTGATTTCTCAGCATCATATCTTGTATGAATATCATTATTTGATTTGAGGACATTTGATTATTTTATTAACACATTAATATAATACTTTAAATCTCTCATTTTATGCAAGTGAGGAGCTTTGAATATGTCCTTTTGTGTGTGTCTTCTTTTTGTGTGTGAAAATTTGAACATGCCTTTTTTGTGGATTAAAGCCTCTATTATTTTCATTTATGTATGATAGGGAATTTTAACATGAAATTGTATTTGTATTATAATCAATTAATTGAAATTTTGACAAGTCATAATTTTTTATTCCCTTGTCCTTCTATTATGTGTTGTGTGTACTGTGTGTGTACTCTTTGATTGTGTATGTCATGGACATGAAACTTTGGTTATTTATTTGCTTAGATTTGGATGCCATGATGATCATCATGAACTCAATCCAACCAAATTACATTATTGACATTATTAATCCCCCATAATTAGTTCTATTTAACATTATATATCTAGTTGATCAAATTATCTATGTGCTTCATTATCATGTCTATCTAGACACACTTACTATGAATGTTTATTTTCACATTCATATTAAATCATTAATATGATAAATTTACATACACAATTATGCCATGATTTTACATGATGTCATTATTACTTACATTTACATTTTTACATCACAAAAACCTATTTCATAACCTTTTATTTTGAGTTAAGTTCTTATGTAGGCTCAATAACTCACCTCAAAAGAGGGGAAATTCATAGAGGTTTATCTTGAAGACTTGACCTTCCAAGATCAATACACAAATGAGATTTGGTAGTGATCACATACTTAACATAGCTTCAGGCTCATAAGATACATAGAAATCCACTTTGGATAAGAGTTCCACATCGGATAGGAGAGAACTACTCTAGTGTCATTCCAAAAATTATTATCTAAATGCATAAAAATAGGAATTTATATAATTTTTCATAACATCAATTTAATTAGATCAGTGCTCAGTAGTTTCATAGTCTCTATTTTCATAATTACATATTTTACCTTAGATTTTACTAGTTTGGGGAAATCATGCATGGCATGTTGTTCTAGTTTGGAACACAATTTTATTCTTGGAATAACTTTTTTTACTTAG
Organism: Torreya grandis; assembly: GCA_037957365.1. Lineage (NCBI taxonomy): Eukaryota > Viridiplantae > Streptophyta > Pinopsida > Cupressales > Taxaceae > Torreya > Torreya grandis. Next base: position 941,237 of record JARHVA010004079.1, on the reverse strand, counting down.
TCTTAGAATATATATGCACTAGATATATATTGGAATAATGGGTGCAATACATTACTTACTCATTGATTAGTGTTTGTAACAATTTCATTGATGGAATGATGAATCTTGTCATTATTTATGTTTTAAACAGTAAAACAAAATTATACTTAGTATTTGCACCATTTTCTCACTAGTATTGATCCTTATTATATCTACAATGGTTGATTCAGTATTTGCACTAGTATATATGCTAGGCTCTACACTAAAATTACATATTGGGATTCATACAAAGATTATAATTTAACTCACTAATCTAAGATGATAATGATTTATTAAATAACATGTTTATTTATTGATCATACACAATTATTTATAAGGATTAGGGCATATATAGTCCAATCTAATATTTTCAATCTTAGTACAAAAACATAACATGCAACAGTCACATGTTTTTGCACTATAAAAGCAAAATGGTTTGCATACTCAATTAGGTTTATTCATTTCTTATCATTATATAGTTTCTTATCATCCAATTTTTTAATATTAATCTTAAGGAGAGACTAATATTACATATGTTTCATTGTAGGTTTGTATGGATCATAGTATAATTATTATGGCCTAAATCCATGACTTCTTCCCACATGTAAGTTCAAGTACACAATATTTTTCATTTTAGTCTAGTACATTCATTTTGATCCATTACTAGAATAAAAGTGGATAATTTAGACATGTAAAATTAATATTTATCTAAAACTATGCACTTGTGACCACCATTTTACACACTTATCTTTATACCTATCTTAGGTCCCCCTTTGATAACTTTTGACCATCTTACACACTCTTATAAGATAATATACAAACCCTAAATAGAATGAGACATATCCAAATAAACCTTAGACACATTTTATTCCCTACATAACTCTCAACATGTTAAAATTACCTATGGCATAGGAGTGACCTAGGGGACTATAATGCACTTATTTAGTGTCCTTACACCCTATCTTCTTTTCCAAATAAATACTGACTAATTGTCTAAATTTGAAGCTATAAGAAGGTCATCTCATATCCATAATGAGCCAAATTCAAGTTAATTTTAATTATATTACTATATAATCACTTTTTACATAAAAATTACATAAGGATTTCACACCAAGAAACACTAAAATCACACTTGCACATTGATAGTATAATACCTATTTCTCCAAATTATAATTTCATGCATCTATAATAATATAGGGCTTAAGTAAAATAAATTTCATAGTTTAAAATTGATGGTGAAGGCATATAATCACATCAATATTACACCAGTATCGATAATATTTCATGAGTTGTTAACACATAACCATAACATGGGGAAATTACATGAAGATTGATCCATATTCAAAGTATTGTTGTGTAGGCAGTGCTCAATAATTGGGGTGTTAAGGTCTCACACAACTTCAAATACTAACCCATTTTTCCAAATTAATTTGAATTTTTATTAATATATTAATGAGTTAGGGTCTTGATATAAAATTAGTCACATAGTGTTCTCCAAAACTGATCATAAGTTATTGTACCAAATACATGATTTGTATATGAAGGCAAAAAGAACCTAGAAACCCTAATTTCCTCATTGTAAATGGATAGATCACTATAGGTTGTAAAATATCACCATACCTATAGTGTAATCTTCCCAACATTATTTTCTATGCTCTACTTTAATTCTATGTTCTTGATTTTAGGCACCAAACCTCTCTACACAATAAGTTTTTGACCCTGATTCCTCTTGGAGGCATAGTTTCTAGAGAAGTCACTATTTTTTCCTTACAATATTATTTTTATTAATTTTATATAATACATTATCTATAAATTGTTTAATGTTATCTTTTTTATATTATTCTCCTAATTTTTCATAGTAGTGTTGTCATCTAGGGTTTTCACATATATCCAAAATTCTATCAAACACATTCTACCTTCCATTCTGAGCTATAATAAGAATTTTTGGCTACTATTATTTCACCTTATTTTAATCTTACTTTTAATTTATTCATGTCAATGAAAATGAATAAATTTTATCAAATGGCATAATTATTCCTCTTATAGGTGAGTGCATGACTAGTTATTCTATGGAAACACACCAAAATGGTGTGACTAAGAAAGTGGAAATACCATAAATCTATAAATATTTCATGTATATTACCATGGTGGGGAACATATCAACCCTCTCCTTAAAATCTAATAAACATCTAGATTTTTATCATCCATAAGGAGCATCCTATATTGAAGTTTTCAATCCCTAGGATATTCTTGGTATTTATATTTATATGGTTTATTTATAAGCAGTTACTAATTTGGTATAATTTTTAAATTATGAAGGCATATCAATCATTGACCATGACAAAATTATATTTCACCCTCTCCTAGGGAACACAACCTATGTTGGCTCAAATAATGTTAATTTTTATATACTTTTAGAAATACTAATACTGCTACTACTACTGCTACTGCTACCGCTACTGCTACTACTACTGTTGCTGCTGCTACTACTACTACTACTACTACTAATAATAATAATAATAATAATAATAATAATAACAACAACAACAACAACAATAATAATAATAATAATAATAATAATAATAATAATAATACCATTTGTTCATCAGATTATAATAATAATAGTAATTATGTCATTTCATCATCATATGATGATAATAATTTCCTAAATAATAAATGTTTCAATGAAAATGATAATAATCACAATATATCCATTAAAAATAATAATAATAAAAATCATAATAATAATGATAATAAGAAAATATCTAATTGGGAGGATAAATTGGTAGTAATTTTTTTTGAATTAAGTATATATAAACACACCTTAAATATTTTTAAAATGGGTTAATATTTTTCTATTCTCATCCTCATATACCTAAAGATGACTATCATTAGATTGACAATGTCTTAAAAATCATTCCTTTAAACATTGTGGAAGAGGTTAGAAAACACTATGCAATGGATTTGAATCATGACTAAACACCTCTATGGAACATATCTAAATAGGAATGCAGTGATATCAAATATTTGAAAATAAAAAAGACATTTTTATCTTTAAGGATGACAAATTAAATGAAATTATTAATATGAATCATCTAGATTATGATGACAAGATATAAGACCAACTCATTAATAGTGGTGGCTACATGAGGCTTCAACATAACATTATTTCTCACATTTTAAATAATGTGACAAAGGTTATAAAATGTTCTTATCTTGAATATTCTTATCTTGATGTCTTGACCAATAAAAGGTTAAATCACAACAAGAGGTTACCCCTAGGGTTTATGGTTCCCTAAAGATCCATAAATATTATAATACTATAAATCATGTTGTAGACAATAATAACTCTCCTACCTATAGCTTTGTAACTTTATTATCCAATATATTGAATCCTCTAGTGGGAAATATTTCCTATTTTATCCTCAACTCATGAGATTTCAAGGATTTATCAATGAAAAGAAGGTTGGAAATAATTAGTTGTTGGTTAGCTTCAATATGTTTCCCCTCTTTAAAAAAATCCTATTGAATAAGCAATATAAGTGGTCTTCAATATCACATATGAGGAGAAAAGCTCATTAGTATCTTTATGTCTAAATTTTAGTTTCTTTTCCTTTAAAGGTGTTACCTATTAATAATGTTAAGGTATAGATATGGGTTCACCTCTTTCCCCAATGTTATCAAACCTCTTCAAGTAATTATTTGTAGAGACTACACACATTTCCTCCAAAACCCAATCGGTGGAAGAGGTATGTTGATGACATCAATTTAGAATACTTTCACTACCACCTTAATAGTCTCATGACTAACATGAAATAAAAAAAGGATATTAAGGATGAGGTGCATTTATGACACCAATTTATGTTGTAAATATGAAAGGGAGAGTTTACAATACTTTCATTCCCACCTTAATAGTCTCATGACCAACATAAAATTCACCAAGGAAATTGAGGAGGGGAACCTACCTTTCTTAAATGTTCTCATTTCCAAGAAAGGGGATGGTTTAAATCAAATGCACCCATATAAAACTTTAATTTAATTCATCTTCTCATCATCACCCAACACAAGAGGTTGAAGTGTTAAAAAAATTTACACTAAAGCTTTCAAAATTTGTGATAAATACAACCTAGGTCAAGAAATTGAGAACCTGAATAGAGTTTTTATAATGAATGGTTACATGAGGAAATAAGTTGCTAGGGATATAAAATAAACTAAGGATAATATTGAAAAATAAAGACAAAATATGCCTTTATATGGTGTCTTTGTAGCATTCTTACCATATATTGAAGGTACTTCTCACAAGATAGCTAAAATTCTCAAATGCTAAAATATAAAATCTACCTTCCTTCCTATTAACAAGTTGTATATGGTCGTAGTGTTTGTGAAATAAACTATAGATGCTAGCTTATATATTATATTATAATATTTTAATACTCTAATGGAATACCTTTCATTGGGTAAATGAAAAGGTGCATCCACATGGGAAATAAGGAACATGTTTATGATATTAGAATTTAAAGGAAGGAGAAGTTGGCTCTTATTGAGAACTCATGTAAAATAGAACATTCTATATACATTGAAGGCATCAGAGTCATCTTAGTGGAACACCATTTCCATAAATGAAAATTAAATTAATCCATTGAAATAATTAAAATATCATTTAATCTTAATAGAGATAAGGCCTTATTGATAGGTCATTCTTGAAAACCTATTATCAACAATCTTTAAGATAGTTATCATATATATTTTACGATTTGATTTTTTATCTCATAAATTAGTTAACCTTGACATAAAATTTGAATCACACTAGTTATTAAAATCAAAATTGTATAAAGTTAATTACTGACCAGTTTTTTAATTTACAATTAATTCCTTTAATCAAGTATCCTTAAATAATTATTTAGGTTAATTTTTGCTATTGAGCAATTCAAATAATTTAGTTTGATTTAACATATTTGGGGTTTTGTATTTGATGTCACATTGGGATACCAACTTGAAATATTGAAAGGAGAGGTAGACACAATTTAAAATATTAAGAAATAACTAACATGTCATTTAACACCTCATGTGACCATTGTTGTCTACACTATTTAAGTGGCACGATTTTGATTTTGAATCATAAATCTTACTCTCCTAATGAAGGATCAAAGTTGGTGATCTGAAACATCAAAAAGAAATAGAGGAACATAGTTATTTGAAAAAAGTGTAATATTCATTTAGTATGGATGATGAAATCATTAAATATCTAACACATACAAAGGAAAAAAATGGAATCTCATTGTAAATAAATAAAATGTATGAAATTTGAATTACTTACTATAAATAGGTGAAAACTATTTATTTGTGTGTTTACTATTTTTAGAAAACCTTAGATTTTTTTGTTAGGATCTTATAGCACAATTGATTACTCTTGTGTAAGCAACTAAACATGGAATTAAACCAAAATTAATAGGTAACTAGAAATCAGAAATAGCAAAGAATAAGAGATACAATAAATAATGAAAACTTGTATTAAACTCTTCCAGAAGGAAATACAATGAAGAAATCACTCTTTCTTCCCACATCTCTCAGATGTACAGATCTCTTTCCCTCAAGAGTTCTCTCTCTCACACACTTACAACCAATTCAATCCTTGAATTGTCTACCCTTTTTCTCATGTCTACAAGCTATGAAGATATAACCCTATTATATAATACTAGGATTCATGAGCTATGCATTCTCCACCATTAGATACACCTCTCAATCAAAGGTTCAAATCTGTCCTACCAAAGATAGAAATGTAGACTCAATACTAAAAGTTACTCTTTTCATGCAAACAATCTGTTCTCCCTCGAAAATAGACTTCTAAAATGCACAAGTGACTGACATCGGTCCCTACCTATCTACATATGACCGACGTCAACCAATCAATAACTGATGTTAGTAGCCTTTGGTTGACTCCTGACCGATGTCGATCGATGCTGATCAATGTCGGTGATTGTGTAACTCTAGCAACCTCTACATTTGTTCATCTAGTAAAGCTCTTAGCTCCACAACTCAATAGTCTCCCACTTGGAGATAAATAGTTACACATGTACCTATACAGCAACATCCTCTAGCTTGTTTCACCATCTTTAAGTTCAATCTTGAAGACCAACAAAGGTTGAATGAAGATTCAACTTCTCCTTTGTTACCGGCTTTGTTAACATATCAGTAGGGTTCTCATCCATATAGATCTTTTCCAGCTTCAAATCACCATCCTCCAATACATGTCTAATGAAGTGGTATCTAAGCTATATATGTTTGGTTCTTGAATGAAAGGTTGAATTCTTTGCCAAATGAATTGCACATTGACTATCACTGTATAATCTGCAACTCTCTTGCTCTTTTCCCAACTCTTCCATGAACTGAGTCATCCATATCATTTCCTTGCTAGCCTCTATGACTACAATGTATTTTGCCTCTGTAATAGACAAGGAAATAACCTTCTACAACTTTGAAATCCAGCTAACTATTGTTCCACCAATAGTGAACACATATCCTGTGGTGCTTCTCCTACCATCCAAGTCACCTGCCATATCCGAATCTACATACCCATGTAGAGAAGTTTTTGACCCTCCATAGCATATATGCCTACTATTGGTCCCTCTTAGATATTTGAGAATCCATTGAACTACTTTCCAGTGTTCCTTCCCTGGATTGGCCATAAACTTGCTAACAACTCCCACTGCTTGGGCAATATCAGGTCTAGTACATACCATTGCATACAGTAAGCTCTCAATTGTTGAAGCATATGGAACTCTACTCATGTAATCAACCTCATCATGTGATTTAGGACACTATTCGTTGCTCAACTTGAAGTGTCCAGCCATAGGTGTGCTTACTGATTTTGCATCCTGCATATTGAACCTCTCCAACACCTTGTTCACATAGTCCTCTTGAGACAAAATCAAACTATGATTTTTCCTGTCTCTCTTAATACTCTTGCCAAGGATTTTCTTTGTTGTTCCTAAATCCTTCATGGAAAATGTGTGAGCTAATTTTACCTTAAGCTCATTAATATCTTGAATGTGTGAACCTGTAACAAGCATATCATCTACATACAATAACATGATAATATATCTACCATTATCCAATCTATTAAAATAAACACAATGGTCAAATTGACATCTACTAAAGCCATGTTCTATCATAAACCTATCAAACCTCAAATACCATTGTCTTGGAGCCTGCTTAAGACCATATAAGCTTTTCTTTAACCTACACACAAATTTCTCCTTACCTTTGACCTCAAAACCTTCTGGCTGATCCATATATATCTCTTCATCCAAATCTCCATGAAGAAATGTTGTCTCAACATCAAGCTGCTCAAGATGCAAATCCTCAATAGCAACTAAAGACAATACAGTCTGAATAGAAGTCATCTTTACTACAGGAGAAAAAAATTCACCAAAATCAATACCTAGTTTTTGTGCAAATCCCTTTACTGCCAACCTGGCCTTATGTCTCATTTGTCCATTATCACCTTCCTTTAACCTATAAACCCATTTGTTTTTAGTGTTTTCTTTCTGGCTGGCAACTCAACCAAATCCCACATTTGGTTCTCTTTCAAGGAATCAATTTCCTCATTCATGCCATGCTCCCACTATTTCTAGGATTCTACCTACATTGCCTCATCAAAACTTTCTAGTTCTCCACCATCAGTGAGCAACAAGTAATATAATGAAGGGGAATAATGAATTATAGGTTTACTTACCCTTTTAGACCTCCTCATGGGCATTTGAGACTCATTCATTGCTTGGTGTCTGCCTAAATTCTCTATCAGTGACTGATCTCAGTCAACTCTGGGTCTGTACCTGACCGACGTTAGTTTCACCTGACTGACATTGATTTATTTCTAACTAACATTGGTTATTGTCTAATTGATGTCGGTTCCTTTATGGCTAATGTCGATTCCTGCCTGACTGACGTCAGTGTCTGTGTTTTCTTATGTGTGAAAATTCTTACCCACGAGCTCATTTTGGATCATAACCTCATCCAAATCAACATTGCCCTGCTCAAAATTATTCAGCCTCTTTAGTTGATCACTGTACATCACCTTCTCACTGAAGACTACATCACGGCTTCTAATAATTTTGTTAGTTCCTAAATTCCACAACTAGAATCCAAAATCTCTAGAGCCATAATGAATAAAAGTGCACCGCATAGATTTAGCATCCAGCTTCTTTCTATTTTCTTTATCAACGTGCACAAAAGCTTCAAAACAAAAAAATCTAAGAAATGAAAGATCTACCTTTTTACTTATCCAAGCCTCTTCTAGAATTCCACCATCCAGAGTAGTAGAAGGTCCTCTATTAATTAGGTAAACCATAGTATCTATTGCTTCTACCCAAAAATGTAAGGGCAAACCAGCATGCAACCTCATACTCTGTGCACGCTCCATTATTGTTCTATTCATCCTTTTAGCAACTCCATTTTATTTAAGTGTCCTTAGAACCATCCTTTCTCTACATATTCCACTCATAGAATAGTAACTATTGAATTTATTATTGCAGTACTCACCACCATTGTCAGATCTAAGGCACTTCAATCTCAAACTTATTTCATTCTCAACCAAAGCTTTCCATTTCTTAAGTGTGTCAAAAACATCAAATTTCTTCTTTATGCAATAAACCCATACCTTTCTTATAGCATCATCAATGAAAGTAACATAATACTATGATCCTCTAATAGAAGCTACCTGAGCTGGTCCCCACACATCTGTGTGAACAAGCTCCAACTTGTGCTTCTTCTTTGTTGACCCAATTAGAGAAACCTCACTCTCTTATATTTTCCAAAAATACAATGCTCATAGAAATCTAGATCCATGCTTTTCAAATCTGAAAGCTTACCTTTTGACTTAAGAACAATCATTCCCTTCTCACTCATGTGACCAAGCCTACAATGCCACAAATTTGCATCAACATTTGACGTAGATAAAACATAAGGAGAATAATTAGTAATACAATTACATAGATAAAGAGTACCTACTCTCTTACCTCTGGCTAATACAAGTGCACCCTTGGAAACTTTCCAAGATTTAGTTGTGAGAGTTACTGCGAAACCCTCATCCCCCAACTTTCTTGTAGAAATTAGATTCCTCTTCAGGATGGGTACATGCATGACATCCTTCAACACCCATGTGTTGCCATTCTACAATTTCAGCTGCACTTTTCCTTTGCCAACAATTTTACAAGGCTCATCATCCCCTAAATAGACTATTCCAAAATCTCCATGGACATAATCATTGAAAAATTCTCTATTTGGGGTTGCATGGAAAGAGGCACTAGAATATAAAACACAAGATTCTATTTTATTATCCAAATAAAATATAAGAGCATCTTGTGCAACAATACCTGTAACTTTTGCTTCTTCTTTACCTTCATGCTGATTTTCTTCTTTAACTTTCAACCAACAATCTTTCTTTGCATGGCCTATCTTTCCACAATTTCAGCAAATTATATTTCTTCCATTTTTGGATTTGGATCTACTTCTCATCTTTGACTTTGACCTTGATCTCCCTTGCTTGCCCTTTTCTCTTTGCCTTCCCGTGCTTTCAATACTTAAAGCATTACTTGATGTTTTTGTTGTGATTTTCCTACAAGTTTCTTCATTTAAGATTACACTAACAACATCATCAACTTTCAAGATATTTGAAGCAGATTTAGTATTACTAACTGCCATTACCAAACTATGCCAACTTTTAGGTAAAGAGCATAAGATTAAGAGAGCCTTAATTTCATCATCAAAAACTATTTTGACTAAAATTAACTAATTTACTATTACATGGAAATCATTAAGATGACTAGATACAGATCCACCTTCTTGCATTTGCAAATTAAATAATTGCTTCATAAGATATACCTTATTTGAAGCTGAGGGCTTTTCATATAAATTTTCCAAAGTATCCATGAACTCTACCATTGTCTTTGCCTATGATAAGTTGGAAATCACAGAAGATGCTAGGCTCAACCTTATAGATCCAAGAGCCTTTCTATCAAGAATATTCCATTCTTCATCTTGCATATCTATGAGCTTGCTTGAAACCCCACCCAACGGTAAGTATAGATCTTTATGATACAAATAATCTTCTATCTGCATCCTCCATAATTGATAATTCTTACCATTAAATTTTTCCATTCTTAGCTTACTTTCTTCTACCATTGCTTTACTCCCACTCAATCAAAAACCCTTGTGAGTGAACCTATAATAAAAAAACACTAACTTGATCTATACCAATTGTTAGTGAACCAAGCTCTGATACCACTTGTTAGGATCTTATAGCACAATTGATTACTTTTGTGTAAGCAACTAAACACGAAATTAAAGTAGAATTAATAAGTAACAAGAAATCAAAAATAGCAAAGAATAAGAGATACAAGAAACAATGAAAACTTGTATTAAACTCTTCCAAAAGGAAATACAATGAATAATTCACTCTTTCTTCCCACACCTCTCAGATGTACAGATCTTTTTCCCTCAAGAGTTCTCTCTCTCACAATTACAACCAATTCAATCCTTGAATTGTCTACCCTTTTTCTCATGTCTACAAGCTATGAAGATCTAACCCTATTATATAATACTAGGATTCATGAGCTATGCATTCTCCACCATTAGATACACCTCTGAATCAAAGGTTCAAATCTGTCTTGCCAAAAATAAAAATACAGACTCAATACTAATAGTTACTCTTTTCATGCAAATAATCTGTTCTCCCTCAAAAATAGACTTTTAGAATGCACAGGTGACCAACGTCATTCCCTATCTCTCTACATATGACCAACATCAATCGATCCATAACTGACGTCGATAGCTTCTGGTTGACTCTTGACCGATGTCGGTCAATGCTGACAGATGTCAGTGACTGTGTAACTCCAGCAACCTCTGCATTTGTTCATCTGGTAAAGCTTTTAGCTCCATAACTCAACATTTTGATTTCAAATTTTAGATATTTTAGATATTATGGATCATGGATGAGGTAGTCAATATGTATGGGACATACCAAAGTTATGGTTAAATCCTTATATTTATGTCATTCATTTATTATTTATTATTTAATTTATGAATAAAATGAACTAGACTAGTGAATCTAGGTGTCATGGCTAATCCATGTAATAGATTTTTCCCAAAAAAACATAAAAACAAAGATAAAAATAGGATTAGTAATGCCTATTTTATGGAATTTCAAAAATAGGGCCAATGTTATTTACTAGTTATAAGGAAAAAAATAACCACCCATAGTCAATTGTATCAACTTGGTTGATATACTTTGCAAGGGAAACAATAAACTCTGAGCCAATACCATAGAGTATGGCCAATGTAGTTATGAGAAATATTGGTCAATTAATTATAGTATGGTTGGTGCATAATAAAATAACAAACTATATCATATTTCATGGTATGGATAGTGACATTAGGGGATAAACATGGCTAGTGTAGTTTAGTGTATGGTTGATGTAATAGAAATGATAAACCTAGATAATATCATATAGTATTTCTAATGAAATAAGATGAATATATGTTTGATAATATTTGTTATGGATGGTACAATAAAATTATGTTATAGTTGATAACATATGATGTTTCTAGTGAATTTAAAATATATGCATGGATGGTGTAGTATAGGACCTAGATAATGTAGTATAAAAATGAGTTTTTTTTAAATTTTTTTATTTAGTATTAATTTTTTGTCTTGTTTTTATATTTTTGGATCAAAATATGATTATGATTTTCTATTTTTCATATTTTTCAAAGGTAAAAAATATTATAATTGTGCCTTGATGTGATTTGTCTACCAGTTCTTATAAAGAGACTATTGATGACATATCAAACATAACTAAACACATTAATCATCAACATGATAATACATATTTGTTTAGTGCCTCTTATCTCAAAGTTGATTTCCATGTTTATAAGGTCTTGGAAGAGGCTCATTAATACATTTACATGAGTAGTGGATGTGGATACCATCAAGATGGATATCACTCTAGAGGAAGTAAATGTGATCTTATATATACCCATTATTGGCACCTTATGTTGTATAATAAACTAAAAACCATAGACAAAAGATGAAAGACATATCATTGGCTACTATATTCAATGTGTATTGTGAAAAAAATATCATCATATAATTATAGGTGTACAACATAGGCATTTCAAAAATATTGAAGGCCTAGATTATACTAATGACCACACATAAACTACATCATAAGTCTAATGGGGTAATCTCATAGTAAATAATAGGTATGTACCACTTAATGTTATAAAAGGTAACTTACTTTGAAATGGGATAGATAATCTGGGTGCATCTAGTGCAAAAATCTAGGTAGTAAACTATGGGCCCAATCATATTCTTTGATAGATTTATATATGAGAAGTTCCAAATATATAGATCAATAAGAATTACTCATGTTATAAACTATTACCTCTTATGAGCTATGAGGTGGGTTCAAGACCATATTTTCTAAGCACTCTCACATGCACTTTCACTAATGACTATCATGTATGATCAAATTATATGGATGCCTTACAAAGACACTATTGATTAAACAACCCCCTAATTTTTCTAATCATATATCAAATAATATTTTTGGATGCATGTTGGACCCAATACCTCACTTTATGATGAAAGTGATAATCATTTAACACACTCACATATGCACAACTAGAATTGAAGGAGGTGAACTAAGGTAATTTGATAGAGGTAACTTTGTACAAAGGGTGATATGGGGAAGCATGTTACCCTAATATATTTTTACTGGTTTTAGGGTGTATCCATGTATGTAGACATAGATAGGACTTAAGAACCATATGTGGTAGTTTTAATTACACATAGGACTATTTCTAGGTCCTTAACCCTAGGTAAATACCTCATTCTCTTTAGTGGGTTTCAATCCCACTTGATGATGGTTAACTTCTAATATTAGTTTAACCAAAAGGGATAACTCTAACATCCTAGGTTATTTTTTAGTTTAGAATAGGTTTATGTTAAAATTATAGGTTACAACCTGATACTCAAACATGATTTTGGACAAGTAATCTATAAAATCAATTAGAGAAAATTCATCGCATGTAGATTTATAACTAATTATGTAGTAATAATATTATTTAATTAAAAGAGAACATAATAAGAATAGATTTAGAACTCAAGGCCTCATAGTGATACTGATTGAGGTCATAATAACCTCATAGCCTTTAAGTTCACTGCACCATTGCCTTAATAGTTCACACAACACTCATTTAATAAGAATGGATGTCATTATTAGAATAATGAACAATGATATAATTATGATCAATATCATCATTCATCAAATAACCTTTATGGTAGCCTATAAATAGATTCATGTAATGACTTTATATTTGCATAGCCAGTGTGATACAATAAGACAAAGATAGTTCAAAACATAATACATCCAATGTATCTAATTAATTATTCATTAATCATCTAGTAATTCTAAGGAAAAGAACATATATATTATTCCAATAATTTTTATCATTCTCCAATAAAATACTATCATCATAACCATTCATAAGAAGGGAATTTATCAAGGAATCAATTATTTTCATATAATAGTTTGCATAACCATATAAGGAACGTTATCTTGTTGTGAACAACTATAATAAACCATCACATTCCAAATTTGAACAAGTATACTAATCTCATACTTAATTGAACTAGGTGTCGAGTAGTAAGATATCTTCATACAACAGAATACACACAACACATAAAAACATAAATTTAGATGAGCTTTAAGTTGAGTGAAACCCAAATAAAATGCACCACCTAAGGGACTTTTAAAAATTTCTATTGGGTACACCAAGGGTAGCAAGGCAAGCAAATTAAGCTATCAACAAGGGAGTGAAAGCATAAGCAACCCAAGGATATGAAAATCAACAAGTATGCATGCCTTTGTCATATGTTTATGAAATATTAAATGAAGTAGAAAAAATATTTAGTTAACTCATTTTATTCAATTGAGTAATCTAACATATTTCCAACATCAAGTTTAAATTAGTTCATTTTAGGCTTTTCATCTTCATCTCATTTCATAAACTATCCCACTCAAGAATACTATACATGTCTATGAAACATCTAAATTAAATGATAGAAATAGTTCAACTCATTATTCATTTATTATTAAATGAAGTAATAAAATTAAAACTCTTTATATTTAATACATCCAATATACATACCTTTATGTGCAACCAAGTATGTCTAAAATGTATTTTAGAGGTGAGTTTTTTTATTTATGTTTCTGCATGCATCATCAACTAGGGAAATTGAATGACCCATGAATAGATATAACAACTAATAAAGCTCCATTTTCCATAAATATATGTAAATGAATTCAAAAGTATATATAGTATTGAATCAAATAAAAACATTAAGCTAGTTTACTTTGTTAATCGAAGTCTATGTGTTTTTATATCAAGATATCATATGCATATGTCTAAGTATCTATATGACCAAATTAAAATATTATTTTTCATTAGAAAAAAAGGCTCAATATTACTTATCCAATATACATAATATGATTCTAATTAATGTTACGTAATTATCTAACTAAATTCCACTAATGATAAACATAAAGTAAACTAATTCTACTATCAAAGTCATAATATTAAATCAAGGAACCAATATTGTAATGATTATTATGAGTTAAAAACACACAAGAATCTGTCTCAACATAATTATATAACTAATATTAAAAGATTAATTTCACCTTAATATCATAATATAATACTTTATCAATAAGAAGGGAATAAATTAAACATTTTATTAACTTAATATACATAAAATGAATTACCTTCAACAATGTCTATCAAATCAGCCTCTTAGCCTTCAAGAAATATTCAAGACTTCCATTTGTTTCCTCATTATATTATCAACATAGGTTTTTGCTAACATAAGTACTAATACTAAATCAATATTGCATACTTATCTATATTCATATTCAATTAACATATAAACATAATCACTATGTAAAGAATGCATAATTAATTTATTATCAACTTACTTCATGTGTTCATGATATTAGCAAAGCATGGAGTATCAAGTGAATGAATTAGATAAGCCCTAAAAAATAGCCCTAGGATCCTAACCATCAATGGCCCTTACCACCCCAACCATTACCAAGATGGTGGTTGCGATAACTAGGGACATGAAGGGAGTTACGAGTAGTCATATTCCAAACTAGTGGACATATCGATAGATAATATAATACAAAGAAAAATATTAATCACCATTCCAAGGTGAGATGGGTATAATTATTTTATCATTGACATAAATTATAAGAAGGGATAATTATCACATAATACTAAATGATACATAATGGATTAACAACTAATCCATTCTATAGCTTTCAAAATAACCAGCTTGGATCCCCATCCATGTATGAGGTCAATCTCAACCATTCCAACTATAAATTTATACCCAGGTATACAACATACCTACTAAGTACTCAATTATTTAATTTTGGTCTATTAATGAAAACTCATCAAGATAAAATGCACAACATAGAACTTAACATATTGTATTTAACCAAATCATGAATAAAAATAATAATCCATACAAGCCATTTTAATACATGGTCATATAACATCCATAATATTTAAACCATAAATAATATAAAAAATTTATGCAAACAAACACTTACAGTTTCAAATTCAAACCCATGTATTCAATGCATATAATGAAATTCCTTTAGTCTTAATTGACACCCTCATAGTTTCATTATAATACAACCATTAATATTAATTTCAAACATAACAGAGGTAAGTCACTAAGTCTTAAATAGTAATTTGTTCAAACCAAAATAGACAAAATGTTTCCATAATGTAGCCACCTTAATGCTATTAAAAAAATATGTAGAAACTATCAAGAATCCAAACAAACAACCAACTAAATTTGAATAAACCAGTCGAGACAAGCTCAAGAAAACCTATGAGTTTATATATATATATATATATATATATATATGCAATCAAAGTATAACATAAAACCCTAGTCAAACTCCTTTTATAGAGATAATCTATTTTAATATCTTGATAAGGAAGCCATAAA
Source organism: Torreya grandis (assembly GCA_037957365.1). Taxonomy (NCBI): domain Eukaryota; kingdom Viridiplantae; phylum Streptophyta; class Pinopsida; order Cupressales; family Taxaceae; genus Torreya; species Torreya grandis. The sequence goes on along the minus strand of JARHVA010004079.1, from coordinate 925,138 downwards.
TATAATATGCAACTTGACCTTAAGAAACAACATAGCCAACTATAAAAATGACACAAATATTTACCAGAATCTAACATGTAAACCTCATTCAACCATAATAATGAAACCTAAATTGAAAACATATTCATAAAATAATATGTAGCTTTAAACAATTGAATAGGAAATTTATTCTAGAAATGAAGGCCAATATATAAACCCAGTTTAAAGAAGTAATCTAAGAAAAGAATCCAAAACTAAACCATATACATAGTCAGCAATGTGAATGAAAAACCACATAATTTTTTTATATAGTTTGAGTGTATATATATATATATATATATATATATATCTGTGTGTGTGTGTGTGTGTGTGTGTGTCTATGTGTAAAACTCAGCCAACAATCAAGGAAAACCTGATTCAAAACTTATTCCAAGAAACCCATGAATCACTTTAAAACCCATTTTATTATCAACATAAATTCATGCAGCCATAGAAGAACGTCACAACCCATTAACCAATAAATTTTTAGGAATATGTTAAAAGTGACCAATACTATAATGAAAAACTAGTCATTACAATATAACAATATAAATGACCATTCAAAAAAATGAATGCTCAGTCTAAAAAAATGCTAGTTTGTACACCAAATACATAACATCATATGTGTGTGTGTGTATATATATATATATATATATATATATATATCAAATGATCAAAAAACAAAATGAATCCATGACACCTTTACAAATATGTTGATGTAATACCCATAAGGATGTGTGTGTGTGTGTGTGTGTGTGTGTGTGTGTGTGTGTGTGTGTGTGTGTGTGTGTGTGTGTGTGTGTGTGTGTGTGTGTGTGTGTGTGTGTGTGTGTGTGTGTGTGTGTGTGTGTGTGTGTGTGTTTTGTGTGTGTGTGTGTGTGTGCGCGCGCGCACGTGCGCGTGCATGTGAGATCCACATAACAAATCAATATAACTATCAACCTTTTCTCTACAAGACATAATATACAAACCTTATAGGGTAAAAAATATTAAACCCATGAAAATTTTCCACATACATAATCAATATAAAACCTTCAAAATCCAAGATTTAATGAAATCCAAATGATAAAAACTAGTACCATGAATATATATCTATTTTTTCAGTTTATATAGCAAATACCAAATATCATTTCATATCAAATCTCCTCAAAGTTTGTATATGCATCTAAAAGTCCTAAGACTTCTAACTATATATGCAACCTTTTTATTTTCTTATATTTTACACATAAACAAGAAAAAAAACTAGGCATAGATAAATATAACTTACCCAAAAATGCAGAGAAGAAAATATCAAAAAGCTAGTAACATAAAATGCCAAAAACCTTTAATTTCCAAGCTGTGTGACGAAAAATCCACATGAATACATTAAAAACTAATTCAAATACACTATTTTCTCCATTTACTTTCCATCTTCCTAACCCCATCACTTCTTCTCATCTATTAACTAACTCTCCATGCCTTCCATCCAATTCCCAATACCTATTCAATACTTTTATTGAATGTGAGGAGAGGTAAAACCTCACTAACATTCCCTAATGCAATCCTTGCCAAAATATCCATTTAATGCAATAGTCATTAAATAATCTATCCTAAATGATAGATCAATTAACCACCAACTCACCAATGAAATAAATTGGATTAACACTAATCAACCAAATTAATAATAATAAAATTGATTGACACAATAACCATTCAAAGTCTATACCGTCATCTACTAAACATACAATCAATATTAATATAACCAATTTAATATTAATCCCAATTATGCCATTGATTATCAAACCAAAAAACCAAACCATGATTTAATATTAATATCAATGCATTTGCATAATAAACCATGTAATAACCATGCCACCACCTTTTTAAAATAAGGTTTTATATAGTCTAGGTAATAGTCCAAGGGGTGTATGGGTAGGTCTAGGTATGTCCTTAGAAAAATCCATCCACATAAGTAAGTAAGATCCAAGAAGGTATGCAGGGTCATAATTGAATTCACATGTAAGGAGTAGGTAGGAGTTAGTCATAGAGGCAAAAATAAAAAGCTATGGCCATAAAATAAGAATAACAAAATATATACTTCAAGACAACATACAACAATAAACATAGTGGTACAACCAATATACCAATCAAATGAAATAAGTACCAATGTCATGATAAAAACATAATTAATGACCAAATTGAGATGTCCAATGATGGGAAGTATAACTAAAAATCAATAATACCTATCAGACTTGTTTGACTGCTCAAAATTCTCTTTGATAATGAAAATACCACTATTCAAATTTTCTTAGATCATAAAATAGTACCTGAAAACATAAAAGTACATTAATAGTACCATATCTAATAATAAACATAAATAATTAAAAAAACTATAATAATATCAACTATATTAATAATCTAGAAAAATTATCAAGTGTAGAATTAAATATGTAGTCTAAATATTATTGCATCAAGTCTAACCATATAATCCAACATAAGCAAAGTAACTAGTAGTTAGTTATACATCATTAATAATAATGTTTTAAAAAATAAAATAGATTATGAAAATGTGAGGTCATAACATCCTCTCCCCTTGAAAGGTAACCATCTCGATGACTAGTCGAGTAGCCACGCACAATGCTACCTAAAAATATGTGCATCTACCCAAGTAGCACTTATATTACTTAGCACGTCCCGTTGCACCAAAACTTGTTATATTTATCTATTTCATAGTTTAATGTTATGATGGTTTACAATTCTCACTAATTCCAAATGTATGAACTGTAAATGAGTACAATCCAAAACATGATATGGATTAGGTACATATTTTCTAAGAAAAGTAACATGAAATATATCATGAATCCTTGATAGAGAAGGATGAAGATCTAACTGCTAATTAATAAGACTACTATTTTCCACAATGTCTATTTGCCTGATAAAATGTGGATCTAACTTGGAATATTTACCAAAATTTATAGAACTTTTCTATGGTCTAACATGCATAAAAAAAATTTCACCCACATTGAATTCATGTGGAGTTTTCTTTTGATCAACATAACTCTTTTGTTGATTTGATCCCACTTTCAAATTCTACCTTATTAATTCCATTTTATTATCATATTCCAATAGAAAATTAGGTCTAGTAACAACTCTATTTTCCAAGCTATTCCAACCAAGAGGAGTTCTACACTTACATCAATATAAAGATTGAAAGGGAGCCATCTTTATTATAAAATGGTAACAATTATTATATGCAAATTCAACTAAATGGAGGTAATATTCCTATTTATTTTGATGATCCATGATTTACATGTTCATCATGTCCTCAACCACCTGGTTGAGCCTTTCAATTTGACCATCCATTTCTAGATGATATGAAGAACTAAAATTCTATCATGTTTTGAGGGCTGAAATCAAAGTATGCTAAAATATTGAATTAAATAGCTTATCACAGTCTAACATAATCACTTTAGTTATTTCATTAAGTCTAACCACTTCTTTCAATAAATTTTATACAAAGATGAAAGCCTCATCTATCAAAATTCTATAAATAAAGTGGATAACTTTAGTGGCCTTATCAATTACCAGAAAATAATATCATGTTTGTTGTGTAATTTTAACAAACCCAAAATAAAATAAAGTGAGACTAAAACCCACTTTTATATTATAATATAATGAGGGTATAAAAACCCTCCTAGATACTAATGCTTAGCTTTAACCCACTAGGATTCCAAGCATTTTTGCATAAAATCAATGACATGCCACTTTATTCCAAGCCGAAAATAGAACCTTCTTAGCTCATGCATCATTTTTGAGACACCTAGATGAGGATAGTAAATTATTGTATGCACTTTATTTAACATATAATTTATTAAGTCACCCAAACTAGGTACATAAATTCTATTTTTATACCTTACAAGGCCATCTAATTAAATAGAAAAAATAATAAATCTCTTTGTTATAGGTTCATCAGCCAAACCTTCTCTTACATAATGGTAGAATTCATCATCAAGATGTTGTTCTAAAAAATCACTTCTAAAATTTGTTTGTAAAATTGATAAGGTAGAAAGCTATGTGTGTCTACTGAGTACATCAGCCACATGATTCTCCTTACCTTTGACATATGATATGTCCATGTCAAAATTGCTAAAAAATTCCATACACATGTACTATCATGCCTTTAACTCATCTTGAGAGAATAAATAATCAAGGTTTTGATAACCATAATTCACCTTGAAAGGCATTCCTAAAAAAAATGTTTCCATTGTTTAAGTGCACGGACAATGGTATCAAGATCCATGTCATGCATAGGATAATTATTCTGATGATCTTTTAGTTTCTATGACTCATAAGCCATAACTTTGTCATATTGGGTTAAGATGCCTCCATATCTTTTCTTAGAAGCATCAACCCAAACTTATAAATTATCATTTAGGTCTAGCATGATAAGAATAGATGTTATTGTAAACAACATTTTCAGCTTGGTAAAAGAATCCTCACACTACAGAGTCCATACAAATTTCTTGATTTTTCACTACAAAGAGATGATGGGATGGGCTACACTATAAAAGTTTTAAGAAAATTGTTGGTAATAACTAGCCAAACCCATGAAGCTATGCACTTCATGCACATTTGTGAGATCAATAAAATATTGTATAGCTTTAATTTTCACTAAATCTACAACAATATCAGCCTTAGAAATATTGTGCCCTAAATAATGAATTTTTGTTTCATAAAATTTACATTTGGAGAGTTTTCCATACAACTTATGTTGTCTTAGTATTTTCAATACTAAACAAAGGTGTTGATCATGTTCAACCTCATTTTTGAAATAAATGAGAATATCATAAAGAAAAACTAGTATAAACTTATCGAAGAAGTCTCTAAACATATTGTTCATAAGATTCATGAAGGCTACAAGTGCATTAGTTAGGCATAATAGCAAAAATATGAAATCATATTGTCCATATCAAGTTATAAAAGTTATTTTATGAATGTCCTCTTATTTGATTCTTAGTTGATGGTATCCTAATCTAAAATCAATCTTCAAGAAGACTTTAGAACCCTTCATTTAGTCGAATAAGTCATCAACCATTGGAAAGGCATAGTGGTTTTCTATTGTTACTTTATTAAGAAAGCAATAATCAATGTAAAGCCTCAAGGTACCATCATTCTTCTTCACAAAGACCACTCAACTACCCCAAGGAGACACACTTGGCCAGATGCTTCTAATATCCAAAATTTATTACATATGAAATTTTAAATATTGTAAATCAACCACATTTATGTAGTAAGGATATTTATATTCATGAGAAGATCTAGGCATTATATCAATGGAAAAATCAAACTCCCCCTCAGACAATAAACTAGGTAGTTTCTCAAGAAAAACATCCATGAATTCTTTCAAAATAGGAAAATCTACATGAACTAACTCTATTTCCTTAGTTAATTATTGTAGTTGGACTACATAAAGCTTTAATCCTTTCCTAACATCCCTTTTTAGCTATAAGTCTAAAAGTGTTTTATGTCTTTCATCCATTGTATGCCTTGAAATTATAGAAGTTACCCAAGGTCACTAAGGCACTGCACTCTTTTGCCCATATAATCAAGGATGGATTGATTTTCATGAAGCCAATCCATCCCAAAGATGAGATAATAAGACCATAAAAGTGTAAATACTACATTCATCTTAGTCTTAAAGACACAAAGATAAAGTTCTACTTGATCTAAGTGCTGAAGAATATGAACTATCTTTTTGGTACCAAACTCAACCTCCCAACCCTATCTTATCAAGACAGGCTCAATTTCAGATTGATTAGTAGTAGAAGGTGATATAAAATAATCATTTATACCTAAATAAATCATAATAGTCAAGATAAAACCATTTATTATAACTTTTGTTTCAATTGAAGTGGCCTACAAGTCAATATTTCAATTATCAATAACAACATATACTTTGTGATTGGCTACTTGGCCTAATTTTAGTTTAGGACAATCCTTTTTCTAGTGGTTTTCACCACATTCCCAACAAGTAACAAGTTTATAAGATGCTAACAAAATAGTATTAGCACCTATGGTTAATACACATTGTTTATTTTGATGTTATTCCTTCTTAAAATAACTATATTTATATGATTCATGAGACTTGAAATTTTTGTTCTGATTAGAAAAATTGCTAAAACTCTTATTGCCACCAAAAAATTTATAGTTTTTATCTGATTTTTGGAAGTTCTTATTCATGGGAGAAAGTATTTTCTCTTTATATTGCTATCAGTTTTACTAAAATTATATATAGGTTTATAGTGAAGGGGGGAATTATCTTATTAAGGTATTAGGCTATGATATTAATAGGTGATAGTCATGTCACTAAGGAAGTTATACTAACCTACATGGGATATAACACAAGAATTGATATGAGAAGTCATCCCAAAATATGGGGAAAGAAAAAATAGGGCAAATAATCACAAAGAGACTAATCCAATATAAAAAATGGTGAGAATGTTATATAAATAACCCAAAAGTGTTACCTAATAACCACTAAGGAAACAAAGGCTGATTATAAATTTATTTTAAAATGATATGAAAACATGACATACATGTTAAAAATTAAAGTAATAAAATGTGAAAGAACATGATATAAGCAATTTTTTACAAGAAACATCACATATGTTAAAAAACTAATAATATTGAAACCACTCATATGAAAATGTGAATAATATGATACATATCAATTATTTTCTCACAAATGTTGTGATAGATCTTGACATAATTCATTAGTAACATATGATATATCCTATTTCAATTTTTATTTGGCTCTAATCATGGTATCTTCTACTATTATTTAGAGATAGGCTAGGTTTTCCTAGCACATGAGGTCTATTTAAAAGGTAGGTACATCATAAGTAGGAGGTCATTGGGCCTCCTAATGAGAACAATAAATGTAATGAACATGCAACATCATATCATATACATATCCTAATCCATGGAACAAATTTGGTCTTATGGGATGTTGTTACTTTGTCTTAGATTGAACATGTGAGTGTTGTTAAGGATATGAAGGTAGGGGCATAAAAAATTATTGAATATGTTATTAGATATATCTACACCTATTTTTATGATGTTTAACTCATTAATTCCAAAGATGATACATGTTCTCATGGTTTTGGATTTAATTTATTGTAATAATTGGTAACATCATGTTCACAATATTAGGAAGATTAGTTTCTTCAATATAGATTGAATAAAGTTACTACCAAATAGATTGATAGTGAGTTGAATAATATGAAGTAATCCCATGGAATTTATAAACATATTTAGGAGTAGTGGATGGAGGTGGTCAATTATTTATAGTAGGAATCGGGTCTTGTAGCTTTTGTTGTGCTTAAAATATATGATTCTCTTTATACTCTATAGATAAATGATTGGATAACTTTTGAAACTTGAAATATGCTTAATATTATAGGGTGGGTGGATTTGGTGCTAAATTCAACCTAGATAGAGAATCATATTAGGGGTTGTCTAGAACTTATTCAAACAATTATCGCAATTGGATCACAAAGGGGCAGACTTAGGAATTTTTTTCTAGTTTTTAAATATTTGGAATACTATACACTAGTGTTGGGAATGACCATATAATTTATGAAAGCTAAGGAAAACAATTCTATTGATTTTGAAATTAACCTCAATGTATTTCATATCAATATGTCCAACATCTCTAGATGAGGCGATCTATATGGATAAGAAAACTTAATGAATTAGTATGGTCTAGTCATGAATCTATCATGAATCATGTTATGAATAATATCAAAAGTAATAAGAGTGGAATGTGTCTTATAAATTATAATTCACTCCATAATAGACCTCTAAACTTGAATGGAAGGAGGTTTAATGTTAGGTAAATAAGAATGAGATAAAAATATTTCAATTAAATTAATGATATAAGATGTATATTTTGCATAAGAGCATTGGATATAATAATAATAATAATTGATAAAATTTACATTCTTATCTTGGACTTAGCCTTATTAGTAAGGGTCATCAAGGTTATAACTATCATCTTAGTTTGGAGTAGTAAGATAATTATTAAGGGATTTTAATGTTATATCCTTAGAGGATGAATGAGAAGTGGAATTTTTGGGAATGATCACAAAATCAAGAGATGTAACAACCCCTCAAGGTTAAATATATTTAGGTAAACAAATTTTAAACTCAATTTAAAAATAAAAACAACACTAATATCTCTAAGTAAATGCATCATTTAAAATAACTAAAATATCAACCATAAGGTTTAGGTGCTGATTTATTTAGCTAGTGATCAAAATTATAGATGATAACTTAATTTAATAACTAAAACAGATAATGTATAATAATTGTCCATGATAATAATTGATCCACTATTGATTAAGTCATTCAATAATTACAATCAATAATATACAACTTATATTATGATACAATATACTTTAGATAGTAAACCTATACAATAATATATGTCTAAATATCATATTATAATAAAATAATGTTCCACAAAACAAATAAGTCCTAATGAACTCATTAATATTTAAAAATAAGCTTGAGTAAAGCCTCTATCAATTAACCAATGGACGGGGAGAGAGAGTATCATCAAATTTATTTTCCACACCAACCATAGACCATTGATCACCCACATAATCTCCCAACAAGGGAATGGCCCTCCCTTCATTGTTGGGAAGATAGTGATAGTGCAAAAATTGAGAAAGTCAATTAGAAACCCATGTGTAGTAAGATAACTATCAAATGTATCACCATAAATAAATACATTCTAAAATGATATCTTGTAATACATGCAAACTAAATCAAATAGGTAAAATGATAATATTCAAACCATAAACATTGCCTTGGCCAAAGTTTTCTTATAGTTTTTCAAATATATAGGATCAATCAATTTCACACACACTACTCAATCATATTACATCAATTTTGCCTATAAGTGACACTAAGTAAATCAGTGAAGTTTGTGTCACTTATTTATTTAGTGTCACTAATATCAGATTAATACATAAACATATTTAATACTAAATCAATAGATTAAATATATAGATTCCTATACAAAATACCACAACATTTACAAATATAAGGGAACCTTATACATAAAATTCATCATATGCATCCTTATAACTATGCTAGGAATCATAAAATATATTATAATATTTAAGTCATAGTCAAATTTTAATGATAATTTACTTTCAAACCATATTCCATAGGTTCCAACTTATATTAACCACAAGTTTCAAATGTACTAAATCCATTGTGTTTCCCTCATAGTCATATAAACCATAATATTTATTTTTATAAGTCCTTACAATGTTACTAATAGGTAACATTTAGTACATTCCCAAAATTTCAACAAAACTTAAACCAAGCATGTCTCATATTTAAATTAAGAGAATTAAAACTCAAATATAATTCCCAAATAAAATCAATACTAAACATGATAATATATACATAATATTAAACTATGAACTTAATAATGTATATTCACTCCAATCTATAAAAAAATCTACAATATGTAGGTATGCACACAAACATGCATGCACACACACACACATGCATAGACACACACATGCACACACGCGCACATGCATGCGTGCGCGCGCGCACACACACACACACACACACACACACACACACACACACACACACACACACACATTATATAATATCTCCAATATATATACATACATACTTAAATACAACCTTCTCAAGAATGCACACTCAGTCATTACATAATATAAGGGTCTAATATGCATTTATCCCTATGGATGGATCATACCCATCCCTAGGTTTGACCACATATACTTCATTTAAATAATTATTTTAAATTTATTAAAAAAATCAATCACACCTGGGATTTTAACCAATAATAATAATATATCCAAATGATAAATTATAAAACATAATACAAAAGACCCTCCCTGAGTCGCTTTTTCTAGGTAAGGGCCAAAAAAATTTAAACATATTTTGCCTCTTGATCTCCCGTCCTCTCTTTATTTCCAACATACATTATGTGCATCCAAGTGTCCCCTGAAACCTTCTTCATTATATTTTTTATGATTATACCTACCATTTTCATATTAATCCACAAACAACTCAACAAAACTTTTCT